>PVIJ01001136.1:30884-218969 GCA_004024925.1 Scalopus aquaticus | reverse complement strand
TCTGATGTATTGTGTGCAAAAATCTTTTCCCAGTTGGTAGGGTGTCTGTTAGTTTTGGTTAATGTCTCTTTTGCTGTACAGAAGCTTTTTATTTTGATGTAATCCCATCTGTTTATCTTGTCTTTCACTTCCTTCGCTTTGAGGGATGAGACTTTCAAGATTTTGCTGAGATGTATGTCATGTAGAGTTTTGCCTATATGATGGTACATTTTCAATGTTAGCTGGATACTCTTCTAGTTAACTTATGTGTACTCTCCTAAGACAGTACCCCCATAAAATAGCTACTATTATATACCATTTTATAGATGAGGAAATTACAGTTTATAGAAGTCAAATTTCTTGAAGGTAAGTTGTAACACCCAGATGTGAAACTGGTTAGTCTGACCACATGGTGCTTAATAAATATACTGTAATTCACCGTAGCATATTGGAAGGTCTGAGTAGTTCTGTGGTGATCTGTTTAACTGTATTAAGCCACTTTTAAAATTTTATTTTGGAGCTTGAACACGACTTAGCTCGGGGGAGCTATCGATTATCAATTTATTGGCCAATATTCTGAGAAATACTTGTACTTTTGGAGCCTTGTGGGTGAAAATAATATGCTATTTGACTTCACAGCTTGACCGCTAACCTTGGTGTCAGCAGGTGTCATTTTTTCCCCCCAACTCTTGCTAGTTCCTAGCAGTATCCTTATACAGCCAAGCCTCAGTTTCTTCATAAACTAAAAATGACATAGCCGTGAGGACAATTAAATGAGAGGATAAATATAAAGCATTTACTGTCTGTAAAGCATTTACTGGGTCGTAGGAGCCCAATGAATATTAACTTTTTTATTGTTGTTCTTGTCATTATTATTGCTGTTCCCACCTAGGTCTATAACTATTTTAGTAGATATTTGTCAAATGACTGTATTTGTTTTTAGTTACATTATTTACTATTTCTATCTTATTTACAATTTTATGCTTGTTTGAAATTTATAGAAAATACATAGCACATGAATGTTTGATAATCTCCTAGCTCCTGGTAAACGTTTAATGTTTACATTTGCTACATGATTAGAAGACAGATTGAAATGTGTCTTTTTAATTTTAGAGACCTACTACTATATTTCTCCACTGGTTGGTGTCTTTTTCTTGGCTCTGACTCCCATCTGGATTATCATAGCTGCCAAACACCCCGCTACAAGGACAGTTCTGCACTCGGGCTGGGAACCCGTCATAACAGCGATGGTTATAAGTAGGTGAGTAGTGAAGTGTGTGGACTCTCTCTGCATGTATGTATGTGTTCATTAAAACAAATGAATTGCCTATTTTTTTTAAAGATTTATTTATTTATGCATACAAGCTGGGGTGCAGGCCAGAGGTGTGGGGCAGTGAAAGGGTTCACCAGAGACAGAGCGGGGAGCAGAACAAGCAGATTGACAGAAATACACTACTGAGGGGAGCAGCGGGCGAGGCAGGAGAGGTCTGCTGCGCCATGTGGGAATCTCCCCGGCCAGGAATCGAACTCGTGCTGCAGCTGCTGACAGCTCCACAGCGCTGTGCCCAACCCGCTGCGCCACCGAGGAGGCCCTGAAGTGCCTATTTTTATTTCATGGGTCAGTCCTTTCATATAGTCAATTCTTCATTATCCCAGGTAATCCAGGATATAAGTGACAGAAATCACCGAAATAATGGGTGTACAGAACCTCATTTGGCTACCAGTTTCAAACTTTTCTCCAACCAAACCCTTATAGATCGATGAATAAAACTGTTTTTTTTTAAAAAATTGATGGTTTGTCTTTGTATGTGTACGTCTTAACCTAACAAGGACATTTCATATTTTGAATTGCAAGTACTCAGGTAAATACTAGAAAGCTTTAACAATGTGTATATCATTTGACTGCTCCTACTTCAAGGGTTCTGACAAGCCTCCATATTATTAAAGCTATATGTAAATGATTTAGTTTGCGAGGACCCCATTACAGCACAGGTTTTAATAACAGAAAAAAGAAACAAGGTAGCAGCCTAGCAGTCAGCTATTGGTTAGGTAAGTTGCGACACACAGTCGTGCTTTGCTGAGAATGTTTTGGTCAACTGTGGCTGTGCAGCGGTGGTGATGGAAGGCTCCCCCGTGGGGTCTGGGGTGTTATGGTCTGTGCCGTCTCGGTTTGTGGAAGTACACTCTGTGAGGTTTGCATGAGGACACATGGCCTAGTGATGCATTTTTCAAGTTGTGTCCCCATTGTTAGATGACGCATCACTCTAGTCCCAGCGTGGAATATTAACCAGCCACAAAAGTTCACACTGTAACATTTCTATTGACATAGAAAGTTGTTCATTGTACATTTGGTGAAAAGAGCAAGCTAGGAAAGAGTATGAATTTTCCATTAAATGTGGTTGATGGACACATTTATTTTCTTCCTGAACTACTAACATGACAGTAAAAGAGTGAAAAAGATCTAAAACCACAAAGACAGGCTATCAGAGAAGACAGCAGCTGAGAGATGCAACAAGATTAGCAAGATAGGTGTCAGAGGGGTGGTGGTGAACTGAACTAGCAGAATGAAAAAAGGGGACACATCAGAAATAAGTTGATCTGAGCCTCAGAAACGCAGGATGGTAGAGGAATGAGAAGTACTAAGTGAAAGCTGAAATGATCCTAGACTGCAAGTTTCTGTAAAGAACACTGAGCTCCTAAAAGCCTTTCTCCAATTTGCCCACCCAAAGGAAGACAAGAATTAACTCTGGAGAGGCCCTGGATGCAGGAACACTTGCACGAGTGACAACGTGGAGTGAGTCCTGTAGGAAAAAGAGACAATTAAGTGAAAGTATACATGCTAAATAGGATTCCATTCACTTTTCTTTGCTCATAGAATGCTGGCAGCAACCTTATGCCCTCAGCAGAAAACTAAAAAATTTCTTTCTGGGAAGACTCGTCAGCACAAAAGAAAAATCCTGCAGATAATGATCCTTGTGGGTCCTTAGTGAGCAAGCCACATGCATCCCTGGTGGTTCTTCCCTGAGCCCACTTAAAAGCCTTGCCATGTGTGGAGAGCTCTCAGTATGCCTGTAGTCTCCTAACTTACCTAAGAGCAAAGTCCCAGTGTTTTCATTCTGAAATAGTGAAGGATAGTCAGGCATTTGATTAAGGCTTCTAACATGAAGGGCAGAGATCCCTCTGCCCACCAAAAATGGTACACAAAGAAAGTGCAAGGGCAATTGAATAAAAACTAAAAAATTGTCATCGGTATCCTCAGAGAAGTAACAGAAGCTATGGTATCCTAATGTAAGTGCAAAATGCACTAACAAGTAGTAATGTGAAGAACAGAGACAGCTCTTTATTTTTCTTTCTCTTTTTATTCTTGGTGAGGAGGGAAGGAGAGAGAGCGATAGATACAGAGGAGGCTTTTAAGGATTTAAAATTTATAAATGGCAGAAACAAACAAAAACATAAGTAGAAAAGTTGGAAGATAATGTTGAAGAACTATTCTGCAAACTAGACCAGAAAGCAAAGAACTAGACAACTGGTGGTGAATAAGAAGAGGAAATTATCAAAGAAATAGTACAAGAAAATTTCCCCAAACTGAAGAAGGCCTCCATATTGAAAGGGCCCACTGAGTATCCAGCATAGTGAATTACAGTAGGAAGTATCCAAATAATAACACATAACCATGAATTACCATAGAAAGTACCCAAATAAAAAAACATAACCATGAATTCCAAAAGTTTTCAGAGAGAAAAGACAAATTGCATGTGAAGTATTGGGAATCAGAACCACTTCTCACAGAAACACCAAAAGTGACTTTCAGAATTCTGAGGGAAATTATTTTGAACATAGAATGTGGTCACAATGGGAACTAAATGTAAAGATAGACACAAGTTCCCAGATGTGCAGGATCTTGAAAAATTTACTTCCCACCGATCGTCTCCTGTAATAAGATCTATAAACATAAAGTAATAAAACAAGAAAGGAGATGACACAGACTTGAGGAACCCATCCCATATCAGCGTGTTGGTCATTTTTCTATAATACAGATTGGTTTTCTTGGGAGGTTCAGTACAGGATCCTATGACATGTTGGGACTTGGTCATACCACATAGCTCAAGACCCATCATGGCAAGACTGCAGAAGAGCAAGAACAGTGGTGTATCAGGCCCAGAGTGTGACCTCCCAGAGGCTCGAGGACAAGGGGCTGTCTCTAAGAAAAAAAGGAATTGATCTTTTACCTGATGAGTTTGCCTGCTGGGCAGCATTTCATTAGCTTTGTTGTATACATTTGAGACAGAATAATGAGTACCTAAAAAATTAAGGAAAATACTATGCAAGAGCAAAAATGCAATTGAAAAAATCTAATAGACATTGTCTCTCAGCTTTGAATAATGATTCCTTTGTTATTATTGAGTCAATCCTAAATATTTTGCCAAAAATTATAACATAGTCAGATTGGCAGAATGGAGGAAGAAGAGAATTGTGAAGAGATAAAAGTGAGAAGAAAGAGTAAGAGAAACTAAATCCTCATCTGCCATAGCAGGAAGCCTTGAGGTAAATGTTTAAAATCACATATCAAGAAAGAGCATATTTATAACCATGTTATTTAAAAATATAGAATTAAGTGCCAGAAGAAATAGCTAAAGAAGTTGAAAAGGGATGCGGGTGGAGAGCAGAATATGTCCTTGGAGTTGACGACTGTTTTATAAGCTTTGTGGTACGTTCACTTTTAAAATAATGCACATATGTTTGGTAAAAATAAAATTTAATAACGGTAAATAAAATGACTTTTATAATTTCAGCCAGTTTATTTTTAAAAATATGATTGTTAAAATATGTCTGGGCGGCGATATGCCAACAGGCTAACAGTAGAACTCTGAATGCTGTACCTGTGACTCATTTTTATTTTCTTCTTTTTTGTATATATTTTCTAATTTTTTCTACAGTAAGTTTTATGACCCAAGTAACATTTTAAATTATATTTTAACAAGTGTTTATGTTGTATCCACAGAATGATTTTTTTCCTCGACACATAACAAGTTTGTCCTATGATATATGCATTTTTAAAATTAGGGCTTAAAATATTAAAATATTTCTAAAGATGACTATTTTTGGACTTAATAAAGTGTACTTTTTAATGGGAACCCCTAGCAGTTTAGGCATATGAAGCCATTATTAATTTGTTTTGCTAAAGAATTAAGATAATAAAGATTTAACAATTTCCTAATGTTAACTATTAGTTAGTGGTAAGAACATTTGTTCTAATATTTTGACAGGCAGCCCCATTCTTCCACACAGTTCCCTTTTCTGTATGTGGATTGCATTTTCCTGGAGGACTTAGACAATAGAAACCCATGAAATACTGGGACTGGCAGTGTTATGTATAGTACATAGACTTAGAGACTGAAGTTAACCAATGGATAATGGTCTCAGAAACAAACAAAACTCACCCAGCTTTTATGAGGCATTGTGAATATATGGTTTGCCATCACACTGTTGCTGTTCCAGGCCTGTGTTCTCAAAGTCAGCAACTTCTGTGGCTACTACACATCATTTTAATTTGTCAGTGATAAACACAGCCTACTTACATACAAATAGGATAAAAGTCATTCCTTAATGCCTTATTAACTTCACATATGAGGGGATACGCTTTAAAAATACTTTTTAAATTTTAAGAGCAATAAAGGGCTTTAAAATTACTAAGTACAGAATGGTACAAAAATGACCATCAGTTTCCTAAAGAGTCTCACCCCTAGGAATGGATGTTAATAATTTCTTGTCTGTCTTCCAGATGTCATCTGAGTGCACCGAAAGTGTGCTTTTCTTCTTCACACGTAACATATCTTGGAGTCCTGAAATGCAGAACTACGGCTTATGCCATGTTTTATTTTTAACATTTTACAGTTGACTTTGATTTTTACTTGGAATATTTTTCATTTTATTGTATTTTTTAATGCCTCAATGTTTTGTTTTTAAAAGTAGAAGTGTTTATATATAAAGAACAAATTAGTGCATTTCCTTTCCTCTTCCCTAAGTTATATGATTTTGTCTTTCAGCATTGGGGGCCTTATTCTGGACACAACTGTATCTGATCCAAACTTGGTTGGGATTGTCGTTTACACACCAGTTATTAACGGTAAGAATCAGATGTGCTGTTTCATTGTAATATCAAGTCTTTACGTATACGAAGGTATTACTAGAAATTTTAGGGTTCAGATTTTAAGAGGACTGTATTCCTACCCTTCTGTTTTCCCTCCAAGCCTACCTTATTGCTCACGGTGGAAATTACATTCCCTGTTCTCAGTATACAGAACACATTTTTGAAAAGGACTATTCATCAGGAATCTAGAGATACCAAATAAGAGAGAGATATTCGGTGAGGGAGGGGGAGGATAAGGGCTCAAAATGGGGGAGAGGGGAATACAAGGGACTGTGGTGATGGTTCATGGGTGAATCGGTGGTAGATAACTCATGGAATAGACTATAATGTAAAAGATAGAAATAATAATTCATTAAAAAAAAGAAAAGGACTATTTATTAATCTTATCAATGGATGTAAATTTAAAAGTAAGTCATACCTGATTTTTAAGGTTAGTGTGCCAAATATGATATTTCAATTCTGAATACTTTGGGCTTATCTACTATCTGTTATTGTTTTGTTACTATTCTTGTCAAATCTCACAGATGCATTTGAGGTAGATAAGATTAAGGAGTGCTTCAGTCAGTTCAGTCTGTTCAAATCTGTCACTTCTCTGCTGAACCCTTTACAAGCTGCCTTATATTTTTTTCTTATCTGTAAAATAGTAGTTATAACACTCTAGTTCATGAATGAATGTTATGTTGTATGAATTCAATTTAATAGATCATTTTAATCTACTGGCTTTGGACTGACAGTCATTAAATTATGTATTTTAGTGTAGCTTAAGCCAATATATTTAAAAGTAATTCTGCTTGGGAGAAAACATGTCACAGGACATACTACACACTTACAAGAAATTACTTTTGTCTATTTATGTGTAAGAAAATATGTTACAAGAGCAAGTTCTCCAAAATCTAATTATATGTCTAAAATTCTAGTGAACATTTTAATTTTTGTGTACCTTTAGAATGTCCCTGCATAAATTTTCCCTGTGACATATTTCTCAATTTTCTTGGAGCCATCACTTTCCCGTTCTCCCTTAAAATCATGGATCCACTCGATTTAGCCTGGCCCTTCATTTTTCCATAAACAATGACCAACCTTTTCTCTGTGTCCTTAACATCATTCACATGTTCATTTATCTATTTAACAAGCTTGTCTCATCATTGTTGTCTCCTAATGTCTCTCTCCCACCTTCCGTCAAGTAATAATAGAGTTGCCTTCTGGACTCACACCCTACTCAAGGCAAATTAAATGTTTTCTTTCAACATTATTTTTATTGCATCTGGCTTAAGATGACAAACTTAACAGTGGTTAAATAAAGTTTGTCCTGTCAAATAAAGTTTGAGTTCTGCCGCTGAACTTTCATGCTCTCTATACACTATTGAATGCATCCGCCTTCATCACTCTAACTGGGTTCCAACATAACTGCTAGAGCAGTGTTGCCCAACCTATTGGTGAGAGAGTCAACTTAAATCACAATAGCCCTGTTATTAGTAAGACTTTCATGAGTTTTTCTGTTATTTCACCTTGCGTAAGAAAGTGCTGGAGCTTCAAAAAGTGCTCTCACTGGATATCACTGCCATGGCATTGCCTGGTAGTAAAACCTTTTTTTGTATCTTTTTTTTTAAGATTTATTTATTTATGCGTACAAGCTGGGGTGTAGGCCAGAGGTGTCAACTGGTGAGAGGATTCACCAGAGACAGAGTGGGGAGCAGAACAGGCAGATCAACTGAAGTACATTGCTGAGGGGAGCAGCGGGTGAGGCAGGAGAGGTCTGCTGCACGTGCTATGTAGGAATCACCCTGGCTGGGTATCGAACCCATGCTGCAGTGGCTCTGGATAGCTTCATAGTGCTGCGTTTAACCTGTTGTACCACCGGGGAGGCCCTTTTTTTGTATCTTAGTAAGTAAACCTCTTAGTTGAGTATAACAGTGAGCTCATTTGATGTTAAATTCTACTTTTTAAAAATATTGACAGAGGATTTATTCTTTAGAATGTTCTTTAGAATGGTGGAATTGAGTTTCATGTTTTAAATTTATTTTTTTATTGAGGTATAATATAACGCTGTATTATTTTTAGGCATATAATATAATGATTACTATTTTTATATATTACAAAATGGTTATCACAGTAAATCTAGTGAATGTCCATCATCATGCACAGTTACACATTTTTTTCTTGTGATGAGACTGAGAAAGACACTATGTGATAAATATTATTAACTGTAGTTGCATGCTGTACATTACATCCCAAGACTTATTTCTTTTAAAAACTAGATATTGTATTTATCATAAGATTTCAACTCCTTATTCCTAATCCCATCTGTTCACTTTTAGATCCATACTGTAAACTGGATTTACCCACCTGGAAAGACCCAAAATTCAAAATCTGAGCTTATTATCGTCCCCTTTCCCCAAACCTGCTTTTCCTTCTGTGTTTCTATGTGCTAGTGGTATTATATGTATCCAGTATACCAAATATTACACCCCAAAATCATTACATACTCCCTTTCTCTCATATGCTGTACTCTTGCCTGCTTTTAAAACACTGTTTGAATTAGTCTCAACCCTTTGTCTCTATTGTCCCTGTTTTTGTTCAGTATCTTACTTGAGTTCATCTGTATAAATTAATTCCCGGCCTCTTTTCTTATCCAGTTTAACCATCCATTTTCCGTATTGTTGTTAGAATCACCTTCCTAAAGAACAAAGTGGATCTTGTCCTCTTGCTTGCTTAAAGATCACCATTGAGTTACCTGAATGATAAAGTACAAATTATTTAGCATAACACACTAGTCCCAGTCAGCCCTAAATCCCCTTCTTCAGTCTCATTTCTCCACAAGTCTGCCAACTCTTAACCTTTGGTCTTACTGAATTTTCCATGCTTTTTCAAATAGATCAAGTTGTTTCTCTATACTGTGTCTTTGTACCTACAGTTCCTTCTGTCCTAATGTCCTTATTTACCAAGTTCTGCTCTTTAATTCAGACCCAATAAAAATGTTACCTCTGCAGCAAACTAGATATTCAGGTAGAGTTAGTTGCTATCTTTTCTGATTCTAAAGCATACATTTATGCATTTAGCACTTTTATTATGGTGCATACTTATTTGTATGATAATTTCACTTTTCAAATGAATAGTGCCTAGCCTGTTAGGATTTGGTAATTGCTGGATGAATAAATGCATGAGTTAAGGTACATACTTAGTTTTGCTGCAAAATATATGTCACTAAATTTGAGGAAATATCTTGTTCAATAAAGCAACTTAGATCATAACCAAAACATTTCATGGAGTTTAGCAGGTACTTGAGATGTGCATTAAAATAGGGAAAAATAGGAAAAAATGGTTCCTCCTGTTTGTATAAAAAATCAGATTGGCGGTTGGGAGAAGTAGGTAAAAGGGGTGACTGTATGTGATGGATGGAGACTAGACTTTTGGTGGTGATCGTGATGTAAAGTATACAGACGTGGAATTATAAATCTGTACACCTGAAACTTATAAAATGCTATAAACCAATGTTTCCTCAATAAAAATTTATTAATAAAAAATAAGCAGTGATGGCAACATTTATTACTTTCCTTAATTTCTCCTGTGTGTAACTAGAGAAATTGGTTTCTCAACATTTCCTTCTTTTTGGTATGTTCTAAAATCTCCTTAGATAGGAGTGAGTGTTGAGGTAGGAGCACTTGAAATATTAAAAAGGTAAGGGATTCAAGGAGTGAATATTTTGTGGGCAAAGGAAGAAAGAGCTGTGCTAGAGATGAGCTGTTGAGAAGAAGAAGGAGCTAAGTTAGTGTAGCTAAGAAAAATTCGAAAGGGACCTCGTGTTTAGTAACTAAAAAGTCATTTGAAAGTTCAAGTTTTTTGTTTAGTAGAAGTAATGACTAAATAAATTCAGGTATAGTCTTAAGATAGAATGTTGTTAGCAATAAAAAATGAGTGAATTACAGCTCATACAGCAAAAGGATGAATCTTAAGGACTTATATAATAGATGATACCATTTATATAAAGCATAAAAGCATAATTAGGGATCCATCTAAATGTGTTAATAGCAGAGAGAAAAGGAAGAGTGTGAAAACACAATTAAGGATAGTTATTCTGATTGGACAGGGAAGAATATGGGATTGGAGAAGGGCTTGTATATATTTTTATAAAAATAAAATTTTAAATATTAAATATTCAGTACAAAACAACAAAAATAATGGAAGTAGCACACTTATCAAATGGTCCACAGTGGGAAAGTAGGATTAAGATAACACCTTGTTATCTTAGGAAGTTCATATGAAGAACTTTTTCCAAGATAGAAACAATGTAGATCATTTTATCTGTGAGGAGAACAAGGAGTGATAGAGAGATTGAGGATGTATGAGAGATGGAGAGTAATGATGGAGCAAAGTTCATGAGATGATAGCCTACAAAGTGGCATTGGAAAGAAGGCACACCCTTGCTGGATGTAATAAGAAAAGAATCCTGAACAGAGAGAGTTGGAAATACCAAGATTTGCAGTAGATGAGAGAGATTAAGATGGAGGACCTTACTTACAATGACAACCTCAGTCGTCCCAAGAAAGTAGTAGATTAATTTCCCTGGGAAAATGTTTCCCAACCTTTGTCATGCATGCACAGTAGAAAATGGTAATATTCGGATGGCACCCTAGGGCGAAGACGTTCACCAGTAACTAGAGCAACCAGACTGGGCAATGCAGCCACCTCTGGCCTACCTGCCCCTGCAGGGCTCACAGGATGGGAATCCACACACTTCTAACCCTCTTGAGACTTGCTGATTGGAAAGTACTGATCTAAGACAGTATTTCTCAATTTTTCTTTTCACTATCATTGTCTAGGGAGCCATTTTCAACTTTTTTTTAATCCCTAAATGTGCCCACCCATTGAAATCTAAACATTATACATATTCTGTTATCTGTTATGTACTGTATGCTCAGCTGCTTTTATAATATGAGATTTCCCCCCCGTTCCCTACAAGACCAATTTTTATCCTTATTAAGAATGCATGATCTGGGGTAAGAGAAGTAGAAAATTTGAAGATGGTCGTCCATACAAACACATTGGAAGGAAGCAATAGAGGGTGGTGGTGCCTTCGGAACTTGGAAGATGAAAGTGCCCTTACTTAGGCGAAAGGGTCTTCACTCTGTGGTGGTCTCTTGTATTTCTCCTGAAATGTATGGAAAGAATGGAAACGACATCTCTTCTGTCTTTACATTTCTTGAAACTGAAAGAGTAGCTTCTACATGAGGATGTTGGTAAGGCATCATGAAAGGAGACTAGATGGAAATGTAGGTATGTGGACAACGTTTTCAACATGGAAAATACTGTTGTACAGTCAATTGAAAAAGCGATTTCCAAGTTAATAATACTGCTTTAATTTAAAAATATAGCCAGCGGTCGTGGTGAGCCCATGGGAGGTTAACACTTTAATTAGTTCTCTCACATTATGTTGTTTACTGTAAGATTTTAGTCCTCTTATCTGGAAAAAATATGCCAGTCTTATTTGAACGTGTCAATTCATTTTATTTTTAGTTTAATGCAATGGTAGGCATCAGTTGTGTCTCGTGTTTCCTGGACAACGGGGTGAATCAGGTCAGGGAATTCAGGGAAGAGGAAGGTTTAAGTCAACTATTTCCAAGGGCTTCTGTATATTGATGATCATATATGAGAATCTGGACATAGTAAAAAGGAAATGATGAAAGTAGTTCTGTAAAACTACCCATGTGGTTTTGTGGGAGAGAATGCTAATTATTGTTCAAACATCTTTTGTTTCAAACTCAATCAAGGCAAACTGCAAGTAGCAGATACATTCTCAGGGTACTGCATTATGCTTTCTGCACTTGCAGTGTTCCATAGCTAATAAAATTCCAAACAAAACATGACCCCCATTTCCGAGCATAAATGAAGATGAACCTACCATTTATGCATTCCTGTGGCAAATATCTGCAATTGGAGAATGTTTCGAATGCAATCCTTCCCTGTACGTTTAGTATAAGCATCTCATTCTCTTTTGAGGGGCTATGAAGAGAAATCCTTGGATGATTACAGGCTGTTTGGTGACTTACCCAGTAACTCTCTGTGAAAGTGCTTGTATGGTAGAGTATTACTATGTCCTTCCCACGCCCAGGGTGAAGGAAACAAATGTGGTTTTATTTTTATTTTTTTACAGATGTGGTAATTAAAAAAATTTTTTTTTATATGTGTAACCTCTTTCTGTTTCTAAGCTATGTTAACGTACTTCCAGTTAGAGATAGATGTGTTACTGGCCTTGGTTATGTGCTGTTATCAGATGCATATCAATACCTGCCAGTTATTCAATGCTCTGCCACACTTGTTTACTTTAGAAAGTGAGCTAAGATTTAGAACATCCGACTTTTTAAAAAAAGATTTATTTATTTATGCATACAAGAACTGGGGTGTAAGCCAGAGGTGTGGGGTGGTAAAAGGATTCACCAGAGACAGAGTGGGGAGCAGAACAGGCAGATCAACTGAAGTACACTGCCGAGGGGAGCAGCAGGTGAGACAGGAGAGGTCTGCTGTGCCATGTGGGAATCTCCCTGGCTGGGGATTGAACTCGTGCTACAGTGGCTGCAGATAGCTTCATAGGCTGAGACTGAACCCGTTGCGCCACCCAGGAGGCCAGAACATCCCCACTTTTAAAAACAATCATCACTACTCTGTTGTGGAAAATTCATTGAGGTGACAGAAGGCAATTTATATAAGGCCTCCCTGGTGGCGCAATGGGTTAAGCGCAGAACTGTGGAGCTGTGGAGCTGTGGAGCTGTGGAGCTGTGGTCAGTTGCGGCGCAAGTTCGATATCCTGCTGGGGAGACTCCCACAGGGCGCTGCAGACCTCCACTGCTCCCCTCAGCAGTGTATTTCTGTCGATCTGCCTGTTCTGCTCCCCACTCTGTCTCTGGTAAACCCTCTCGTTGCCCCACACCTCTGGCCTGCACCCCAGCTTGTATGCATAAATAAATAAATCTTTAAAAAAAAGGCAATTTATATGGTTATTTTAAATATGGGCATCAAGTGATTTAGTCTCTTTTTTAAAAATGGGAAATGTGAATTGAAAAGCAGCACAGTTCCTGCACCTTCTCTGGGCCAGTGAATTCTCCAGCAAGTTGAGTATCAGGACTTACAATCAAGAAAGGCCATATCAGAATCACATTATGCGTACAAATTGTTATGAAAAAGTAAACATCTTGTTGCGCCTACACCATGTCCGGCAACTGTTGTGTCTTTCATGTTTGCATTACTTTATTTAACGTTATGTTTGATGAGATAGATGTTAAATTATCTGCACTTTTCAGATTAGAAAACTGTGTATGGGGTAGAATACTGACTATCCCTGCAGTCACAGGGAGTGGCGAGGCAGCTTGCAAACCACGTGGTCTGGGTCAGAGTCAGCTCCACAGAGAACAGAGCTCTGCATTCATGAGCCTTAATTATTCCTTCTGGTCAATGTGACTTTGTTTCCCTTTTAAACACATTTTACAAGAAATTTGTTTTCTTCTAGGAAATATTTTAGAATTCCTTGGGATGCATATTTTTAAACCTTTTTTTATGATAAACTATTTTAAGTTACCTTAAGCACTTTTGATGAATTTTTTAGTTGCTAAATGAGACATGGTAGGGAATTTGTGAAGCTACATTTAGTTTAAGATGGAGTTATAATTTCATTTAAAAATATAACATTTAAATTGCTTTATTTTTAGTACATTGGTATAAGAAATCAGTCTCTTAGCTTAAAGGGGAGAGGCTTCGTGCTGTCCCTGTTTCTCTATTTTTTTTTCCATGACTAAAAAATGTTAAATTCTTACTTGTACAATAGGGATTTATCACTATTAGAATGCACTGAACACCAAAATTTCATTGCACATCAGGGTGTGTATAAATCACGTAGACTGGTATTGAACAGAATCACTCAACCTATATTTCCGAACATAATAAATATATATAACCCCAGATAAACTGTTCAGACTTGAAATTTGCTAAAATTGGGTTTCTCCATAGCAAGCACCTTATTGCTGGGCACTAAACATCACATCATAAATGATCAAGCAAAGGGCTTATCCTCTAGCAACTGTGCATATGAGGGAGCAAAAGAACAAGGAATCAGCTATTTTGCATCCAAATGTCTCATCTCAACAATTGCTGATGAGCATTGGTCCAAGCCTGTTGCCTCCTGATTATCTTGGACAACTTCAAAGCTTTGACTCGCTACCTAGCTCAAGCATTCTGGTGAAATTACTCTCTTAAGTCAGCTTGTTTAAAAATCTCCCTCTCCATTCAAGTGTGAATCAAATGGAGTCCTGCATGAACTCATTGTAAGATTTCCAGTTCTTAACAATTTCACATTTCTTCCAGATTTATAGAATTTTGCTTTATGTATCTGAGAGATAATGTTTAGGTGCATCTACATTTAGGATTGTTGCACCTTTTCATTGATTTCTTCAAACTTTATTCAATATATTTATGCCCAGTAATAGTCTCTGTTATAAAGTCTTTTTCCCTGATGTTACTATTGCCACTCTACCTTTCTTTTCATTCATGTTTACATGGTATGTCTTTTTTCATACTTTAGGCGGATTTATATCCACATCTTTTAATGCAAGTTGTGTATCTTTTTGCACTAGATCCATTAACATATTGATGGTAATCATAGCTACTTTGAAGTCTTTGTCACATAGTTTCAACACATGCATCATCTCTAGGTCCCCGACTTCCTCCTTTTGACTGTCCATGTATTTTTATTGAATGCTGGACATTATATATACAAGAACATTGGAAATTGAGATAACTATTATGCCCGGAAATAACATTTTCTTCTGTAAATCGTGAATATGGAGGGTTGAGTCAGTGGATGAGCTGAGGTGTGTGTGTGAGGGGGGAGTTAGTATAGTGACGTCTAGGGCAGCACTGCCTTCCGGTTTCTGTGTTGAGGGTGCGGTCTGGAATGCTGGTCCCTGCAGCATGGAAGACTTGACTCTGCCCCTCCTTCTCTTCCATGGTGGCTGCTGATGTTTGCCTGTTGCTTGGTGCAAGGTGTGAAGTGGAGTGTGGGATTCTCTTGCTCTCCCCTCGATTTTAAGCAATCCCTTTGCATTCTCAGAGGTAGGGGGGGTCAAGATTTCTTTCCCTCCCACTTTTGACAGTGAAATTTAACTTGATTTGTCAGCAACTGGTAGATTTTCTTCTCTTCCTTCAACGGCAGACAGCCTTTGCTCCTATTTTCCTCCAGGGGCAACCGATCTTTGCCTGGGACTAGGTATCTCAAATGTTTCCTCCACTTCCCTAAGCTGCTTTTGCTCCACATAAGGGGTGTGTTCAGAGGCAGATGGGGTTTCCTGCTTATGTCCTGCCAGCGTTGCTTTTCAAGTCTTCTGCCCGACCTTGGTCTGTTTCACAAGCACCCAACAGAGACTTGTGGAAATAGCTGACATATGAGTGCGGATGCCCCTTTGGCCCAAGGCTCAGGAATTCTAAGTTGTGCATTGAAGAATTTGAAATTTCAGTTGTTTTCTTTCCATTTGCTTCTAAGGCTACTACCTCTTCCAAACTCTGTAAAAGGAAAAGTCATTTGTTGCCCTATCTCACATTGGAGGAACTTTGCATCTTTGGAAATCATTTTACCTCTTCAACTCCTTTTCTTCAGCATATGTAAGAGGATAATCCAATGTTAAAATATGACTTTCTTGAGGTTTTTGTGTTTCATTGTCTTATACCAGTTTCTTTAGTAACCCTGGAAGAAAAGTGTCAAGCTTTGTCTATTAGAAATTTTTTTTTCTTTTTCATTAAAGTGATAAACATAAACCATCTTGTTATCTAGTTTTATATCTTACCAGTATTTTTGAAAAAATATTTCTCGCTCTGGTCTGTTTTCAGCCCAGATAGTGAGTCAGCTTTGAAAACCTAATGGCTGAGTCCTTTATAACAATGATTTTATGCCTTTGGAATATCTACCTCAACATTAAATAAATCAACCTTGTGGAAGAATTCTTTATTTTTTTTTTTTATTGGCCCAGGATGTGACATAGGAGGCTGCATGTGGTCGAATTATGCAAATTTAAACTATGAAGAAAACTACTTCTTTTCTCCCTGTTTCAGGTATTGGTGGTAATCTGGTGGCCATTCAAGCTAGCAGGATTTCTACCTACCTCCATTTACACAGCATTCCAGGAGAACTACCTGATGAACCCAAAGGCTGTTACTACCCCTTTAGAACCTTTTTTGGTCCAGGTACGTGCTTGAGGATTTTTGCATATTGTATTTCAGGAACTAGCCCTCTCAGAGTATTGACAGGCAACATTTGTTGAACACATTTTTTGTTTGTGTTACACAACTCTTGTAGTTCTGAGATGAAATAAAATCATTTTTTCTTCACTAAATCTCAGTGAACAACAAAAAAGAATTTCTGTCAATTCTGTAGCTGCTGAAAGCTTTATATAATTTTTCTCTTTTATCTCTTTCTTTGGGATAAGAGAAAACCTGTGCCCACAAGAAAGCATTGCTTGGTGACTTATGGAGACAGATACCCTGTCTTTCTTTACTAGAGTAATCATTTTGGCCTTTCTACATGTGGGCCTTTGATCCCAGTCAGAAGAAGAGAGAATAAGCACAGATATAAGGAAAAGTATGTTGTTTTTGTTACCCTGGCATGTGATTACCAAAAAACGAAGACCACAATTTTATTTTTATTCAATTTTTTTTGAAGATTTTTTTATGCATACAAGAACTGGGGTCTAGGTCAGAGGTGCAGGAGGTGAGAGGATTCACCAGAGACACAGTGGGGAGAAGAACAGGCGGATTGACTGAAATACACTGCTGAGGCGAGCAGCGGGCGAGACAGGAGAGGTCTGCTGTGCCACGTGGGCAGCTGGGGATTGAACTCGTGCTGCAGTGGCAGGTGATAGCTTGATAGTGCTGAGACTTAACCCCTGCGCCACCAGGGAGGCCCCTTATTCAATTTTTTTTTTTTTATTGAGATAACATTGGTTTAGGACATTGTTTATGATCTACGGAAACAGGTTCACCCCTCCTCAGATATATGTCACCACACCACTCCCACCATCAAAGCATCCCTAGTTCTTTTTCCTAGTCCATTGGGCCCCTCTTCCTTATGTTCCTCTTCTGGTAGCCACAGTTCTGCAGTCATATTTCTAGAGGTTTGTTTTGGTTTAGATTAATCAGTTCCTTTGTTTTATTCTCTGTATTCCCCACGAGTGAAGTCATCTGGTATTTACTAAGACGACAATATTAAACCTCACAATCCTTGTCATTTTTTTCTGACAAAAATCAATGTAATTATTAACTTTTGCATGAGGATCAGAAATGCCTAGCCTTATAATATCAGTGAAATAACTTTAAAAGAAAAGTAAAACTAAAAATTTCAGTATTTTAATAACTTCATATTTTTTCTTTTACATTCCCTCTGTTTTTATGATAGATATTAAAATCTGGCCAAAACTTCATAGCTGTTTTTTCAGCCACCTTTCATTTAATTAACGTATAACAAATAGGGAGAATTTAGAACTATTAAGTGAATTATAGTTGAAATTTATTTTTCACAGTAAGATTTTATGTGATGCTATATAATATGGTAGCTAAAAAAATCCTCCAATTTTAATAACTGTGATGTATTATTAACCAAAAATATGTTTTTTAAGCAACTTTTACATTTTATATTACAGGAGTAAATAATAAGTCTGCTCAAGTTCTACTGCTTTTAGTGATTCCTGGACATTTAATTTTCCTCTACACTATTCATCTGATGAAAAGTGGGCATACATCTTTAACCGTAATCTTCATAGTAGTATACTTATTTGCTGCTGTATTACAGGTAAGAGTTAAGACCTCTTTTATGTTTAGACCTTTGTAAAGGCATATAACTTTGCAAATCTAAAGGCACGTGAAATATTTTAATTTTTCAAAAATCACTAGAGTGCCTTCATATTAATTTCCTCTGAAGAGCATTAAGCTTTTAACATGGTATGGAAAAAAAACCTTTGGATTTCTTGTTTCTTGAATTCCATGTCTTCCTCTTTTTATTGTTCTTATGCTTTGTGTGAACAGATCTTCTGATCAATTCCTGAAAATGAACGCATATATTTTTGAGCCTTTGCATACTGTAAAATGCTTTTACATGAATAAGTTGACTAGATGTAGAAATCTGTTTCTTTTAGCTTTTGCTGTTACCATTGGGAAAGACAGTCAGGTGCCTTACTCAAACACTGATTTCATAGTCTAGAACTCCTTCTGTCTCATGTGGTGCTTGCAAAATCTGCTCTTTCCCCTTGTTGCTCCTAAATTTCATCCAGGTGTGCTTTGCTTTGAGTTTATTTTGCCATGTGTCTGTAACTGATGAAGCTGAGTGGAGGTGCATGAGGATAGTGTAGGTTAATTTTGCTTCTGTTCTCTCCTGTTGTGTATACTTGAATTTTTACATCATAAGGAGTGTTTCTAAAATTAAAGTTTTATTTCAGCTGTTCACATCGGAGTCTTTTTCGATGTATATAAGCACTCTAATTTTGGTCCTATAGCTACTTCTTCAAATGAAAAGTAAACTTGAGTTTGAAATTGGGACTTGGAGTGACTAAGTGTGTGTCTTATTTTGCCCTGTGTGCACACTGACTCCATTTTGGGGGAAACTATTGCTATGGATAGGTCACAAATTGTTTAGGTATTTTTTTTCACGTTTCTTACAGTTAGAAGGAGCCTAACAAATTTGTTTTGTTATGTGCTATGAAGGCCACTGAACCAGCGTCTCTAGGTTTGATGGACATATTCTTGTCCAGTCGAGTGGTTGAACTAGGTCAAGGTCAGAGTAATGTGAGAAAGCATTCACACCACCAGCCCTGTTGCATTTTGTGTTTGTTTGTTTCAGCAATAAGCATGAGGTGGCATCAAACTAATACCTCTCTATCACCCATTATACATCTTGTGACTTTAGTCAGATTTCTAAAACTTCTAGCTGTGGTTAAGGGTATGATTGTTGGCTTTAGAACACAATTTTTCATCCATGGTCAAATTATTCCAATGAACCCATGTAACATTAGTGTTATAGAACTAGTGTACTTTCTTCTATAAACTTAGAGATGATCAGGGTTCCTTCTAAGCAGTGATTTCCTCTGCCCACATCTTATTCACCTGCTCCATTGACTGCTCAAAGCCTGGTAACTTGTAAAATCAAAAGCTTGATATGGAAGTCCAGGCTGTCAGGGACCTTGTTGACCTTTTCCAAGGTAGAGAAGGGAAACTTGACGCCTCTCAGGGTGTTTGTTCTCTATTTTTTTCATTTGCCTTGCTCCCTACTGTCTTTTCCAAGGACATAGTACCTTGACAGCATAATAAACCTGAGAAGGTACAAAGGTAACTATCAATCAGATATGCAGACTGGCAATCACCTGAGCAGCGAAGGAACAGCAGTACATCATGGCTCATTTCCTTATTTAATTTAAAGCCTCTACTAGTTCATTCCTCTTTGTGTTACAAATCCTAAATATACTTCCTTTGTGAAAAGACAAAAGCAGAAAATTTGGATGACATGCCCTACAAGACAGTGCCTATGGAGTAGATAAATGTTTTTCTACTATAAAATATCTCAGTGGGACAAGAAAAGTGAGGCTTCTCTAGTCCTGTATAGCTACTGAATTCCAGCAAAATGTTTGTTAATATATCTGGTAAAAAATGAATCAAAACCATTTCTAAAGGAAATCATGAGTTCTTTGCTTTAGGCCCTGATCATTTTATATGTAAAATTAGATTGTAGGTTATTAAGAACTCAGCTGAAATTCTAGCAGCACCACAGTCCATAGTAAATTCACTGGGAAAATTGGGTGGTAGAAAGCCTTCACTTCTTCGTTTTTTTTCCCTTAATAGAAATGTTTCCTTTAAATGGTGGAATGACAACCAAGTCTCAATACGTAAAACTGACAATTGTAAATTTCAGAATTCTATCAAGGACATGGTACCTATCGAGTGCTGTGCTCATCCCTGTACAAGGAAGTAAGAGGACTGTTCCTGGCCTGCATGTTCTTCTCTTAATGGCGGGAGATCAAACTTAAATGCATGAAACAGCTCAAGAAGAGCCCAGGCTCACCACCTGAGCAGCACAGTCCTCCTCTCTAACCGCAGAATCAAGCCTAATTTCTATTACTGTCTTTCAGGCAATACTTGCTCTATATTTGATGCTTGAGTATAGAGAGCACCATCTTAGATTTCCCAGTAGGTCCACATTCTCAAGAAAAATTGTTCTCATCAACTCTCACACCCACCTTCAACGAGCAAATCAATGTCCTTTATAGTAGAATGTATAAGCAGGATATTGATTAATGAAAGTCCTCAGAAGTATTTCTCTTTCATAAATAAGTTCATGGTCATCCTGAAGCATATGTTTGTAACATGAACATGGCCACAATACAAATAGTGCAGACTGAGAGCAAACTCCTCACCTAGCAGTGCATGTTTGGCTGAGAATAGAGTTGACTTAGTTACCACGAGAAGCAACATCTCCGTTCTGAAGACACATTCACATGTGGTGTCATCAATTTTAGCTATGAAGACTTGAAAGTAAATGTTTTCATAGAAGAAAAATATTTCTAGGTCAGATTATCATCACATAAATGTCAAAGGAAAGAAGAAGGAAAAGAAGACCGGATTCCACAGGAGACTGGAAAGATGACAGAGCTCTTTAAAGTTGGATCCGAGTCTGAAATTCTGCACTGCTACTCATTTTGTGTCCTTAGTCAAGTGCCATAACCTTTCTGAAGCCTTATTTTTATATCTGCCTCACAGAACGTAATAAGGACTGAGCTAATGTGTATAAAGTGACTGGTTGAGTTCCTGGAACATAATAAGTTTCCAGTAATGCTAGTAGCTGCAGTTTACCGTCTTTGTCATCAGCATCATTTCTTTTTCCTCCTCTCATTATTAGAACAGGTTATTCAAAGCCCCGAGGCCCTTTTCCTCTCACCACTCACCTTTCTGTCCCTGTCCTTTACTGCAGAGTTCTACCTTTTCTGATGAGCCATGTAAGCACTACCAGCCTTTCGTTGCTTCCTTCCAAAGTCATATCTGTAGTCTGGACTCTCCAGTTAATTCTACATTTCTGTTAAATATTGAAAAGACATCTCAGACTTACTGTGTCCGTAATTTTGTTCCTCCTTTCTCCAATCATCCTTCTCCTACCAGTAGGGGTGATGGACAAGAAGCCACAAGTGGATACAAGAAAAAGGCCAGGATTAGAGGCTACAAGCAGAGATCTGTTCACTCTCAATTCTCAGCTCCTGGCCCCATAAAGACCCTCTTGGTTGGGGAGCACCTTAGTCCCACAGACTATATCTCAAGTGTATTGCTGGTACCCCAAATCCCAGTCATCACAGTTATCACCTTTGGCTTGCTGCTGGTGACCTGTGCAGTATGATAGGAAACCCCTGGACTAGGGGTCATTCCTTCTGGGCTCTAATTTGGACCTTTTGTAACTATCTGACTTTGGCTAAGTCACAGCACTGCTATGTGACGTAGTTTCCTCATTTGAAGATACTATCCCTAAGGAAACCATGTGATTTTAGTGCAAACCAAGATACTTTTTGAAAGTGAGTGGGAGCTCTAATAATTAGAGTGACAAGCATAACATTACTACCTAGGGCAAACCAGAAAATATAGTGACCCTAGCTGTCACACAAATCCCTGTGTTCATGATGTATGATTCTGTGGATACCCCTTCCTGCAGAAAAGTATGAAGAAGATGATAAAGGTCATATGAGGGGAAGAACTACAGTCCAAGAATCTTCTTTTCTAGTTGTAAACATACCTATTTTAAAACTCGGAGTTGACTAATAGCATTACCTTAAGGTAGGAAGTGAAAACAGGTGGGTTTTAGCTTGATACTACATTTTTGTGGCTCCATAGTGTGATTATGCTATTATAGCTTGGGCTGCTGGGTTTTATCATGGAGACACTTTCCTGCATCCATATTTAAGATTAATTCTCTAGATAGGTGCGCTTGGGCACTCAGCCAGGGACACTGAGAAGATGCCTTATTGCATCTCAGCATGCTGGACCCTGTGCAGCGAGGCTTTGAAAGAGGACACGCTCTCCAGGCTTGCCAAGCCTGATGAAGACTAAGGACCAGAGCAGCTGGGCCATCTTTTTCTCTAGCGTTCTGTTTAACACTTTGTGTGCCGGTGCCCTTTAAATTTACCAGCCCTTGGGGCCGGCCATTTTCTTCTGTGCCACCGCATGAATGGTATAAGCATTCAATAAAACACACACAACTCCTGAACTACTGAATATTAAAAAAACTGTAATATCTTTCATAAAACACTTTACACTTTCACCAAAACAATGTGTAAAGCTTCTAGACTGAGTACAATCAAAGTAAATAGCTCCTAACAGTTCCAAATAAATCCACCATGGCGTGAAAAACTGGAGACTAGATGAACACATATTAATACATGAGTGGCCACCTGATACTGGTGACAAAAACATGTACTAATACGTGAGTGGACTACAAAGTGTTAAGATTTTACTTCCTGTGCTCTGAATCCTGCTGAGATCGCAGACATGACTTATAGGAATTTTTATATCATCTATCAAAAAAATCTAATAAATAGCTGTGTAAAAGCACTTAATTGAAAAGCATAAAAACCCTTATTCAAGAAATTTTCCAGAATAAAATCTCAGTTGATTGTGATCCCAAAATATTCACCCCCCAAATACTGATCTGAATGATTCTATGATTTCAAATATTGAGCTCTTAAAAATATGTATTTAGCACCATACTACTCTTTTATTTTAAAACTGTCAGTGTTCATTCTGTCTGACAAAGCTAATCTAAATTGTTGTTTTTGTGCCATAAAGAGATATGTATTAAAGCAAAAAGTCCCTAAAGATTTTTGCACTTATTAAAAGGAATGTTTAAAGGATGTCAAAGGATGAGGGCCTCCCTGGTGGCACAGGTGTTAAAAGTCTCAGCGCTATCAAGCTATTGCCAGCCACTGTGGCATGAGTTCGATCCCAGGCCAGGAAGCTGACCCACATGGCGCAGCAGACCTCTCCTGTCTTGGTTGCTGCTCCCCTCAGCAGTGTATTTCAGTAGATCTGCCTGTTCTGCTCCCCACTCTGTCTCTGGTGAATCCTCTCACCAGCACAACTCCCCCACGCTCCCTCCCACCCCCCAACCCCCGCGTGCTTCTGGCCTACACCCAGTTCTTGTATGCGTAAATAAATAAAGGATGTCAAAGGATGAGATCATCATTCAATATCTGAAATAAAAGGACAAATTTTAATTTATTGCTTATTATTGTATGGGAGCTATGCTGGGTTCACACAAAATCTCAACAACCAAGCAAACTACTGATATATAGTGTGTAGGGAATGTGGGGTTCAGGGTTTGGCAGATAGATGTGCAGAAATGTGAGTGGGTTGATGGCATCTGTAGAATGGTTACTTGGGTGTGATGACAGCTGTTTTGGCCCCAGAAGTGTATTTATTGGATTGGATTCATTCCTCATGACTGCTTCAGCAGCAAGGGTTGTTACTGATTCTAAAGCATGTTCAGTTAAGCACGTTGTTGACTAAACAAGTTTAAAAACAAGTTCTGGTTGCTTCTCATTCCTATGGCTAAAGAACAATTACTCCTTCCCTGAGACTCTGGGTGCTCTGACAATCCTTAGTGGCCCTGCTGTTGTTCTTCACTAGTCCAAGCTGCAAGGCAGGATGTCCAAAGGATTGTCCAGACCCTCCCCTCTGCTGCTAATTCTCTTTCAAGATGGGTTCAGTAGTGGAGATCTGATTTGTAGCTTAAATGTCAGCCAGCATCCTTTTAATTTGTTTTTATTGTCTTTGAATCATTGGTTGAAACATCTGCTAGGGCAATGACTGTCTTAAAGCATTTGAGATATTGAACAAGAAACATTCAAATGACCATTAGACAAGAAAAATAATCTGAAGTATTGTAAGAAGGGACTTCAGTATCTTCACTACCATTACCTGAAATGTTCAGGACTGACCAAGAAAACAAGTTCCAGTGGTTCCTTGAGTTATCAGAGTTGACTTTGCTTTTTGCTTAGCTATAGATTGTTTTATTTCACCTGTATTGTTAATTCAGGCATAACATGGAGTGTTAGCAGTGGTTTTGGTAGGTCAAAAGAAAGTTTAAAACCATTCTTTCATTTGTAATTATAACTGTTATGTTGATGGCCCTGGGTGGAGTGATCTACTTCAGGTAGTCCTCTTGCTGTCCTGAGAATTTGGGGGTAACAGCTTGCAAAAGCCGACTGCTCCTGCTGGTTAACTCGGCTACTCGGGCACCCCTGGTCTCACAGGTCTCTGTGGTTCAGGTCTGTCTCTGCAGATTGCATCTCCCTTGTATCTTATGGATTTTAATAACTTAAAGTAATTTTACTTGGCATATGGTAAAAATCACTCTGTTAACTTTCTTTTGCAGTTTATATGTTTTATTTTCTTCTTTTTTTCTTAAGAACTAATAATCATCTCATTTAGGTTGACTTTATTCTTAATGATTAATGAACACCCCCCCCCCAATTTTTTTCAAACTTTCATTGTATATAAAATATTGAACAAGTAGCATTGACTTGCACAAGATACAAAGAATAATACAGCGAACACCAGTACACCAGTCAGCTTTAGAATATTCTGTAACACTACTAGTAACTTAACACGTGTGGCCCCCACCCCCAAAGTAAAGAATTAACCGTGAATTGTATGGCCAACAAGTCCTTTCTTAAGATTTTGCTACATATATTTGGATGGCTAAGAAATATATATATTTTTTTAAATTTTTTTTTTTTTTTTTTTACATACAAGCTGGGGTACAGGCCAGAGGCGTGGGGCGGTGAGAGGGTTCACCAGAGACAGAGTGGGGAGCAGAACAGGCAGATGAGAAGTACACTGCTGAGGGGAGCAGCGGGTGAGGCAGGAGAGGTCTGCATGTTTTTGAAATTTGTAAAAAGGAAATCATACTGAGTTTGTGTTTCAGTGGCTTTGTTTGCTCAGCATTTGAGATTTATTCATATGTCTGTTGTTCATTGGTTTTATTGCCATGTATTTCATGTATGAATATTCCATAATTTATCCATCCATTTTTCTTTTAATGGACTTTTGGGTTTGTGGTTGGGTTTTTTTTTTTTTAATTAAAAATCAAGCCTGTGAGTATTGTCACATATGTCTCCTAGTACACATTCTTGGAGCTCTTTTGGACAAAAAGTCTTACCCACTTTTGTGCCATGGACTCCTTGGAAGTGAGTTTTATGGGTTTCATCTCAATATAAGGTTTATTCATTTCCCACCTCCCCCCACTTTGAGGCCACAATAATAGTTCAGACCAAAGAAAAGATCTTTTATCTGGATATCAGGAGTACATTAAATCCTTGTTGATTGATCATTCTAAATTCCTCTTAGCAGACATTTAAATATTAGATTTTAAATGAGTAAGGTTTCCAGTCTGGAAACTGGATTAGGGCTGCATATTTTTATGGGGAAAATGAATTCAGCCTTTGTAACTTAGGGGCACTGTACTAATTTGCTACTTTTGGTGTTTATTTGTATCCTATTTCTAAGCATTCCTCTTCTAAAGAAATGTCTTTCTTCCTTCATATAATAGACCCGGCTGTTCATAGCAGTTGGGTTATGAGGGGATGCTCCACTTGGGAATGTTGACTCTAGCTGGCAGAAGGAGCTGGGGAGAGAATCAATATCATCCAAAGCAAATACATATTCTTGTACTTCATATATTTATTTAAATTCTGAGTAATACATCTAGAACATGCATAACTAACTGGAGCTACAAAGTTTCCTTTTCAGAAGGTATATTTACCTAAAGAAGTTATGCATATTTCATAAAAAACAAACACTATGTAAAAACAGCCTACCCTCGGTTTGATTTTTCGGTGTGTTTTCCCAGTAGAAAGCCTGCATTCCTTAGCTAATCCTTTAGTTTGAAAATAAAACATGTTGCATTAAGAAGTATCTGATAGTTATTGTGATTTTAATCATTCTATACAGCATTGCAAGGAAACAGATACTTTGTTAACGTTCAAAAAGAAATTAGCACATTTAAACCGCTTGAACTTGAAGTCATCACAAAACCTTTAAAAATAAATTGCAGGGAAGGGTTTTGAAATAAATCCAATTATTGCAATAAGAATTGAGGAGGAGGAAGGGGTAGAAACTCAAAGAGGACAGCAACTACGTAGATGATGACAGATTTCTTTTTGTTTCTAATTTTTAAGTTTTTCTTATAGGAAATTCTCAGGAAAATATAACAAGAGACAATAGAGTAGACAACCTCCATTAATCCATCTCATAGCTTATCTTTGTACTTAGTGCTGGAATAGAGTGTGAAGACATAAATTCACTTTGAAAAAGCCAAACTAAGGCTCAAGGAATTGAAAAGTCACATCTCCATGCCAATAACTTTTCAAATAAAGGTCATAAATTCCAAGGCAGCATAATAACTGATGCACAGTGATGATGGCATGAGTACTTACTACATTTATGTCCACAGAGTACATGTAGCTCTTACTCTCTGTATTGTTGAGCACTTTCTATATGCCGAACATTTGCTTAACCCTCATTTAATTTCTGCAACAAGCCTATGAGGTAGGAGAGTAATGGTGACCTCCTTTTGGATGTGAGGAAACTAAGATTTAGAGGTTTTTTTCACTAGTTGACAGAGTGAATTAGAGGTAGAGCCATGTCAGCAACAAACTTTTCAGGCTTATCACATACATTTTTATTAGAAACCAAGAGATCAAATCAAAAGAATAGGTAGTTTTCCCTTTGCAGGGATTTACATATTTGAGCCTGGCACCTGAGACGGACTGGTTAGATTAGTAGCTGTCAAGTGTTTTGACTGCAACCCTCAGTAAGAAGTACATTTCTGCAGAAACAAACAGACCATGTAATTTCATAGCTGTTTCTTTCTACTTAAGTAACATTTGTTTCCTAAGTAGGAGTCAGCACAGCTTTTTCTGTAAAAGACCTCACTGCACTTACCTTTTGGTGGTTATTCTTTTTTTAAAGATTTATTTATTTATGCATACAAGAACTGGGTTGTAGGCCAGAGGGATGGGGTGGTGAAAGGATTCACCAGAGACAGAGTGGGGAGCAGAACAGGTGGATCGACTGAAATATACTGCTGAGGGGAGCAGCGGGGGAGACAGGAGAGGTCTGCTGCACCATGTGGGAAGCTCCCTGGCTGGGGATCGAACATGTGCTGCAGTGGCTGCGGATCGCTTCATAGTGCTGAGACTTAACCTGTTGCGCCACCAGGGAGGCCCTTGGTGGTTATTCTTACATTGCACTGAAAGGTTCCTTGACCAGCTTTCCATGGCCTTATAATTTTAAGTGTATGCTCAGTTTTCCATCTTTATTTTATTGGCTGTACCTACCATAGCAGACTGTTATGTAATTGCTTGTTTTAATCTTTATTTCTTCTTCATGTGTCTTCTTCCTTCTTCACAGACTTAGCATATAGAAGGAGGTTGAGACATAACGGCAGCTTGGCAACTGCACAGTGCTATTAAATATAAGGATTCCTGCAGTTACGAGAGGCTAGAAAACATGAAAAATTCGATGTGACAAATTGAAGGGAAATTTTATTCATTGCAGTGATACTTGTTTTTTCCCCCTGCGTAAAGAAAATGATCCTGTCCATGAAATGATTCTTCTTCTCAAGCCTCGACTTGGTTGTAGTCTACTCCTTTCAGAAAGAGTGACCCAGTGAGTGGCCAAACAGGCCCCAACTGTCCAGGCCACAAAAGTCACATCTGGTGTTCTCTTCCAGGTGTTTACCCTGCTGTGGATCGCTGACTGGATGGTCCATCACTTCTGGAGGAAAGGAAAGGATCCGGATAGCTTCTCCATCCCCTATCTCACAGCCTTGGGCGATCTGCTCGGGACAGCCTTGTTAGCCTTAAGTTTTCATTTCCTTTGGCTTATTGGAGATCGAGATGGAGATGTTGGAGACTAATAAATCCTACAAACTGCTGTCAAGTTACCAAGGAGGAAAACACAAGACACCCCCTTATAGCTCTTTTTCAGAAATCTTCAGCCAGCAGGGTAATCTTCAGTTGGCCCTGATTCAATTAAATGGCCTTAACAATTTTTTTAAGGAATTTGAGTTAAAACCATAGTATAATGAACAGTATTTGTGCTGCTTTTCATAAAATAAATAATAATTTGACATGGACACAGATAAAAGCTCAAATTCTGAAATTAATTAAATAGGAAAGAACATAGAATAATTTATAAGAATAATTTAAAAACCAGACATAGCAGAAATGTATTTTATTATTGTTTAACTTATAATGCAGGGTAGAGGGGGAAAGTTCTGGGTTAGCACTTCTTGTTTCACAGATGTGTTGTACTGTAAAGTATACCGTGAAAGAAGGGGGCCCACCCAAGCTTGTAATGTTTACCTGTGTCCACCTCTCTGTTAGCTGAGGGTAAATTTACCGGTTACTAGCTCCTAATCCAAGTATGTTCTGCAGAGCCTGAGACCAACTCAATCTTTACTTGTTTCTATGAATTTCCTTGTGCCAATGCTGATTTAACTTCAACTCTGCAAGCTCTTGACAAGCCACCCTTTAAACACAGAATAATCTTGAGAGATCTTTAAGGAAAGCAATGGGTCATTTTTGATTATTGCTTGTTTTACTAAAGGTTGATCTTTTTCAGAAAACTTAGTCGTCAGAACCAGAATAACATGAGCTGCCTATGTAGAGACAAGATGAGGTGAAGGTTTTGTGTGTGTGTGTGTGAGAGAGAGAGAGAGAGAGACAGAGACAGAGACAGAGACAGAGACAGAAACTTTGATAGAGAACTGATTCTTGGATTGATGATAGCAAAGATTTTAGTGCTATAGGAATATTAGCATTATATAATTATTCTTGAACACATTTCACTGATAATACTTTTGTCATTGGTCCAGAAATTTTGCTACCCAGAATTTAGTATTTACTACCACACTGTAACTAATAGTTCTTATTTAGATAACTGCATCATTTAATTTAACCAAAATGTTAGAAGATTTGGAATGAGAGGTGATTCATTTGATCTTCTAAAAGGAGTATGTTGAAACGTTCAGGCTTACTGCTTTGAAAGCGGGATCGGTGAGTCACTTCAGCTACGGGTCCATGGCTCAGCAGGTCAGTTGTACAGACCAGTCTCTGTGTGGGATCCTAGCACATCCAGTCCTGTGCTCCTCAGACAGTTTTCTAAAACTCTGCTCTCCATTCTAAACACTTGATGAACACCTTAGTTATTTAATAGGTGAGCATTCTGATATCCTATCATTCATTTAAAAATGCAGTGAATCCCTCAAGACCATCAGATATTTAATCATTTAATCAAGGAAGAAAGAAAGACAAGATAGCTCTGCTCATCATGGTTTAAATTATGAGTTAGTGTTAACTATACAGATAGTAGGTTGTTTATAAATGTATCGGGGAACTGTTCCTACTAAGCTCTTTAAAATAAGGAGTCTATGGCCTAGAGTTCTATATTTTTGCTTATTTTAAAACTTGATTCCATTCTTCTGCCTTATGATGAAGGTCGTAAGGCAAAGAGCTGAGCTAATTATAGAATTTCTCCTTTGGAGAGTTATAATGTTGAATCGTGAACATTCTTATAAAAGAAAGAATGATTGAGTTGATGAATACTTAGCTGCAAAGATTTTTTTATTTTAAAAATTCCATAAATCATTTCTTTGATTTTATTGTAAAGCATCTGTGTGTTACTTACTTTTGGGCTCTATGATTCATAAGCATTTGTGTTTCCCGGTGATTTCTATTTTGATTTCTTAACATAAAAAAATGTACAGGAAAACACACCTGTAAAACATTTACCAACAGCTGTCCTGCATTACTCATTCCAAGGCACGTTCAGATACACTCTGTCATTTTGGACTCGCGCAGGACCCATGAAATTGGCTGGGTAACTGTTCCTGTCTCTATGTTATAGCACAGGGAACAGTAATGCAGAGAAGTTACGTTTTTAAGGTTGCACACTGCAAAGTACCCAAAGTCCAGGTCTCTGGTGAGTATTCTGTGATCCTCCAGATGTACTAAGAGTACCCAGGGATTAACTGAGAGGAAGTCAACTAGGGAAACAGGGTTTTCTATAGTCGCAAAGCATATTGCAGCATCTTTCAGATTTCAGACAGGGCACCCTCCATTTAAACTTGATGATGAGTATGGCCACCTTAGGAACAGTTATTCTTATTCCTAAGACAAAAGAAAACACAGGTAAATGAGAACTTCGGAATAAAGAACAATGCCTTATTTCTTAGACTATGTAGTTGATACCGTTCTTCCCAGATCTGGCCATTTCCCATAGATGCAAATATATAATTAAAATGACCCACTTCTATCTCCTCTCTCTTTTGCTACCTAATCTTGGTTGCTTAGAGCAACAAAATATCTAGAAGGTATATAATACAGGAAAGAAAGACATGAAAAAATCAATCACTGTTTGAATTCATTTATAAAAAGGATGTAGATTCCTTCAAAAAAGTTATTTTAAGCCTTTGCTATAGTTTGCAAGTAATAAGATGAGTTCTGTTTACCACAGAATCATTTATTATGAATCATATATGTAAACTCAACAGTATTTATTTTTATACAATGTAAAATCCCCTGCTTTCCAGACTTCTTCCTTTCACTAAATTATCAGGCACTTTATTTACACAGAATCTTTTTAAAAACATTTTTCTTTCTGGCCCTCCAACCATATTTTTCTTTAAACAATCACATTTCTTAGAAACTTATAAATGGAAACTTATGGTAATGTATTTCAGGGAGAGGTCAAAATTCCACATCATAGACCATCAACAATATAATGAAATGAAGTACATCTTAAAAAGTCTTTAATAATTGGGTACGGCCTGCCCATTCATAATGAGCTTCTGCCATCTTTGAACTGTTGTAAACTCAAGTAGGAATAAAACTGAAGACATAATTGGCCCAGCCTTGTTGTACTTACTTCTGTATAAACCAGATAAACATCAAGCCTGTGTGAAACACCCAAAAGAGACTGGGGTGCTGTGGGTATATACATTGTATTTATGAGTATAATAAATTGGGCTTTGACCATACCTAGACTTCCAATCCATTTTTACCACCTTTTCACTCTTAAGTCCTTCCAATTACTCAGCTTAGAGTCCTTGGCCATCAGTCCATACATCCTAGACAGCCTCCTCCATCCTCACTGGACAGCTGTGGTTAGGTCCAGCTATCTGCCACACTTTGCCTGCACTTGAGCAGCTAAATGACTCAAGAAAAACACACGATTACTCTGACACAGACACATCTTTCCATTTATAACCTCAGACATCAAGTTAACCCTTAACTGCCCAGCAGCTTGCTGTATTTTTCTCATCACTTCACTCTGGGAGACCAGACTTTGATCCTCAGCCCTGCACTGAACATTCACCTGCTAAGGCTGCCAACAGTCTCCATGTCTCCAAGTCCAGTGATCAATTCTCAGTTGATCAGAATCGTTATCTTATTCAGTCTCTGAAGACATTTGACAGTCTCCTTCCTCTTTGAAATACCTTCATTTGGCTTCCAAAAATGTCTGCTTTTTGCTTTCCTTTCTAGTTCATTAGATGGGCCTTTCTCGCTCTTCCTGTTGGCTCTTACTCTGCTCAACCTCTCTATGTTTAAATGTCCTACATTTTGGGTATTATTACCTCTTCTCCATCTTCTTTTTCTCTCTAGGTGACCTTAACTCATTGTTTTAAATGCCATTATTTCTCCAGCCCTGGCCTCTCCCCTGAGTTCCAGATTTGTATTTCCAATGTGCTGGATTAACCTCCTGTTATAGACCAACTCCATGGTATCTTAAACATTGGAACATCACTGTCAACCGGCTTGATCTGATTGCCATGGTAGACCCTGATCTCCGGCAACATGGAATACATTAGGTCTACATTAAGGGCTAATCTCCTAAATATATAAAGAACTTTTATAAGCCAATAAGAAAATGGCCAAAATCTAATAGTAAAATAACCAAACACAGATGTTCATTTAAAAAAAAGCTCAAATTAAATAATTCTAATTAAAACCACACCGAGATACTATTGCCCAACTATCTGGTTGTCAAAAATTCAAAGTTGGATAAAATGTTTTTTGTGGGTTTTTTTTTTGTTGTTGTTGTTTTTTGACAAGGCTATTGGAAAACAGATAAAATTGCTGGGGAAAAATAATAAATTTACCATGATGAAATGATGAAAGCTCTGTAGAGGGGATGCTGGCCATAGGTGCTGAAATTGCGAGTGCGCTTATATTGGATCCCGTTGTCCCCTATTACTGCCACTAGACCCGGACAAGTGACCTGGATCCTATGCACAAGCAGTAGTTGGTAGACTGCACACAGTAGGCCAAGGCCAGGTCACCTCTGTCCCCATCAAGTTTGATTAGATGCAGCTCTGCCCATTTGTTTACATGCTGTCTTTGGCTGATTTCTGTCTCCAAAGGCAGAATTGCATCACTGTGAGGAGACCATGTGGCCTGCAAAGCCTAAAGTATTTGCTGTCTGGTCCTTGCACACACACAGAGCCCGCCCATCCCTGCTTTGGAGTGGATTCCTCCAGTTTTATTCCGAGTCTCCCTCTGGTACCTGGGATTAGCTGGGGTCATTCGTGCCTTCTGCGTGGGGGTGCCCCAACCTGAAACTGGTCCTGTATGGGCTCTATTTGCCAGAAGCACCCACTCCCACCTTTGTAAGTCTCCGTCCAATGTCTGGACCCAGCCAGGTCTGATGGTGGGCCCCAGTTCTTACTGCCCCACTTCAGAGAGAGCCCCTTGCATGGGGTCAACCAGATGCCACAGGCAGTCAGAGCCTCGTGTCCCTGTGGTATTCCTGGACTCTAGGATTGGCACCAGTTCCAAGAAGGCGACCTGGTGAACCAACCAGTCTCGCTGACCAGATTGATAGTGCTCCTCAGGAACAAGGCTGACATGTTGATTGGGGGTGACTGTCAAATCAGGTGTGGGACAGATTCAGTGCTCTGGGTCACTGGCAGTCTTCAGTTGACCCTTGGACTTGAGTCTCCTCTGTCCTGACTGCAGCCTCACCTTTGAACTTGAGTATCCAAGGCGGGGGGGCGGGGGGGTGGTGTGTGTGTGTTTACATCCCCCCTCCTTCCAGCAGTCTCTGCCACAGCAGGCATCCTCGGCAGTGGCTGCTGCTTTCTCCTCTGAGGCTTTCAAGGCCACAGGCTACAGTCGGCCCTTACCCTGGATGTCTTCTGACGTGTGAAGTCATACTCCCCCCACGTGAGTCTCAAGTTGTACTGGAAAACAGCCATTATTGTGGAGTTGGGACGTTATTCTCAATTGCTTCCTGGGCCCTCACCCAGCCTAGTGACTGGTGATGTGCAGGGGAGACAGGGACTGTCAAAGGGGAAAATATCCAATGACACTTGTTAAAGATGGGAAGGCAGACTTAACTCAGGACCATCATGATGGGGAACTGCAATGGGGTTTTACAGTGGGGGAGAGAAGGGGGGCTCAACTCCAAATACAGCAGGGGCAAGTGGGAATTTATAGCCAAGGAGCAAGGTGGGGTAAGTGGATAGAAATTGCTATAAAGAAACATCAGGAGGAAAAACCATTCTGGCTAAACTGACCCAAAGGATACTCTCTGAAGACAGGCCAGGGCAGTCAGAGCTCACCTGGGAGATGGTGGGGGATGAAGAACTGACCAGATGTCAAGGGGGATTGTGTGAAGGGTGAGGGGGTGAGGGGATTGGGTTATACTGATTTAGTAGGATTCTTTCTAAAACTGGATTTTACAAGGACGTACACACAGGAGCCCAGGAGAGGTTTTAGAGTTCTGACTAAAAGTTAAATCTTTGTCAGAGTGCAACTGATGCTGAAAGAGGTCACGTCTAAAAATGCAGTAACCACATCTTAAAAATTCAACAGAAACGTGGTTGGCCAATGTATTTGTTGTTTAATACGCTGCATGGGATGTGATCATTCCCACTTTTCCTCATTACTCCAGGTAAGACAAAGCACAGTCACAACCTTTGAGGAAGTCAGCATTCCCCAGAGAAAGATGGATGATGGAGCAGGTCTGGGTAGTTTCATCCAAGCAGCCTCTCGCAAGGCATTTTTTGCTGGGTGATTTATTGATCCTAAGGCCATTTTGCCATTAAAGAAAGAAAATAACTAAAAAGAAAAAAGGGACTTTCAAAAGGGCCTCATGAAACATGAAAAACAGTGAAATTAAAAATACAACATATTTAAATACAAAATATCCTCTTTGGAATACACTGTACAAAAGTACAAGATGTTTGAATATGTTTACTAATGTGGATAGACACATGGCAAGACCACACAAAAAACTGATTTTCTTTTCTGGATTGTACCTAAGCACTCGTCTACCAAGTCTTTCATTCATGCCTAGTGTTAGACATTATTAAAAAAGTTTTTTAACTGATCTAACTTACTGCAAGTGTGAAATCAGAGTGTAACGCCAGGATGCACACTGTGCTAGAAAACAATAACACATCAGTTTGCAAAAGTTGTTTTTTTGTGTGTCATTGATGGAGGAATGAACCCAAACTATCACCTCATTCATTTTTTTCTATTTTACAGCAAGATTTTTGTATACTCCATTAGTTGTGGGGTGAAAATATTTGGAGCAAAACTAGAGGACACAAATGTAAGTAACAACACGTGTCAACATATAGAAAGCATTAACTAAATGGTATTAGGGAAGCCAGAAAATCTACACTGTTTCAATACAAATAGGTTCTGAAGTGCCAGAGCATTGCAAGGAATAACAGTTTTGCTACCTCTATTTTAACAGTGGGAGAAATTAGTCAGGAAGGGTCACTTGACAGTAAAGACCCAAAAAGGATAGGGCCTGCCCACGTGGAGAGTCTCTGTGTGCATTACTGGACAATCAACAAATCCCTAAGTGCCTCGTTTCTCCCCATTGGACGGTCTTTATGGCGGCATTAGCTCATGTGGGCCCCAGAATTTTGTAAAACATTTGAAATTGGAAAGAATATTGCCTGAGGCCCTTCATTCCCGGGGGCTATCCTACACCCAGCTTTTTGGAATCTATCCTGCAGATACCCCAAACACACATGCTATGACATTCTTCAAGATTGTTCCTTAAAACTGGTGTTTTGTTGGTTGTTGTTTTTTTTTTTTTTCAGTTGAAAAGAGGGCTAAGAGTTAAGAAAGATTTTAACTTTTATACTATATATATATTATAAACAATATTTGTATATTATACAATCAGTGAGTTCATATGTTAAAAATCCTTTAATGGGTTAGAAAAACACTCCTAATAAAGTGTGAAAATTACTGGATACAAAACAATATATGGAATGATTTCAATTTTAATAATGCTCAAAATAGGAAAATTTTTTTCCTTTGGATGATGTGATCATAGGTAATTTTTCTTTTTAAAACCCTTCTGTTTTTTTTTTTTTTCTGAGCTTTCAACAATGAACATGTTACTCTATTTTTAAATTACTTTATAAATACCTCCTCTCCAAACAATAGACCTCCAGTTCCAATTTAGTTCTGAACCATTGTTTGGGATCTTAAGAAAAAAAAAAAGGTTGATTTTGTTGTTTAGCAATGAGCACTTATGTTTTTATTTTTGAATGTGAACCTCCTTTTTATTCTTGCAGGTGGGGAAAGGTGTGTGGAAATGGAATATCTTAGTTTAATGACACTGGGGTATTAGCAGGAAGGAATAACAAATGAGTGAATGGTGATGAATAGAGAATGACCTTTGCACTAGTTATGACATTGCGTTGACACAGGCTTCTGTGGACTGAAATAATCACCACTCTGCAGCAAACTCAAGTTTTAATAAAAGAGAAATTCATTAAAGAGGTGATTCAGAGCCCAACCAAGGGCCTGGACCTGGGAGACCAAGATCAGATTTCTCAGGGTGATTGTCCCCACCCTTGGAGTTTGGGGCCTCAGTTTACATAGGTGAGTAACCTATGCAGAAAGAGTACATAGTTAATTTTTTCTTAACAAAAAAAAGAAAAGAAGACATCTAGTTAACTTCTAACATTTTCAGTTAACTAAGGAGTTGGTTTCTAACAAATTTCAAATTTCATTAATGGATTCAGGAGAAGCACAGTTCACAACTTCAAAGCCAGCCCTTAATCATACAGAGCTGACGTAGTCAGGCCATTATCTCATGCTCCTTCCTGCAACTCAACAGGGGCTCCATCTGTGGACTTGCTGAGGTTTCCTTTGTTTCTTGCCCCAGGGTTCTTCCCAGTGGACAAGAATCATTGTTCTACAGACTCTAGCCTCTGGAGGGGCCTGGCATGGTGGAGGTAGACCTTTTCCAACAGAGCAATTAATACAATTTTTTCTTGGTCCACACTTCCAACTCTGGGTAATTGTCACAGGCAGCCTTTTCTGATCCTCTCACGCAACACTAACCCCCAGGGGCCTGATAAAAAAACTCTCCACTCCTGGCTTCTCACATCTACACTCCAACTACCAACTCTCTCTGGACAATTTCAAGCCTCCTCTCTCCCCCTGCTCACCTCCCCCGATGCCTCAGCCAGTGGTCTTTACTCTGCAGTGAGAAGAGTTTCTTTGCAGCTCTGCTCCCCTGTTAATTCTTGTTTCGGCCTTGGCATCCTGGTTTAGTTGAAAGCGAACCCTTCTACCATTCTTTTTCTACCACATTCTCCCCACAACTTCTTTTCCTTGATCTCCAAGATCTCTCTGCTCCGTGATGGGCAGAAACCTCCCACTTGAACTTACTATCATCCTTCTACTCTCTTCTCTACTTAACACATCTCTATAGGGTATACTCCTGCCTCCTCCTCCCCACCAATCCCTCTCTGCTTAGTACCTGTCAGTAATGACCTTTTCTTTTTCCTCTTCTTCTTTGACCTTTGGGCTACATCTCCTATGTGTCAAGACCATCCTACTTACTCTCCCTCGGTTTCCTAAGGATGATGACAGGGTGGAATCAGCTCAGCTCATTCTGGCTTTGCCCCTCCCTAGCTGTGTGTCAACTGGCCCAGTTCCCAATTCTAGCTTTTGCGTTCAATCTAAATTCAAAAAATACTTGAATCCACTGAGCCTATTGATTCAATTTAATTCAACAAATGTTTCCTAAATCTCTCTTTTATGTGAAGCATTATTTGAGGAGCTGAGGGTGTGTTGGGAAATAATTAAGAAAAAGTCGCTGTGGGGATTATATTCTAGAATGGAGTTTAACTAAAAGTCAATGAATTGTAAGGAATATAATTTATACCAATCCTAATTCTTGGTAGCAGTTTTTGCTATTCTTCACCCCCTCTTTTGTCCTTTAAAACCCCCTCAAAAATGACCTAAACCAAGACACAGTTTGAATTACTCCTAAAATTATACTCTCCGATTTACAAATCTAAAAACCCAAATAAATGCTATAGTTTCATTTTAGCCTCATGATGTTTTCTTGGTGGGCAGCATTTACATATCTATAAATAGTTTTATATGTAACCGTCTATAACTATAAATGTGAAGTCACACTGATGCCTCCAACTCTAGCCCATCACCTTCATGCTAGCTGCCTCCTCTTGCTTTTCTATAAACTCCCACCCCAACAATGAGAAACCTGGCTCCCCCCATCTGCCATCCATTTATGTAGTTGGTCAATTCCGACATCCATGTGTGCAGTATCAGAACTGGTAACCTGTGCCCCCACGGGGTGACCACAGAAACCATACAGTCTTACATCCAGCTGCCTCCTGGTTTGCACTGTGCCGTTATCTTGCTCCATGGTTTCAACGTCTTCAGTAAAAAGACCAGAACATCCAATAGTTTTTTAGTAGGAGTATCTTCAGGGCAGGAGGAAAGGAAGACAAAGGCAGGCCCAAAAGGCATCGAGAATTCAGCAGGCTCCAGAGAGGACAGGAGAATAGATATTCTCACGATTGTCCTTCGACATTTTAACATGTTTTCAAGGTCTGGGATGACCACAATAAGGTGACAAGTCAACCCAGATGTCCCAGAGGCTTTGCACAGTCAACATTTTAGTGCCATGTGGCCGTGTGGTGCCTCTCCATCTTCGGGCTATGCCACTAAATGTGTGGACTCCACCAGCACTGCAGAGCACGAGAAGACCAGGAATTGGAGCAGGTGTGGAGGTGGCTCAATGGCTTGTATGCAGGGCCCCACCTTAACCGCAAGGGGGGCTGGGAAGTGTGGTCTTCCTGTGTGCCCAACAGGAGGAAAAGGCAACGAGATGTGGCTGAACACATGGCATTTATCTCCACCAAAAGCACCTGTGACATTTTTTTCTTTGTATATTAAAGAAAGACCTGACTCAAAAGGCTGATAGCTTAAAGCTATTTGAGAAACAAAGAGATCCATACAGCTGGCCAACTCCATCTCAGAGTCACCAATTCCAGCTCCTCAGGACAGAAAATCTAATGACTCATCCTGCCAGACTTAGGTCTGACAGCCCATCGACCTGGGTGGGATGAAGGCAGGGACGGCGTGGTGATTGGATCGCCTTCGAGCGCTCTACCAAAAAGAAGTGGGCAGAGGGAATGGTTGGCAGCTCTGTGGCATGCCTTGTCAGTCTGGACACCAAGGGGGAGGGGACCTGAAAGGATACTTGTCACGTGTGAGAAAGAGACCAGAAAACAACCTTTGCCTTATACTTTACCCATTATTATAATAGGTACTTTCAGGAAAGTAAAAATTACCAAGTTATAAAGAGTCACTAGAGCCTAAAAGTAGCCCCCAACACACACACACACACACACACACACACACACACACACACACACACACACACACACCATGGAAAACATGTCCTCAAGCAGTGAATAGTTTTTTTTAAGTGGTAACTCTCCAGTCTTCTCTAATTGTTTAGAAAGCGGATGCCCTAAGTCTGAAGATGGCAATACTTTTTCAAGATAACAATTTCTATTGGCTAAAACCAGAGAAACTGGAAAGAGCTCCAGAACTCCTGTGGGGATGAGAAGTAAATAGATGCCAACTAAATGTTGGTTGAGTTGGCCTCTAGTTCTGGAAAAACTCAAGACCCCAGGCTGCTCAGACAGTAAATGAAGTCCCATATGAGTTTAGTCTGTTTCACAGGATGTAAAGCTAAAGGCTTTAGAGGTAGTTTCCAGACAGTTCTCTCCCTGAAGGCAGCTGTCTGGTAGTCTTAGGGTGTAGGTCTCCTCTGTCTTGTTTTCTGCTTCACTAGGTGAACAAGCAGTTGGTTCTCTGCCAGCAACTGAGGCATACCACCATAGTGTAAGGCATGTGCACACGCACACATATCCAGTCACCCCTGCCTCCATGTTGTGACTCGTATGTGACGGTGTGCACCACGTCTGACGGTGTACAGCATGGAAGTATGAGGAGGATGACTTAGGGCCAGAACGGCCTCGGATTTGTGGAACACTTCCTCTTGGAAGGACATCTTGTGACTAGGAGACTTTGTTTCTGTAGCTCGGAAAAAATATGCAGGATCTGTTCATTGCAAAGTGTTTTTTAAAAATCATTACTTGTTTTGCTTCTCTAGTGTCTTAATGGTTTCTACTAATAGCATTTCAGAAGTTGAATATAATAAAACGTGAGATGCCTGTTTATAGAGTAAAGAGTTCAGAATAAATGCTAATTGGACTTGGCATAATCTTCTGATTTTTTTCTAAAGCATAATATTAAAGACACAAATGCCAACTGAACTAGACCAGAAATGAAGTTACGATTTTTATTAAGTGCAATTTGTGAAACCACTTCTGTCTTATCACAGAGGAGAGGTCACAGGGTGAAGATCTGGGAGAGGGTCAAGGATTTACATAGGAGAAAATTCCTAGTAGTTGGTAGAAGTAAAAATCATAAACAAACTAAATGTCCAACAAGAGAAGAATGATTTTTAAAAGTGGCAAAATATATATCATGTACAATTACATTTTTCAAAAAAAATTAATAAGACGATGGAAATTTTCACAATACAAATGGAAAAAATCAGGATACAGGCAGTTTGATCTTACTGTGGGCTGCCTTCCGCCACTTCCCTCTTAGGGAACAGGGTAAACAAGAAGCCCTGGTTTTTTATTTTATTTTAATTTTTTAATATTTTTATTGTTATTTATGTCTTTTACATTTTGTATTCCCCTTGGGTAACCCACCAACAATTCACCCGTGATCCATCTCCATGGTCCCTTGTGTTCTTTTCTATTCCATTTTGTGCCCTTATCCTCCTCCACCCACCCCCCACCCCCCCACCCCCGGTCGAGTGTCTCTCTCCTATTTGGTTCCCCTATAGTCCTGTTGTAAGTGAAACCATTCGATATTTTTCTTTTTCTTTCTGGAAGAAGCCCTAGTTTTTAATCTATTTTGCTGGTAAATGAATGCAAGGAAACTGTCGTACAGCCCAGGCAAGGAGCAGTAAATACCTTAGGAAAAGAATGAATCCTCAAAAAGGTCAGGGCTATAATTTCTGATCTTATTTTAGGAAAACAACATCAGAACTCACCTTTATCCTCACCCCCAGGGTCTCCATCTGAAACCCACAAGCCAGCATGAGCAGTCAGAGGCTTGCTCACTGCTGCCCCTGCTGGAGTCAACAGAAACTGCAAGGACCAGAGCAGCCCACATAGAAATTGACAAGAGAGGAGCAGGTCTTAGCTTGTTTCTACAGGGTTGAGTGCAGTGTGCTCCAGGGAGAAGGGGGTGGCTGGGGGCACCATGGGGAGAGGGAAAAGGTGGGAGAATTTGGGTATAAGTGAGGTCCACCTGGAATAGCCATGTTAGAGTTCCCTGAGTCCACTCTTCTTCCCAACAGAAATCAACTGCTGTATCAACCCTACTGAGTCAGCTGTGGAGCCTGCACACCCATGAGCCCCGTATGGAAGGAGTGAGCAGTACACAAAGAACAGCAACCAAGGGATGCAGTTAATCACCTCCTCTCCCTCCCCAATTTCTGTATGACTTCTTGTAAGAACCACTGAAATATTCACTAAGCAATTTGCATCTTTGGGGAGCAATGTGTATCTGCTTTAGGAAAAGGGTTGTTAGTGCTAGCATCCTATCCTACCTTGATACCCCAACTTTCCCATTCTCTAAGGGTAGCTTAGACATGTCCTGGGCACAGAAAAGGGGTCTACTACAGGACTCATGGTGATGTTGGAGTTGAAAACTAGAGGGTATAAGTGGGGGAAAGACAAAAAAATATACCTGTGACATATGCATCCTTTGAAGATTGGAAGGCAACCACCAAAATAATTATTGGTTATGGTGAGATATGAGTTGATTTTTCTCTTCGTGCTTCTCTATATTTCTCAAAATTTTTGCAGTGAACATGTAATAATATTTTTTGTATTAGAAAAACTGTCCAACAACAAAAAAAGCAATCTTAACCTTCCAACGATATGTGTCTTCAGTGGAGATTTCAAATAAATTAGCTGTTGGAGGGCCTCCCTGGTGGCGCAAGGGGTTAAGTCTCAGCACTATAAAGCTATCCTCAGTCACTGCAGCATGAGTTCAATCCCAGCCAGGGAGCTTCCCGCATGGTGCAGCAGACCTCTCCTGCCTTGCCTGATGCTCCCCTCAGCAGTGTATTTCAGTTAATCTGCCTGTTCTGCTCCCCACTCTGTCTCTGGTGAATCCTCTCACCCCCCACACCTCTGACCTATACCCCAGCTCTTTTATGCACAAATAAATAAATATTTAAAAAAAATAGCTGTGGGAGCGTTCACTTAGCCATAGTGGCTGTCTCATACATGTATGGTGTCACTGTCACTTGTGCTAACATTGATTGATTTAAGTATTTCTTGCATATTTTCAAGGTGAACAAGTGACACCTGTATGAAATGGCCAGAAGGACACAGTACAAAAATTCTCCAAGCTTCCAAAATATCAGACATATGTTGGGCAAAAGATATTCTAACTTGTTCTATCAACTATTATACACCATGGTATCTACTTAAGCTCCAATGTGCAAAAAATATATACTTAATACAATTTCAGTTTTTTTAGGTCCTACTTCTGATCAGATTATTGGAGTACGGTCTTTTGGATCTCACGCTATCAACCATATGCATTGAAATACACCATTAGAAGTAAGATGGCACCCTTGAGTCACTAACAATAGATGCCCAGAAAATGTAAAATGTTAAAGATATAGGGACATATGGGCTCATTTATTCTGTTCCATGGTGATAACTTGATTAGCTGGAGAAGACCTCAGCTTTTGAAACTACTAGCTCAAATGACAAATGTCCTTCTTCAAGGGGATCTGAAGGATGGAAAACTTTTCCTTTCTCTTTAGTATATCTTTCAGTTACCTTTGTGATGGGGAAATATTTGTTCAGTTGATTTTGAGTTTTAATTCAAAGATATTACGAAGCATTCCACATGAGGAAGAAGTTTAGACTTCTTGGTCATTTATCCAGAAGGCTGGAGACGTTCAAGACAAAGGAAAATGTGGTTAGTGGCCTCAGAGGAATCAGCACATTAACCAGTCTGCAGGAATTTAAAACTATTCTGTGTGGGTTAATGGGTACAATTAACACGAAGATTAGACACCATATGTAAGTAATTGAGGCCATTTAACACAGTTATTGACTATACAAATCTCTGGACTGTGAATTAGGCAGTCAGTTTCACATTTCATTAGAGAATGTAATTAGCAAGGCTTTATTGGGTTTCATTATTGGCTCCAGAGCACATTTGTATGGGAAGCACCTTGGTAGGTAATTTTCTTGAGAAGAATGCTGAAGTGACCACCTTTTCAATGTTTTGAGTGTATTTGCAGAACAGTTCACTGTACCAAACTAAACTTAACTGTCCTCATACCTTCCTCCCCACATCTCTCCAATCTCCAATAGCTTCCTCTCCTCCCCACCACATTAAACAGACTTTCCCGCCCATACATCAAGGTCCTTCAGAGTTCTCCCTATCACTGATTTCACCATGAAATGAGCTTCACTGGTGTCAGGACTGGCCTCCTCATTCTCCATCTTATATCGACTGAACTCTCCTCTTCCTTCACGGTTGATGCCCATCAATCACCAGATAAAGAATCATTTAATGAGAAAAAGGGAGCCAGAGGTAGGTCAGTCTGTGGTAGAGAGGAGGGGGGTGGGCATACGAGCCTATAAGGGGGACAGTCATGGTCACAGCTTCCCTGAAATCTAAGCAGACTGACAACTTGAGCAATGGTTTCAACACTAGCAGATCATTAGAATCACCTGGAAGCATTCAGAAACTATGCCACCTATTTCTACACCCACAGATTCTGATTTAATTGCTTTGAGCTGGGGCCCAACCATCCAAATGCCATCACAGCTCCCTGGTGATTCTCAGGTGCAGCCAGGTAAAGAACAACGAGGCTCATGAGCAGAGCCTCTCAGGGTTTGACCTGCATCTAAATCACTGGGGGAGGAGGGTTGTTATAGTTCTGGTTCAGGGGGCTGGCTGAGGCTTGAGATATTACGTGCCTAAAAATGTCCTCAGGTGATACTCTTGCTGTTTCTTTGTGGGCCACACTGTGAATGTCAAGAGCAGGATAGGAAAGCATAACTGATATTACAGTGAGTTTGAGAGCTGGGTATATAAATTGAAGTTGCCCAATACTCAGCAAGCTGTGAGTCCAAAGGTCTCATGTTCACCCTATGGTTGCAGTAATTTCCCAGCTGTCTCCTATTCATTCTCCCTGTGCATGTCACAGAACCGCCAGCTTTCTCTCTTCAGATCTCACCCAATTATTTTCAGGTGTTGCTGGGGTGGAAGGGGACTCTCACTCCACTTCAACATTGGCCTCTCAGCCTCTTGCGTTCAGGATCGCTCAACATGCCACTTGGGGAGGAATTTTACTCTGCCCTTGAGAAGACCTGCCCTAACAGAACTGTGTCCACACTAAGGGTGCCTTCTCCCTGGGGTCCCCAAGTTACAGAAAGAATTTGGAGAGGCCAGAACAGAGCACAGAGTCATCACTGGGCAGCCCCACACAGCCGTGGGCAATTGCCTTTTAGGTGCACTTGGTGCTGAAGTCGCTCTGCTGGCTCCCTGCTCTGTGGGCCCGAGTCTCTTGGGAAATGACATCAGATTCTGCCTGTGGCCCTCTCCAGGCCAAATCCACAGGCTGGCAGACATCCTATCTGTCTCAGGACAAGCGGAAGAATATGACAGTGAGTTCAGACACGAAAAACGCTGCCTCCTGGAATTGAGTTTCTAACCGGAAGAAGTGTTGAAATAGAGCAAAGATGGCGAGTGCTTGTGGCTGCTGTGGGCAGTGGATGCAAGTTTCCCCAGGATTTTGAGTATCAGTATCACTCTTTCTGGCTTGTTTCATGATGCATCTGGAAATTAAAATTCAAACAATGAAGAGATAAAGCCTCACTTCCTATTTCCAGCCCTACTTCTCAGAGGTAAGCCCTTTGGACGATTTTAGTTTCTGTGTCTTTCTTGGCCACTTCTTGAGCTCTAAATTATATGCCGATATCTCTCTTCATGATTTCTTGGTTTTAAGTAATAGCTACTAAACCACATGAAAAAATTAGAAATTTGGTTTGCTTACACTATCTCCTTTTCTGACCCTCCTTCTGATTTTGTTGTAATTTTTTTAAATGACTGGATCCTATTTTATTACTTTTATTACCTAAAATAATATGCTTACACTTGTCTCTTGAGCCATAATTGATATAGTTTCTTTACTTGCTAATGTGTGAGATAAAGAAATTTGCACCCTTGCCTTTCCCTCCCCCCACCTCCTTTCCAAGTCCTGTTGACTGCACTGTTATTTTGTAAAATTTATCTAGACCGCTGAATTTAGGTGGTTGTGTTTAATGCTGTTGAATGAAGAACTAGGGCAGGCTGAGTGGATTCACAGAATAGGGAATTAACCCTGTATCGCTGTCTCTCCAACTCCTGCCATCAAAGGGGTATTCTGAAAATCAAAGTCATATCCATTTCCTTCCCTGAAACTCTGAATGGTGCTGTGTTAGCTTGTTTTGCTTTTGTAATGAATACTGTTGTGTTCATCCCATGTTTTTAAAATATTTCTTATTGATCCAGTAAGATTGCCCTATCACTAAGATATCCCCCAGCTGTCGACTACATTTTCCACACATGAATAAACATTTCTTTCTAGACTCATTTGCATAAAAGTTATCCTGATACTACTTTATATTACATTCTTTGATATGTTTTACTCTTCTTGAAGCTTCTGTCACTGTCTTTGATTAATTTTTCCTTTCTCTGTGGTAGACCTTGAAGTTACTTCTTCAGAAAAAGTGTTAGGCATTCAGATGTCTGAAAATGGGTTTTTAATTATCTGAGTTTTGTACATCTGAAAATTAATTTTTTGATATCTATGTTTTGCATACCTGAAAATGTATTGTATTCCCCTAATACTTGGCTGATATGTAGGCAAGTCTACATTCAAAATAGTTTCCCTTCAGAATTTAAGGTATTTCTTGTGCCCTTTTAAAATTTAGTCTCACTTAAAAATGAAGTAATGGTCAAAGAATACTAAACCAGACTGCTGGTTTGAATCCCAGTTCTGCTACTATTTGCTGTGTATTCTTGGTTGAGTTCATCTGAAAAATGGTAATAGTAATAGTAGCAGCTCATAGGGCTATTGTGAAGACTACATTAGCTACTCTATGAAAAGTGATTACCACAGCTTAGACATAGAAAGCCCTCAAGAAATGACTCTTTCCAGTTGCTGAGGCCAAAACACTGGCGTCTCCCTTGACTCCCCCTTCTCTCGTAACTAAGAAACAAAGCACCAGCATATCCTGCTAGCTCTGTCTTCAAGCTATTTCTAAAATTGACCTTTTCTCATCATCTCCACTACCATCACCCCAGACCAAACCACCATCATCTCTGTTATGTTATGTTATGCAATAATTTCCTCACTGGTTTCCCTTCTATACTTCTAGAGTTCTTTTTTAATAAAGATTTTTATTTATTTATGCATACAAGAGCTGGGGTGTAGGCCATATCTGTGGGGGTGGTGGTGAGGGGATGCACCAGTGACAGAGTGGGGAGCAGAACAAGCAGATTGACTGATGTACACTGCTGAGGGGAGCAGGGACGAGGCAGGAGAGTTCTGCTGCGCCTTGTGGGGAACTCCCTGGCCAGGGATTGAACTCGTGTTGCAGTGGCTGTATATAGCTCCATAGTGCTGAGACTTAACTCCCGCTCCACCAGGGAGGCCCCCTGTGTTTTTTTTAATAGTGAAAAAATTATATTTAAAACTAGCCGGTTGGACTCAGTTTATTCGATCCTGATTTTGTTGGCAACATCCAAAGCCTCTCAGTCAGGAGCCAGAGGAACGTGTCCCTTCCGTGTCCTTTCCATGTCCCTTCCCTTCAGGACGCTGACCTTGGCCCCGCTTGTCACAGAGCTTCTCCACAACCTGCGTGACGTGGCGCTCGTCGGCTGCCTCACCCACAGCGGGCACACATGTTTTGTCTTCTATCGTCTTCACAGCTGACTCTGTGGTCAGGTGGAAATTGGTGATGGCTCGGTGGCCCAGTTTGGTCCTGGGAGCCCTCTTCCAAGGATATTTGGGGTTACAGTGTGTCGGGCCTCCGAAAGGTGCAGTTCTTTTTCTTTCTGTGCCTTTCAGTACCGCTTTCTTGGCGTTAAAGGTTTTGGCTTTGGAAGGGGCAGAGGCTTCCTTTTCGGCGCCATTTTGGTAAGAAGCTAGAGCCAAAGTGATCCTTCGCTCAGAGTTTTCCAGTGGCTCCTCAGCTCCCTCATAGTAAAGGTAAAACCTGTACAGCGACTTGCAAGTCTCTGCGTGGCCAGACTTGATCTCCTGCTGCCCTTCCCTTTGCTCTCTTCCCAAGCCCTCGGGGTTCCCTGCTGCTTCTTGACTACACAAACCTGTTTCCACCTTAGGGCCTTTGCACCTGCTGTTCATCAGTAGGAAGGCCTGGGCCCTCACGACTCCAAGGAAAGACTGTCTATTTTGTCCTCACTGTACTCCCCACACTTAGCCTGGCACCTGGTTCATCGTAGATCTGTAAATACTCACTGGATAAATGTATATATTAAGTAGAATGGGTGGCGTGCTCTGTGGCTCAAAGCCCTGAGCAATACAAAGGCCCCATTGTTTGGTCTTTTCTCCTAAACTTTTCTCCTTTGGGCAGTAGCTTTCCTTGGATGTCTTGTGGTTGTTTCCCGTCTATATTTAATAATAAAACACTGGGATTGTTCATTTAGGTGGTGTCATAATCTTCTGTCTTTATTGGCCTCTCTCCTGAACAAGAGGGCTGACTCGACTGTGTGTGTGTGTGTGTGTGTCTGCGTGTCTGTGTGCGTGCATGCATGTGTCTATGTGCATGGGGGTATGTGTATGCAAGCTGTTGGGCATAGCCAATGGCAAACTTCTCAAAAGCTTTTACTAAAGCACGCCCAGGTTAGGAACAGGCGGAAACACGGAGTTTCTCTCCAAAAATATCCAAATGAGACGGTTCTCTCTACTTTGGGGACTCTATAGCCCTGGAGAAGCCCTAAGTCTTCCTAGTCCATATTTTAAGGGATATTTCTGTGGTTTCATCCTGGTGGCAGTGATGAAAGCTGGTGCTTGATGTTTTTCTACAACTTCCATCAACATCTGCTCTTCATCCCACATTTGTTCCCTGTGCCTGTTGACTCAGGAGGCACCTGGAGGCAAGAACTCCCCACTGTTTTCTTGGGGTGGGGCTTGTCCCAGCTCCTTTCTGTTACCCACACACTTCCCAGCCTCCTGGTATCAAATCCAAGAAGGCTCACTCCCTCTTCAGTTCTCAGCAGCTCTATACCTTGATTCTCTTCAATTCTTCTTTGCTATCATTTCAATTAATGACCAGGAATAAGATGGTAAATGCAATTGCTCAGTATGTCAACGTATTATGTTGACACCCCATTATGTTGTAATGTTTATTTCTTGCCATCTCTACTATATGGTGCTTTAATTTTCCTACTGGACTTTATTTTCTTTTACCAGAAGGTCTTATTCCTGCTGTTATGAAATTTTATAATGATATGCCTCTTGGTGTGGGTGTTTTTTATTCATTGTGTGGAACACAGCGTCCTCCCTTTACTTCTGGGCAAATTTCCATTACTTTTGATATTTTCCTACTTGCTGTTTATCTTCTTGAAATTCCTATTAGTTGGAAATTAGACCTCCTGGGTGGATTAACCAGCTCTCTCATCTGTCTTGTCTTCTTTGTTTTTGTTTTCTTGTCTTCTATGAAGTTTCTTCATCTTCTTTCAATTGAATTTATTTTGGCTATCCTTTTTTTTAATTTCCATGAGCTCTTTTTTTATTATGCTCTATTTGTGTCTTGTTTTTGGCTTCTCCTCCTGTTTAATGATTACAATCTCCTCTCTTGGAACTGGTATCTTACCAGACATACTAGGTGTTTTTGTTTTTATTTTCCCCATTTCCTCTTTGACTTCCTATTTGACTTCTCTTCTTATTTACCAAGTATTTGGAGATTCCTAGCTGTATGCTTTGTTAAAAGATAAACTGAGTACATTTGTAAAATGCTAAAAGTTTATTTGAGCAAAAATCTATTTGATTTTTGGGTAACACCAAATTGGAAGTAGTTAGAAGCACTGGTGGACAGGTGCCAGGGAAAGACTTTACATACAGAAAGCGTGGAAACAGGTATAGAGTTGCTGAGAACTGAAGTGTGGAAACAAAGCAAGGAAACTATTTGATTGGCTGTAGCTTAAAGCCTGTGGGCTGTCTGTGGCTGGTTGTACTTAGCATTTTGATGTCATGACCTTGAGGCATCTGCTTAGGTTTTGGTTTGCTGATAGTCTACCAAGGCCTTAGCATCATATCAGTCTAATGACCTTTTTGTTTGATTAATTTAACAGCTAATATTCAAGAGTAAGACCATGCATGGCCTTCACTTGTTGCTGAATAAATTTTAGTTTAGAATAATTAGGACAATTGGGCATTTCTAGCGAGGTCATTTCTCTAGATCTTGAGTGACATGAATATTGCAAGAGGCTATTCCCACTTTGGGCGGGGGCGGGGGTGGGGACAAGGAATGATAGTCTATCATAAAATGACAAATATTAGCAATAAAAGTGTCATTGTCTAAACATGATTTTCCCCCAAGATATTGAGTTATGCCCTTACCATAATTTACTATTATTTTGTAATCTGTGACCAACTTGAGGACAAATGCCATTATTTATTCATCTTGATCTTCTTAACATCTCAGTAAATGTATGTGGAATGAATGAATTGGATAAGCTGAGCCTGGTAGGGATTTACTTAGATTTTTGCCCAGCAGCTCAGATAACCCCAACCCAATAATGTTGACCAACTAACTTGCTGACCATATCAGAGGCCCCTTCCCAGGGCTGGCGTGATTCACACCAGGTGAGGCAGCTCAAACCTAATATGAACAAGCCAAGGGCACACAGGGGCCCAGGGCCTGGCAGGAGAAGCATCTCTTCTGAGCCAGACTACTGTTCATTCCGACCAGCGAGGCCAAGTTCATTGTTGGATTCTTTTTGCCAAAACTGGTCATGGAGACATGGCTCCAAACTTTATAACTATCCCAAGCCCGCCTGGATCTTTCTGGTTTGGATAGTTTTCCCTTTTGTATTCTCTATATTCAAGTGATGTCCGCGTGGAGTGAGTCCTGTTGTTTTATCTTTTCACCAACCTGCGGAACCCCTTGTCCTGGGAAATGTGCCCTCTTTAGACCCACAGTGAATACAAATATTCTGTCCTATTCAAGAAATAGAGCATTATCTCTACTCTCTTTTTCCTCTTTAAGCCAGTTTGGGTCATATTTTCCCCTGTGCCAAGATAATGAACATTTTTAATAGGCTTTCTTAAGACATTGTGGGAGTATAAGTAGCTGCCTTTCCCAGTGACACACATGTTATTCACGTGCATCATGCTAAGTACAATAATGGATAAAGGGAGAATGTTCCCTTCAGAGTTTTACAGTCTAGTGGCAGAAAATCCCACTAGCATAATTAATAAAAGTTTGGTAAGTGTTTTATTAGTGCTAACACCCCAGAAACATGAATTAGGGGATAGAGAATAAGCCAGTGGTGTCTCAGTGACCCTAGCTATGTAGACACAGCTTCTGAATCACTCTGAGGTAGATAAGCAAAATTTAACATCAGTAAAATTACCTTGAGCTTTGCTCCTTTCCAATTCAGATCTGTAAATTAACAAATGGAAATCCAAAGTGACAGGCAGGTGTGAAAGAGAACTCAAAGAAACAGCTGCTTTAAGGAATAATATTGAAAGTGTATAAAAGCTGTTAATAAATAAAAGGAAGCCCATATGTGTATTTTAAAAAATCCAAAACACTTCTTTCCTGGCTTCTTCACAATCCCTAAGTGTAAATAGATTTTTTAAATGAACAAAATCTGCCCAGATTTCCAAAGACCCTCAGTATAAAGGATAATATGAGTAAATGTAAAAGATTAAGCAATGATAGTTGGTGAGAGGGAAAGGGGAGCTAGTGTGGAAGACAGAGCTGGGCTGTGAATGTAGTTGGGGAATGTAACCGAGGCAGGGAGATGGGTTTGAGTAGTGTCAGTGCACGCCTTAGTGGAGCCCTTGGGTGCTCAGAGTTCTCTGGGGTGGGGTGGGGGGGCAAGGAATGAAGAGGTTGAGAAGACTCTAGACCTCTTCAGTCCCCTCCCCCACTACTGACAGAGACCGACGGAGACCAGAGTTGCTCTGGAGTGTCTCCTGGTCGGGCTGGGCTTCTGCCTTGGATTTCAAACCTGGTGTTGGGCAGTTCTAACAAAGCTTGAATGAAGGTTTTGCATTGGCCCAAACGGTCAACCCTGTAAGGTGGGAGGAGCCCCCCACAGCAACCTAACCAAGAGCAGGCAGTAGACCGCAGCCAAAACAGACCTGGGAAATCCTGGCAGGTACTTGAGCCACTAAGTAGAGCAAGCAGATTCCAACAGGGTCTGGGGCTCCAATGGAAAGTCCAGGGGAACAAAAATCATTAAAGATCAGTGTTCTGCCCTGAAGGGCAACCTCGATTCAGCCACTGGGAGGCGAGGGCCTAGAAATCCATGTCGAGAATGTGCACAGAAAGACAGCAGCTGGCCCTGGTATTAAACATCAGAATTAAAGACAGCTTCTTTGAAGGACATAAGAAGAAAGGAAACATTGAGAGATGTCAGGACAAACAGATTTGGAGATTACCCCCTAAAGGGGATAGACAAGTGAAGATGTTAAGGAAAATTTATAAAGACAAATGGGGTATCAGTATGCATGCAAGATTGGCTGGGTTGACCTTTCAATGCCAGGTTGACCTTTAACCTGACTTTTAACATACACGAGGTTGACCTTTCTATTAGAAGCCAAAAGGGGATTGAGAAAGGTATTTCAACAGTTCCTCAAGCACAAATCCCGCAGCTGCAAGAGCTTTCACAAGGAACATTGCAGATTTGACATGGCTGAGGCCCCTCCGAGAGAATTGCCTCGTGCATTCTCAGAGGCATGGCTAATGAAGGGACTTTCCCGCTCTTGTCAGATCACAAAAACAGAAGCACAAGATGCAAACTTGACTTTTAAAAAGATTTCAAAGTCCTGGATTAAGCCACATGCCTAATTCCACAGTGTTCAGCATAGATCTCATGATTACTTTTTAAACTGACGAAGGCAATGTGCCAGGCACTGTACTAGACACCAGCAATGTGGTGGAAGCAACACAGACATGGTTTATGTGATTTAAAATCCAGTAGGTGAAGAGTGCAAAATGAAGAGAAATCAAGATATTAAAGTTTACAGCAGCAGCTCTGCAAATAAAAAGAGAAAGCTGGAAACGGTAACAATTAAAAATGTAAAATATAAGTGTTACTTATATTTAAGCTAGAAAGATGATATTCGCTGGATAAAGAAAAGTCACTAACAGAATTAAGAACAAAATCTAACAATCTGCAACTAAAAGAGACAAACTTGATAATGAAAGCCACATGGAAACTCAAAGAGGGGGTTCAGCTTTGTGAAAAGTACAGCAGATAATAACTTATATCCTACAAAATTAATGAGGTCTTACAAGATAAGTACTGTAATTCCTCTTGATTCGTTGTCAAGGTTGATGAACAAATAGTTTGTGCACAAGAAAATCCAGACATTTAATTATCTAATGGGGAAACACAATTTTCCTAGCAATATAAGAAAAAATAAAAATTCCAGCCGTTTTCTAGGCACCATTACTCATGGTTTCAACTAATGAAAATAAATTAAGGTGATAAAGTACAATGGTGGCAGTAAGGAGAAATGTGCCTTGTACTATATAATGATTTTGATCTTCCTGAGGATAATAAGGAATATTGTGAGGAGAACTATACAGTTGTTCACATCCTTTGTTCTGGTAACTACTAAATCTCTAGGAAATATTCTCTAAAGACAAGTTTTTTTTTAGCAACAATGTTCCTATTGGCAGTTTATAATTTTTTAAAAATGAGAGAAATTGTCCACATCCTCAGTATTATGGAGTTAAGTAAAGCAAGTCATGGAAAATTGACTTAGCCTAACTGTTGAAACATAACCAGATGTCTGCACAGATTCATAAGGGATAAACACAGTTGAGAGTTACCTTTCTGTAATTAAAAAAAATAGAAAAATGGACAAAATATAGGAAACAACTCTTTGCTGCCCTAGGAAAGCAGGCAGAAGTGGGCTATGATCTTTGGGAAGAGGGAATGATTAAAGTGAGGTCTGTCATCGCCAAAGCTTTCTGCCTGGAGGTCATTTCCAGACTTGAGACTGGAATCCCAGGCTCAATCTATGAGTCCTTCTGAGCTGAGGAGACAGACTGAAGTTTTACAAGGCAAGGGGCCTAGAAAAGGCAGACCAGAAGGGACCAGAGTGATGAGAGCGACAATGAGAAAGAACTTCAGGCTTCTTTTGCATGTTTGACTGAATACTAGTGGGTGTGTGAAGAGTGTGAAATCTCATATCCAGAAAAGAATAACTTCTAAAGACAGGATAGTTGCTGGAAAGCTATATGAACAATAATTTCAGAGGTTACATGGAGTCAGGGATTATTTCAGTTGCCTTTAACCAGAGTGAAAGATCTCATTGAATATTTGGGGACTGAGTATGGTCCTCAGAAAGACCATACCTTACAAGTGGAGCTTAGGCTAAAGGCTCTTTTACCCACCCAAATGAGATTTAAAACAAACCACAGAGAATCAGTCTAACTCACAAGTAATGGGATTGCTTGCTCAAAAATGTCAAACATTCCTTAGAGAAATACAAGAAGTAGCACGCAACAATGTAAAGTTAAAAATACCAGCACTGAATTAAAAGTTGATAGTCAAACAAAAAGTTAAAAAAGGTAAGAAAGTGGGGAAAAATCAGTCAATAGAAACAGACCCTAAAATGACAGATGATGGCACATTGAAAAGAATCACATATATAGATCTATATCTATCATATATGTAGATATATATGATTGATATATAACATATATATTATATATTGATCTACTATAGATATGTAGGTACGTAATATATACACATACACACACACATTATTCACAAGACTGTAAAGGAAAATGTGACCATGATAAAGACAGGAAATCGAAGATTTTAGAAAGACCTGAATGGAACTTACAGATGAAATTATGAAAAATACAATGTCCAAAATGAAAATTTATAGCAAATTATATAGCCGAAAATTCCACATTCCCAAATTAAGAATCTGTAACCTGAAGAACTAGCACTCAATTCTTCTCAGATGCGTGTCTCCACCACCCCAATGCACCCTCCCTCCTCTACTGCAGTCCTTTGTGCCCCTGCCCCATTCCATTTCCCCCTTTCTCTTATTGTCTTGTCTCAATTCTGCAGTCACATTTCTAAGGTCTGTTATTGGCTTGTTTTTTCCTGACCCTTTGTTTTGTTCCTCTCTATTCCACAAATAGTGTTTATCTTTTCCTTCTGAGTTATTTTGCTTAGCACAGTCCCCCTCCAGTTCTATCCATGTTGTCCTAAATGACAAGAACATACCCTTTATGTGTATGTATGTGTATATATATATATCTCCACTCCTCCATCCTAGAGTTCTCAGGTGTTTCTATAAGCTGGTGATTATAAACAGAAAAATGTTTACACTTTGAAAGACACTATTAGGAAAAAGGCAAGCCACAGGCTCCCAGAAAATGTTTGCAAAACACACTTCCAATAAAGAACTTTAGTGCAAAATTTATAAAGAATTCTTCCAACTCAAACTAGCAAGGCAAAATTAAATGAGCAAAAGTTTTGAATAACCATATATTCAGGGTGGATAATGTAAATGTGTATGTAAACTAATACAAAGTGCTAAATGCACATAAATGTGTAATTCATGTACATACTATAGACTCAGAAATGAATCAGTGAACGATTTTGTGTTTTCACAACAATATTTTCAAATAAGCGGATTTTTTAAATTAAAAAAAAGTCTGTGTTCATGTAAAATAAATATATAGGCATTGGTTTTGCTGACCAATGACCAGTTACTTCTTTTTTTAAAAAAATTGTTTATGCGTACAAGAGCTAAGATGCAGGCCAGAGGTGTGGGGAGTGAGAGGAGTCACCAGACACAGAGTGGGGAGCAGAACAGGTGGAGCTACTGAAGTACACTGCTGAGGGGAGCAGCGGGTGAGACAGGAGAGGTCTGCTGTGCCATGTGGGAAGTTCCCTGGCTGAGGATCGAACTCATGCTGCAGTGGCTGCTGATAGCTTCATAGCGCTGAGACTTGACCCGTTGTGTCACTGGGGAGGCCCCCTCCAGGATTATTTCTGTTAGGAGAGTAGTCTATTCATTGCGGAAGGAGCAGAGGAAGCGGGAGCAACCTTGGCTCAGCGCTGTCAGGTACCGTGTTCTCCAAAGCACCAGAATGTCTCTTCAAGAAGGAATTGACCTTGGGATCCCGCTGCTGGGCATAGCTGCCTACGGAATAAGAATAGCACAACAGAAGACCACCCCTGCTGTTTTGCTCTTGTTTTTATGGCCACAACTGGAGCTCCAACAAGAGTTCTCTCGCCTTCATTCTTCCGCAGTATTGTGGAGATTCTCTCCACTAGCAAGGTTGAAATAGATGCCTCTGGCCCTGGGGTGCCTGGCTTGGGGCTCAGTGCTGTCAGAACACCAGGGGGCTTGTCTCGAACATGCAGCTCAGTGCAGAGGCTGGCGTCCTGTTACACAGACCCGGCAAAAGGCAGATGCTGTGTCTCCAGCCCATAGGAGGCAAGGGGGTCTGACATGTAAAGTTGTTTCTGCCCCAAGACGCTCCCAACTGCCCTTCAACCGCCTTCTGTGGCCTCCCAGCACTGGAGAAGTCTTTCGTCCTGGTACAATGAGCCCGTCTTCGGGGCTGCTGCCCCCCACCCCCCCAGGGTGCCCTGGAAACTTGATTCGGATCTTATGCTTGAAGCCCAGGTCAGCTTGTACTGTGCCGACCTCAGAATGCTTTTGGCTCCGCCTCCCTCTCAGCAGACTCCCAGCCTCCTGTGAGGCCCCGCCCCCTTTTGAATCATTTGATTTTATTTGAAATCCAACCTTTCTAAATAGTTTATCCAAATTTGCTGATAATCAAACTGGCTGTTCTGGGAAGATACTGTAACACACAGGATGAATGGATGCTGTATTTGGGCAGATCTCGTTTTCTGTGCCTCTGTTAGTCTGAACGCCAGTTACCATTTCGTCTTCTAGCTCGCTCGTTTCATCATGTCTTCGAGGCTTTCTTAATTGGCTTCTGCCACAGCCACTCAGGTTTTAATCTCACCATCTTTCTTTATAGGGCCATTACTCTGGCCTCTTCCCACCAGGGATGGCGATTCCAGCGGATGAGGGAGTCCATAGACCTGGGTCGGGATTCTGTTTCTGTCTGTAGTAAAGGAGAACATGGGGGCAAGTTATTTCACTATTCTAACCTCCTGCTTCCTTACCTATAAAAAGGGCACCCATCTGCCCTGGTGTTTGTGAGGATTAAACGGAAAGCACTTGCATCCTAAGGCATAACATCGACTTTCTGAGTTAATAAAAGTTCACCATTTTTAGGGCCAACTTGCTTTATGAAACTATATTTTGGGGAAAAGTTATGTTAAAAACAACATGCCCAGCTGCACGGGGGTCTGTGCTCACGAGCACGGCAGCTCAGTGTCCAGGTGTCATTCCTGGCGTTGCAGGTCCCTCTCGTTCATCCTTGGCCACGTGGGTTCCAGGCACAAAAGCTGTTTCTGGCTTGATCTCATAGGGAAAGATCCAGAGCTGGAGGCAGCCACAAAAAATCTACTCCAGTCACTGGCTGGTACAAACCAACACGAAACCCAAGGCCCTTGCTATTCTTCCATAACCAGACGCTCTATTATTTTTAAAGCAAACATCGAAATATAAAAAAGCAGATGAGTCCAGAGACTGTTTTTCATGCCCGTCTCGTATTTCAAACTAATGGAGTTTTGTTGGAATTTGGATCCTGTGTCTCCTTGGGAGACCATTTAGAAAGAGAAGTGTAAACATTGGTCCCCATCTTAAATCTGGGTGTGAGCGATTTCTTTGCTACATCTGCTTCTACATTTTTATTTTTCCTTATTTATTTTCTTCCATCTTAATCTCCTCCATGAGGATGCCCTAACTCCCTTATTTTTTTTTTAAATAAAATTGAGATATAACATTGTATTAGTTTCAGGTCTAGAAATGTGATTCAATATTTTTTATATCGTAAAAGGCACCACAAACAAGGCTAACCACATCACTATACAAAATTATATATATATATTTTGTGATGAGAACTTGCAAGATCGACCTTAACTCCTTTCTTAAAGCTGTTTTTTCCTCTGTGGTACTATTTAGCTGCTAATCATCCTCTTTGGCCTGAAGTAGTGTGAGTCACAGGGACGGCTTGGGGAGATCATTAGGGAATGTCCAGACTGGAGAGGTTCAGAGGGCATCTAACCTCTCAAACTGTGTTCCTTAGAGCCCTAGGAGGTTCCACAAAGGTCCATAGGAATTTTATTGGGTGAAAAAGTGAAGGAAGGTACCAAGCTGGGCCTTAAACTGGTCAATCACAGCACCTTGCTTCAACTGTTTTACGTAAGACTATTCAGCTTACACACACAAAAACTGAGTCATCTTTTTCCAGAAAACCACAAATCTAGCTCAGTTGTTTGGTGAGGAAACTGAGGCTCAGGCAGGAATTGTTTACAAACACTCCCTTGGTAAATGTACAAGGGGATTAACCACAGGGTTCTTCTTTATGGCAACTCTGCCATAAATCAGAGGTCCTTGTTTTCCCTGCTTCGAAGAGGGAGGGAGGGAGAGAGACGGTGGGGTTGTGAGTAGAGCCAGCTGCCCATCTGGAATCAGCAGCTGCTTTCCATTCGGGTGCCTCCATCTTGCTTTGTCACAATGGGCCAAGGCTAGGAGAGGACTGGGAAGTGGCGAGAAGGTCAGTTGTCTATCTCTCTTGCCAACATGTCCCTTTTTGTTTTATACTGGAATGTCCATGACCCCAGACCCACATGTCCAGGTAACACATTGTAGGAAGCTGCAAGAGTGAAACACACCAACAACTTTGACTCTGACTTCTTTTTGGCAGAATATGAGCAAATAAATAAATAATTTTTATCACTAAACCTAAAACCTAAAAGCTCTCCACCAAGACAGCTGAAAGCTGCTGACCTTCCACCAAGGTCAGTCACAGGAAGAGCTCAGCTTGTCCTTAGGTGCCCAGAGCGTGGGCTTCTCAAGGAACAGCCACTTGGGTTTGAAATCTGGCTCTGTCAGCAAAGCCTTTAACCTCTCAGGACCTTTGCTTCCTTAGTTTTCAAGGCCCACTTGAGTGGTGGAACTATAAGATCACGGTGCATCTTCTAACACATTGCTCTACAAAGAGTTTTTAGACAGGTGGAATGAGGAAAGTTTCCACTGATCCATTACACAGTAAGGGTTTGGATCTTTGTGGTCTTCACCACGGCTTCCGGGGCCCTCATCTCTGTCTTTCCCTCTCCATCCTTTGATACACCCGAGCAGGGCCCCCCACATGCTAAGGAACACAGCCCACCCTGCCCCTACAGTCTTTTGTCAATGAACCATGAACAAACCATACACAGAGAGAAGTTTTTTTTCCTTCAATTTAATTGAAGTTACTTAGAAAAATAATCAGGTTTGAATGGCTTTTCCCGGAGGAAGGTTCACGAACATTTCACGCTTTTGTTGGCAATGTGGAATCCAGCTTTCTTTTACAGTAAAATACAGGGAGTTTCCTACAATAAGCCCTCTACTGCATACAAATATGTAAAAAAAAAAAAAAAAACACACACTCCACAAAGATGTTAAATTTTATGTCCATATGCCATATTGCGCATGCTCATAAGAACAGTACAGACAGCCCCTTCTGTACCTGACAGAGTCGCAGACTGAAATCCGCCTGTTAACAGCCAAGGGTCAAGCTGGTTGTATCAGGTCCAGTTGCCTGTTCATAGGGTCTAGTTGTTTGTGATGGAAAAGGTTGGTTGTGAGAACATGGGGGAACAATGAGGTCAGACCTGCTGACATAGGGGTGGGCCAGGAAGGGGTTCTGGCTACTGAGACTGCATGGAACGGGGAAGCTTAGCACGCACACGCACGTATGTGTAGTGGAGGACCCGGAGGCGAGAGATGGGCTCTGAGCACCCCTGGCCAGGCTTCGTGCCAGGATGGAACAGGGATTTCTGCCATCACTTCCTCAGTACCAGTCCAGACCCCACCTGTTACGTGTGCTAGGGACTCTTTTGTTATGGGAACCTTCTACCAGCTTCCTTGTCTTTGTCGGTACAACTACTGGTCAGGTTTCCACTGCCCACTGCTCTCCTGTGGCATCCCAATCCTGAACAAGCAGGACAATGAAGCTCACCTGTTGGACAGGTAGGAAGGTCCCCTCTGAGACACTACTCGTCAGCAGACTGCCCTTCTTCCAAGACCAGCTGGGGAGGGCAGAGAGGGGGTTCAGAGAGGCTGCAGGAATTCGCACCCTGTAGCTGATTCTAGAATTTTCCCACCACAGGGACTGGGGAAGTAGGAATGTCCTTGTGAATACTGCCCTGACTGTACCTGGTTCAAAAACAGCACCTTTGAAAAGTGGCTGGGAGTGAGACACCTGCCTGTTCTTTTCTCTGGTTACACATGCAACAAAAAGCGTTTTCATTTTCCTTAAAAACAAAACAAAACAAAACAAAACAAAAAAGACCCCACACAGGAACTTTTTTTTCCAGGCACATTTTCACCCATGGATTTTTTAAAACCAAGGACACAGAATACTTTTCTGCAAAAACAGTTGAATCAGTTTTTCCTCCTAATTTTTTATGCCATTAAAAATAAAATGTGAACATAAAAAAGCATCCCTAGAAAGCGTCCCTCATGGCAGTCAGACTGATGTGCAGTCCCCTGAGGGGCAATCTTTCTCATTTGAGAGAGAGTGAGAAGACAGAAGAAAAAAGGCAATCTGCAGGCAGGGCTGGGTGAGTTCATACCATTGATCAAAGACAGACAGATATGCAAAACTTGGGAGATCTAGATGAATTTCCATTTAAAACCCAAAAAGCTTACAGTGGACAACTCCAAAGAAGGAATTGAAAAAGCACTAGGTAAGAGTTGCGCTCATTCAGCTCCAGTGAGCAAGTTTTACGTCTTTAGGAGCAGAGAGGTCACTCTGGAACCTTGACTCCATCCCGCCCTCCCTTCTGTCCACACCACCTGAGACTCCTCCACTTTGCTTGGGAGAGCTGGAATCCTTGCCCATGGTCGTACCCAGAAATAGAACCATTGCACTTAAGTCCAAGTTGAACTCATTTGATACAGTACCTCTGTGACTATAAACCAGATGGAGACTTTTGACACTGTGGTGCTGCTTCATTTATTTAGGTTTTTTTGGGTTTTGTTTTTGGAGGGGATTTGAGGAGGTATTATTTTTTCCATGAAGATGACCTCAGATGTACTGAATTGACCTACCCAAAGTATACCCTGTGGAACTCTAGCTCTGTGAGATATCTGCAAAATAGAGTCTCCTGGTCATGTGGGTTTGGGACATGCTACCAACTAGACGCTACTCTTGGAGATTCACAAGGCACAGCACATCATCAAGGCTCTGAACAGTCCTGCAGAAAGGAAGCTGATTTAGCTTTGTTTCCCGAGGAGATCTAACCACAAAACTCTCAGTTTGCATCACACCAACTTGACTGTCCCAGTACCTGGGTTCTCCAGAACACAGATCAGAAAATGTCAGCTGGCCTGTTTCATTAGAAGCTCTATCTCTGAGGAAATATCCCCTGCCCAGAAATAGGGTTCAGACTCCCAATTCCAGGGATAGCTGAGGTCTGTCATTCTACTTGGTAAAATACACAGCATAAATCTCTGTCCGTCAAGGGTACAGCTGCCATGCCCTTCACAAAGCGGAGAGAGCTTGGAAGTGCACACACGTTATAAATAGCTTTGGCCACCCTCTCCAGCGCACACCTCACTCACATTCAATAAAATAATTTCCTCAGTGAGATGTGGCAGCTGCTGCTCACTGAGCTGGCTGTGAGCTTTACAATACAATTTCAATAGTTCTGTGAATAAATTACTCATTTCTTGTTTGTTTAGAATATTCTTCACATCCCTTTGCTATAAACGGCATCAAAAACAAAACAAAAAGCAAAACTTACTCACACCCCATCCCACCCCGCCCCCTATTATTAGAACTATTATTATTGTTATTATATACAGTATCTGCTACCGAATCATTCACTAGCTGTAAGAGGGATGCGGCTCAAACTTCAACCAAGGCGTTGGAAATGAGAAGCGTGGGCAGATGTTATGGGCGAGGAACAGGAATTGAATCTCCAGCCTTCCAAAGGAAAAGGGGCAGGGATTGAGATCACAGAAGGCTGTCCTTGCTGCTCATGCATGGAGGTTGTGAAGGTGGCGCCGGTCTCCTAACCTTTGGAGGACTTGGGAGTGGGTATGCGTGTGCATTTGTGTACTAGTAGTCCATTCTGATCTTCACGAGGGGTCGAAGTGCCAATCCACTGCAAATCCCTGAATATAGGGGTCCTGTCACAGCCATTTACTCTTTTACAGTGTTAAGAGTAGAAAAGAATTCAACCTGGACATATGGGTGTGGGGCTGGAGATGACAGGTGGAGGCACTTGTCTTGGCATAAGTTCCTCTTCCCTCACCCAAGGCAGACATCATTAATCAATCACAAAACTCTTCCACACTGTGTCTGGCAAATCTGTTCTGGGGCTTAAAGTCAGACACTACCTATAAATTGGAGCAGGCCCATGATCAGAAACATTTTTATTACCTCTCAGGTTGGGCAATGAGCTTGGACTACTCACCAAGTTAAGTGACCTTGTCCAATCTTGGCCATAGGCAAATATATATTTGCAGGGGCCATGGACTATATCTACTCATGAATAGTTCAAGCCTTCTGTTAAGTCCACAAATATCAGGGATTTCCTAACTTTCAAGCTGGGTAGTCCATGTCCATGTAAAGCTTCTTGAGGGCTGAAACTATTGGTTTTGTTCACTGCTCTATCTGCAGGGCCTATAATTAGGCCCTGCACATAGTAGTTGCTCAATAAATACTTGTAGCCTAGAAAGCAACAGCCATTTGACCTTAATCACAACTGGCACTGCCAGTTTAAAATTACTGTAGAAAAGCCTATTCTATGAGACTGCTAATTCTGGTGGGAAAAAAAAAAAAGCTACCATCAGCTCTCTCCTTGGGTTTAAAAAAAAATCACATTTGTTTAGTTCAAGGGACATTAAGGGAAATCGGTCTGGATTTAGTCCCTTGCAAAGGTGCCTCTTTCTATTTATTTCTAACAGAATTGCAAAATGGTGGCATCAGCACACAGAGTGACTCTGACAGTCAGGAAGGAGAAAGTTCATGCCCCAGATGAGCTTTAGCAAGCACAGAAGGAAACAGATTTCTTCTGCAAAGACATTAGAATCTCGCTGCCACCCAACGAAATCTATAGAGATCATGTTTAAATAACTATAAATAATATTCATTAGAATTTATGGGATGCACAGTCCATGGACTTCACCAGAACACAAGGAAACCTTTGAGACAGTGTTGCAGTACTCATGTCTAAGATACAAGGACACCGACCTCGTTCCCCTCGCAGAGACATCTGTCCTTCCCTACTAGGATTTTAAATAATTCTCACTATGCTGCTCGCAGCATCATCCCCAAAGAAATATTAATTTACAAAATAACCCAATATCCATATAATTCTTTTGACAAATAAAAATCTTAAATTAAAAAGCACGATTCTCTCCCTCTCCCCACCCCCTTATTCCAATTTCAGGTAGCTTGGCACTGAGTAATTGAACATTAAAAAATCGAGTTTGTAGACTTCGTACAGCTGTGTTTGGTGCTCGGAGCTGATGTTCTGGAAGAATTCTGTGGTCATTTCATCAGTAGTTCTCGTAGACTTGGCATAGGTGGGGAACTTCAGGTAGCTGCCCACGCCTGCCAGCTGCAGGACGTAATTAGAATCCTCCTCCAGCGTCTCGTACTTGCCCACCAGGTCGTAGTGGATGTGGCACGGGTGGCACAGGGAGTAGACGGTCTGCCAGTGTTCGTTGAAGGGCTCCTCGCGCTGGGTGTGCGGGTCGATGAGATAGGCCACGAACTCCTCGAACTTGACGTCGTGGCCTTTGCGCAGCGCCTCCTGGGTGGCGTTCTTCCGCTGGCGCTTGATGATCTTGGTGCCGTAGCGCTTGTGGAAGGAGGTGTTGTACTTCTGGGTGAACTTGTTGCGGTAGGCGGACACCAGCCTCTCGAAGGGCTCGCGGACGAACAGGAATTTCATGTAGCTTTTCAAGCGGTGGTTGATTTCGGGGATGCTGTACTGGTTCAGGGTCTTGAGGTTGGCCGACACGTGCGCCTCATTGGCCGGGATCTCCATGGGGTCGCTGTACTTGCCCCGCCCGGTCAGGACCATCATGAGGCGCTTCCAGTTGGTGCACGCCACCTTGGGTACGTAGCAGTAGATGAGCTCGTGGTCCTCGTCCACCACCAGGTGCTTCAGGTCGTTGGGGGTGAGCACCCGCCGCTTGCGGCTCAGGGCGCTGTTGGCGCGGCATGTGTCTGTGACCTGGTCCCGGCGCATCTGGTGCAGGACAGCCGTGTTGGAGAGCTCCAGCTGCACAGGGGACACAAGGGGAACAAGAGCTCAGCATCTGGAGGGTTATCTGCCTGGGGCACAGCCACACCTTGTCGGCCAGTGTCAACTCACCCAAAGGGGCTCAGCTTCCATTTCTAAGTCCCCATTCGCTGTCTCAACTCTCACGTTCTTGGTTCCACCATCCTTCCTTTGTAGGGTAATAATAGCCGTCTACTCTAGAATTTATCTACCACTCTCTACAAACCTGGCATTTTACCTAAACTTCATATAAACTGCCTTTTCTCCCCACAACCACTTCGAAATGTTAGTTGATTTCACAGGATCAAGTATGGGCCACTGTGCCAGATAACAGGCTGCTGGGCACTAGAGGCAGAGTAATAAAAACATACTGCCCTTGTGGCACTTACCGTCTAGATGGAAAGGGAATAAAGGCTCAGAGAGGTTATGTTACTAGCTTGAGATCACACAGTATTCAAACTCACGTCTACCTGGCAACCAAATCTGCCCACTTTCCACTCCACCCCAGGTCCCATCTTCTTACTGAAGTGGGAAGAAAGCATGGAGGCCACACATTTGACCAACCAATTTTAAAGCCAGAGGATCTCAGTTCTCAACAACTGTTGCTTTTTGTTTCCTTTGGTACTGCCTGAGTTACCACTGGGAACCTGTTCTCCAGTCAATAACTTTGAGCACCTTGATATAAAATATAAACGAGTAAGAGAAGATACACCATGTAAGGGAAAGGTTTACAGAGCTGGGTAAGGAAAGGTGTGGGGATGGGGCTGAGTAGACAGAGGATGAAGTTTGAATCGGAAGGCCTGCGTCTGCTCTTGGGCACACCCTCAATTGTCTGAGCCCCAGTTCCCTTCTTTGACAAATGGGAACAGTATCTCTAAGTTCCTACCCCACCTACTCCACCAGGGTGTTGGTGAAATTAAACAGGGCTTAATATTTAGATAATAAGCTCAAATCTGGTTCAGAAGTTGGAAACTACAGTAGGTAGTTAATACATATGCATGACTTTATGAAAGAAGAAAAAAGACATTCCCCCCCACCTCCCCAAAAAAGGTCAGGAATCTTAAAGACAAATCTTACCAGCTCTATAATTTTGTCGCAGACCAAACCTAGGTCATGAAATTCAATCGATGTTTATTTTGAGTAGGAAAACTTTGCCTTTTGCATCTCTTAACCTCTGAGCAGCTGTATGCACCACCTCACAAACAGCATTCACGCTGCTTCAAAACCAAACCAAAACAAAACCGCCTGAAAGGAAACAGGACTTGGAAGGAAAAAGGGCCGTCAATTGTGCCCATTTGAATCACTAGGGAGGGTTTTGAAGGTAATAAATGATTAAGTGAGCAGAGAAACAAGGGGATCCCTCCCTTCTCCCTCCAGCTCTTCTCAGTTTGATACAATTTTCCGCACACACCCACCCCTCCCTGGCCCCTGAATCTCCTGGGAGGTAGTGTGTCAGTTAATATTGCATTCAGGACCGTGACCGCCAAACCATGAAAAATGGAAATGTTACCCTGGTCACCTTTTACTTCCAATTGCAGAGACAGAAAATAACTCAGTGGCGCTTTGGAATGTGACATTTAAGGTTCTTTCTCTTCCCTATCCTCCTCCTCCACGGCATTTCAGGAGGCAAACTGTGGACCTGCTGCAGTGAGCCACACACCATCTCCCTGAGAAGACTTGAAGGCCCCAGTCAGGCGCACACATGTGTTCTCACACCCGAGATGCACCCAAGCCCCTTCTCAGTGGGAGAAATTCACTGAGCCAGAGTGTGGCCATTTTAACAAAATATCTTTATTCGTTGTTTGACTTGAACTTTTTATTTTTTATTTAGTTTTTTAAAAGATTTTTTTATTTATGCATACAAGAGCTGGATGTAGGCCAGAGGTGTGTGTGTGAGGCGGAGAGGATTCACCAGAGACAGAGTGGGGAGCAGAACAGATGGATCTACTGAAATACACTGCTGAGGGGAGCAGCGGGCGAGGCAGGAGAGGTCTGCTGCGCCATGTGGGAAGCTCCCTGGCAGGGGATTGAACTCTTGCTGCAGTGGCTGAGGATAGCTTCATAGTGCTGAGACTTAACCCCTTGTGCCACCAGGGAGGGCTGACCTTTTTATTTTAATATCATTCCAGACTAGTATTGATTTGACTTATTAAAAATATGTTCCTGAAATATGCACAAATTTAAAAGGTCTACAGCCTACAGACCACAACAGTGTGTCAACCTGATAAATGTTGTTTTACTGGACTTTAAGCCCTGCCTGGTATGTGCCATGCAGCCTCTGCCAGCCAGTTCTCTGCACTGGGCATCCCTTCTCTCTGCTGCAGGAACTGTTTCCCCACTGCTTCCTCCTTTCCGGTGTCTGTAAGCCCAGCATCCCAACTACACTGTGGCTTTAACTCAGTACAGTCATCCCTGACGTATTTTCTGTCTGCTGTTTCTAATCAGCCCAAGACAATAAAAATGGGGCTACGGGGTGCCACTGCGACTGTCACTTCACAGGGCAGGACTAAGTGAACCCATAAACCAGAAGTGCCTGCACTTTTCCAAAAGATTATAACCAAAATAAAAATTCAAAATTAATACAATTCTCATGCAGAACTGCAGACCCCAAGGAGTGAGTCTGTGAACACTTGAGTCTTGGTTTAAGAAACCTGGGTGAAGGGGAGCCCTACACAGATCTGGGGGAGAAGGATTTTTTTTTTCTTTTAAATAGTTCTTTTTTTTTTTCCTTTTTAAAAAAATTTAATTTATATCCTTTACATTATTGTGTATCCCCCGGAGTTTTCCCACCACCAATTCACCCGTGAACTGTCACCACAGTCCCTTGTGCTCTTCTCTCCTCTGTTTTGGTCTCTTCCTCTGGGGGAGAAAAAGTTTTGCTATTGTTCTCATGGCACAATGGGGCAGGAGACACTTCTGATGGCAGCCTGGGCTGTTCCAGAAATCTCCATGTTTATTAGGACCAACAACATGATAGAAATTGTGGTTATGTAAGCAACATTTTTGAACCTTAAAAATTGTGAATCTGGTGTTGTCATTACAGTATCTGTTCCCAAGCAGGACTCACAGGAGCTTTTGGACAGTCCTAACTCTTCAGCAATCACGAACTGGGTGTCAGTTCGGGACCTAAAGCCACAGGACAGCAGGAAGCAAGGGAGTGAAGAGGACCCTTCGATAAAGAACAGATAAATCCGTCTTTTCCAACCACGATTTACCAATTTTACAAAATGAGGCTTAATGATCTGATAATTATCTGGGTCAGGAGACCAATCTCCTTTCACTCCCTTTCTCTCTGCTCTGCCTGCTTTCTCAAAGGCTTTTGAAGAGACTGTCACCAAGAACACATGTGCAGTACAAAAGTGAAGTAGGGAAAACCAACATGCCAGCTGCAGGCTGCCATGAAGGATCTCATCTGGCAGCACGCTTCCTAGTAGCAGGGACAAAATGTGATTAAATCACCATGCTTTTGTTCTCAGAAAGGCATGCCAATTGCACTAGGGCAAACTATGTATAAGATTTTAAGGGACCCAGATGTTTTGGTCAATGCAGGAGATTTCTGAGTTCAGTTTTTCCTGCTGGCGAATTCAGGGGGCTGGCTTTCTTCCATTGACCAAATACCGGTGTTATAACTCTCCACAGCTTGGTGTCTATGGGACGCTTCAGCATTTCTGGAATTGTCTCAAGGACCCACTGGCACCACTTCAGCACCTACTGACAGAAGGTTCCCATGCAGCAGATCAGCCCATCAGTCCAACTGCCTGGCATCCTTGGAGCAGGCTACACCAGGTATTTAAGAATATACCCCTTTAGCGGTCGTCAGTCTTTAGCATACATGGAAATCACCTGGAGGACGTGTTAAAACACACCTTGCCAGCTCCCCGCCCTGAGTTTCCAATTTTGCAGGTCAGGGATAGGGCCTGAGAATGAGCATTTCTATTAAGTCCCCAGGTGTGCCAGCTTGTTAGGGCTGCTGTAACAAAATACTCCAGTCTGGGTAGCTTAGGCAGAAAGTTATTTTCTCACAGTTCTGGCAGTGCAGGCAGGGTGGGTCACCTTGGAGGGCTCCTCCTTGGCCCCTTCACAGGGTCACCCCAATGCACATTTGCCCCTGGTGCCTCTACTTCTTAATAAGGCAGCCAGTCATAATGGCTTAGGGCTACCCCCTCCCCCCAGCCAGCTCACATTAATGCAGTTACCTCTTTCAAGGCCCTTTCTCCAAATGCCATTACATTCCAGGGTGCTCGGGGTTGGGATTCCAACATATGAACTGGGGGAGATGGGGGGAGCAGACACGACTCAGCCATTAACACTGTATAATGCAGATAATGCTGATGCTGCTTACACGGGGGCCACACTTTGTGAACCCCAGCATTACGCGATGAGGCAGTGGCTATAATGGTTCTGTATGTCTCTCGCCAATTCCTAGCTCTCCGTCATGGAACACAGAACCCAGGATATCTGCTGCTGCCAGGAGATCCTAGATCTTTCCGCCCTTGCTCCGCTCCCCTCATCTCCCTTTCATCTCCCAAAGTATAAATTAGGTCAGAGGAGAGCTGGTTCTAGGAATGATGGGCATGACTACAGGCTTGGACCATGTCCTGCGTTTTCATATAGATGTCAATTTTTAATTTGGACATTTAAAAAAGGCAACCATAATTAGTTTAAATCCCAAATTTAGGCACTGCATGAAAAATCCTTTAAAACTCTACTACGTTTCATCTTAAAAGGAAGAAAAGCTGGTCTCCCTGAAATCAAAGCATCTTCTGTGGTGTTTATGGTTTCCCTCAGACGGCGTGACCAGGTGCCCATCTCTCTGCCCTGGTGCCCTCTGGTGGGGTGATGCAGGGAAATGGAAACCCCGGAAAAATGGCAATGGAGCCATCATTGTGTACAAGGGTGGGGGAGGGGAGCAGAATCTGCCATTAACAATTGTCAGCTTGGGCCCAGCCTCAGTTTCTCCACTTAAAAGTCCCAGTTCAACCCCCTCCCCAGCACCTCAGCTGCAATGCCACCAACCTGGTAATTTTAGAATTGGGGAATCAAAAGGCAAACCTGGTGATCCGATTTGCTGTGATTCTACTTTACCCTTCCTTCCAGTACAGAAATCCCCACATTCTTAGGGAAAGGGCTAGTTACAAAGAATCACTGGAGAAAGCACCCCCACAGCCAGAGGAGGCACACGGTCACATCAGCAGCTGTTCACTGCACGTCATATGTGTCAGCCCCCATGGAGAGAGGCAACGTTCGAGTCCTCATGTCCAGATGGGGAAACGTAGTCACCTGTTTAAGATCAAGCATCTAGGGGCTGGGGTGACTCCCTGGGAGTCATCGGAACATCTTCGGGGCAGCAGCTGGGGTCCCAGGGAAGGTGCCTGGGCCCCACGCAGAAAGCTGATGGAGTTGCTCTGGGCACAGCCAGCTCTCTGGGGTTCCCACAGCTGCCCTGGGGGAGACCCTGCCTTCAAGGCTCCAATGCCAGCAGCTGGCCACCAAAGCCCAGGCTGGACTCAGCAGTGACCTGGTGTGATCCTGGGGAAGTTTCAGCTTCCGGGTCCTCAGATTCAAAATAAGGGGTTTTCCATTCTGAAGGCCCCGGGATCAAAGGTGCAGAAAGCCAGTTTCCAGGCCTCAGGGCAGTGCCTCTCTGGGGCACCGCTGGGGGTTACAGGGTACTTCAGAGCTCCTGTGCTTAGAAGAGCAGAGAAATATGTCAGCCTTTAAAGAGATGATCTTGTCTGAACTTGATGCAAACCTTAAAGACTTTAGGAAAGAAGCAATTCCAGGCTAAGTGACATTAAAGTTGCCAGGGAAATTGGTTTCTTAGGATTTGAGCTTGTCACTAGGGAAACACTTGTTTGATGCAAGATTGAATCGCTGTAGTTTTCCAGACCTGTCCAAAACGAAGGGAGGAAGAAAGCACTTTGAGGCCTGCAGGACGAGGTGAGAAACATGGGGTGGCCGAAGGCTGGGCCCCAGTCTCTGGACGCAGCTCCGGCCAGGCTCGGCTCCCCAGGCCATCATGAGCGCATCTGAGCTGCATTTTAACCTTGGGAGCTTTGCGGGCACAAACAAGTGGGCAGAAGCTTGTTAGGGTACCTCTTTCATATACAGGGCTTCACTCTGGTGAATTACAAATTCAAATGCCTGGTGAGGCCAGCAGGGAGACCCTGGGCCACTGAGGACGGGAGAGGCCCTTGGTCTCACTGGTGTCACACGGGGAAGCGAGCCTGGTCTTTGAAGGTATTTCCATTCTTAAGGCAGAAACCCAAATTTTATGTGTAACCTCTGCTTTCTTCAAGGTTAACTATTAAAAAAACACCTTTTTTTTTTTTTTAAGCCGGTGTGGGCCAAACTATTTACTCGTTTGGGCTGGATTTGCTTGCAGGCCACCCATGGGTGGGTTCTCCCTGGCTAGTAAGGGGGTCCCCTTTTGGAGAGAGCCTCCAACCCAGCTACCCCTGCTCGGTTAATGGGACCAGTCGGCTGTCGTGGGGGTGGACCTGGCCAGCCCTCGGGCCTGCAGACAGCACTCTGCCCTGGCAGTGATGGCCGGAACCCTCTCAGCTGTCCACACCCAGGCCGGCTCAGCTCCTGCTCACGCTCATCACAACTGTATCTCTCCCTTCTAGAATGCAAATTCGGAGAGGACAAGTAGTTTTCACTTTTGTGTCCTCTTGTGTCCCAGTGCCTGGCATGTGTGAGACACGAATGCTTGTTGAATGATGACTCGATGCCCCAGTGCCCGACCTGGGGCTGGGGGGACTTTAAAGTCCACAGCACAGTGACGAGGCTGCCTGGGCTTCCCGGGGCCTCCCCTGCGGCCCCGCCCCTCTGCCCACGGAGGATCTGTGCACAAATCCGCAGCCGCAGCATCGGGCCAGAGGTGGAGGCCAAGAGCCGAGCAGCTGCGGCTCCGAGTATCTGTGGACATGGGCTCTGGTGGCTGCATCAGCCTTTGGTGAGGGGGCAGCAGGCACTCTCTCATCTGGGGGCCAGGGAGCGGACTCACGGAGGGTGCTGGCCCCAAGGCTGCCCGGGAGGGCTGGGCCGGGCGGGGGGTGGGGTGCTGCTGCCAGGGCTCCCTTTCAGCTTGGCCAGGTGCAGCTGAAGGGCTCTTTTCCATCTCAGATCAGCTGTTTGGGCTTCCGGAGGCCTGGGCAGAGTGCAGGGGATGCAGGAATAGGGCTGGGGTGGCTGCCAATTGGACCAGCTTGCAATGAATGGTGGCTCAGAACAGGGACAATGGCGGGGAAGGCACCAGGCTCCCACACCACTCAAGAGGCTGGATTTCCTGGGGACTCAGACGTCAGAGGGCGGACAGCAGGTGCACCTGCCACCTGGGGGTGGGTGCTTGAAATCACTGCTGGCAAGAGGGGAGGGCGGGGGTGTTCCACTGTGCAGCCCTGGGCCACTCACACCTCCTCCAGTCAAGGACAGCATCCCCGCCAGAGGGGCCTCCCAGAGGGTGATGCTCTTTGGGGTCAGGACGTTGTGACTTCCCCCTCCCTCCGCCCCCCCTCAGCCTTTCCATTTTCTCTCTCCTTCCTTTAGTCAATTAGCTACGCTGGTTCTTTTCCTGCTTCTCTTCCCAGACTGAGCAGAATGATCTACCACTCATTTTGCCCAGATCACTTGACCCCTTCAGGTCTAGTTTCCCCATCTGCAAAATGGGGACAATAACCATGTCTACTGTCAGGGTGATTTTGGGGATTCACGAAGAGCCCGCAGGGCAGGCACTGAGCACTGTGCCTGAGGCGTACCCAATCCATATTCTCCTGGTGGTTGTAACTATGACAGAGGATGCTGAGCACGGCCAGCACACACTGCACCCCCTTCCTCTGCCAGCAGCATCGTCCATCTTTACTGGAAGAACCACAGAGGGTGTTGAGGGAAACGGAGTCCTAGACACTGCACTGAGCGGGTGACTCAGCGGGTCTGATCTCCTCGGGTACCTGCCCCAGAGCTGCCCCCAGGTGGTCCTGCCAGCCGGGTCATTCCCAGGCTGGTGGTCCCACCGCCCACTTTTGAAGACTGCTGGGTGAGCGCTTGAGCCCGGCATGCACACGCTCGAGCTCTGCAGCCAACACCACACACCTCTGTCATCTGTGCAAACGCCTCTCTCACGGCGATTCAATCCCTCACTGTCACAGCAGACAGATAGAAGCAATTGGGGGCAACTTGAATTGGCAGCTGTTAAGCAAATTGGAGGTCTAAAGAGCAATTTTCTAGCTATATAGAGATTAGCTATTAATATGTATTAACAACCTGCACAGTAGCCTGGAATTTCAGAGTCGGTGAACTCCAGACGGAGACACCCCCAAGGAGGCTGATTATCTCTTAGGCAAATCGCGCGTTTCCACCCTCTCCTGTTTCCCTTTCGTTCAGAAGGTCTGTGTGAGCCACTCTCGGGGGCTTTCATCTCTGCACGCTGTGTGCTCCCGGGGGCCGGAAGGCTGTAGGCGGCTTGCAGCTGGAACCCCAAAGCCTCTCTCCTGCCCTGCCCGGGAGGAACCTCTACGTCTTCCCCCACCACAGTCACCAACAAACCTGGGCCCAAAGCAGCCATTTCAGACACTGTCACCAGGTCACGCTGTCTGCGGCGGCTCCATCCTGGTCAGCCCCTCTCTCTGGCGCTTTGGGCGGGTGTCTGTGTCTCAAGTCCCAGGTACTCGGTGCCCGAATCTCGCAGGGCACCTACTCACTAAGAGGCCTGGGGCTTTCCTGCCCTCCCAGCCTTCTCCCCATCTGTGAAAGGGGCTAACCAATAGCCCCTGCTCCAGGGTGGGGAAAGGCCAGGTGAGACGCACACGATGCCCATTTGCTGCCTGGGGCCCGGGGCGCTCACTGCCTCACCGGGGGAGCTAAGGATGAAGAACGCTGAGACAGAGCAGCTGAGGCCCTCTCCTCGGAAGGGAAGATCACCCAGGAGAGGAAGGTTCCTGGGAACTGGAGGATCAGGAGTGAGCTGGGCCTGGAAGTGCAGGCCCCACGGCTGTCTCTGCACCAGCCAGTGCCCCAAGAGACAGGGCGAGCTACTCTGCTGAAGCTGGGTGACCCCCACGGGGCCACAGGAGGCTGCAGCTCGCCCCACCCTAGGCCTTGCAGAAAGGAAGCTTCACAGACATAATTATACTGGTGGAGCACAGAGCAGCGCTGGGAATCTTTTTTTATCCGCTAAGTGGCATCCTCTTATTCAAAGCAAGGAACAGAAGTTCAGAGAAGCAAATGGGGTCAGGGCCTGGGGTTGGTTTTCATGAATGAATATACTTCCTGGGATGACTGAGGCCCTTCAGCTCTGGGGAACAAAGGCACCTGCTGAGGAGGGACAAGCTCATCCTGCATGTCCCCGGAGGCAGATTCCCCAGGCAGTCCCTGGGCGCAGGACCCCTGCTGTGGGACCCCCACCCTCTATTTTTCCCCCCAAATATATAAAGACTAGACACTCAGGAAGCTGTCTCCTGCAAGACCCTGCAGAAGGCGCTGGGCAGAAGGGTCAGAGTGAGGTCTGGATTGACAGAGAATGATCTAGAAGAGCCTGGATGAACTCGCCATTTGTTAATGTCATGACCGCAGGTGGCCAGACCACAGAGAGCTGGAGCCACCTACTGTCTCAAAAGGAAGAAGAAAAACAGAAGCAGCGACTGAGAGGAGCGCTCAGTGAGTGCCTGTCACGTGGCAGGCGAGGGGACCAGACTGGCTGTGACAGGAAGACCCCGGGCTGGCGGCTCCCCCGCTCCTGCCTAGGATGGACACGGCCAAGAAATAAACCGGTATGTGGGGGCTCCTGCCTCCAGTTCTTGGGGCGCACTCCATCCCTAAACGAAGCCATGGGTGGCCAGAGCCAGAAGAACGACAGAGCGGGGACTTCTGTCAGCGTGGGGTCATCGGACGACAGCTCAGACCCGTGGCTGCCGACCCCACCACACTGGGCGTCTCCAGCACGGTCGCTGTGAGGTGTGCACGGTGACGCCCAGGAAGTTAAGCAACTTTCTGAGGTCGTGGATCTCTCTGTTCTGGGACCTAGCAGGGCCAGCCCCTCAGCACTGCCGGGGCCGGGCCATGCGGCCAGCCCAGTCCAGCTCTACGGCTTAGCGGGTTCTTCAAGGCAGATCCTTGCAGCGCCCTCCACTGTCCCTGGGCCACTTCTGCTTGGAGTGTGGGCCCCTGTGAGGGAAAGTGGATGCCGCCCAGTGCCACGTGGAGAGATGCCAGCCCAGTATGGGATGGAGGGGAGGACACTGCTGTCCACTGTGTGCCAGGCATCCTGCCAAGACTGGACAGCCTCCATCTCGGTTAACCTGAGACACACTATCCCCACTTTATAGATAGGTAAACTGAGGCTCAGCGAGCTTCCACAGGCATCGCAAGATCTGTACCTTGTGAGTGCTGGGGCCCAGGCTGACCTTGGCAGTCCAGCTCCAGAGCACAAGTCTTTATCCTGACGTCAGTGACCCCAAACTGACCATCAGCTGATGCACCTTTTCAGCCTCAGTCATTCCCGCCGGGAATAGCCAGGAGCACAGAGCCCGCCCCACAGCCCAGCCCTCCCTCGCAGGGGCAGGCTTCGGGCAACGGGGACACTCGGGCCACATGACCGAACTCAACTCTAGGGAAGGAAACACTGATTAACTCCCTTCCTGAATTGTTAGGGGGGTCTTAAAACATTCCTGTAGCTAATTGCTTAGGCAGCACATCCCACAAACGTCACTTATAAAAGTGTTAAAGGGAATCCAAGTGTTTTGTCTTCTTTTCTCAAAGATGCTCAGTCTGTCAGCCACAGGGAGTGGTTTTTGCCTTCTAGTCCCTGAAGCCATATTTTGTTGTTACTGAGACCCAAACGAGGACGCCTGGCTCCTGGGTTTCGTAAATCGGACCTTCGGGATGGTTTGCACATCTGCTCTGCCGAGGGAACACAAAGGGCCCCGCAGACCCCTTTTTTCCATGGGGCTGACCCAGCTTCCCAGAGGCGCCCACCAGCCAGCTCAGGGCCCAGCCGTCCCGCTGCCTTCACGGGCTGCCCGAGGGGCCCCTGAGGTGGGTCCAGGCCCTGCCACCCTGCTTCTCTGGGCTCTGCTACGGCTCAGCGTGGGTGCTCTTCAAGGCCAGGATCCGGAGGGGTGGGGCATTTTCTCTGAATTTTATAAGATTTCTAACGAGAAACATTTGGAAACACGGTACTAAGTTGGATGCCTCAGGGCGAAGCTCCCCTCCAGCCAAGGTGGGCATTCCCTGCAAGGGCCTGAGTCCCTGGCCTCTTCCCAGCATCCTCCTCGGCAAAATGGTCACGCTATGCCCACCCCTCCTCTCCTTCCTTCCTCTGAACATGACCACTTTACCTCAGAAGGGTTGAAACTCTGGTCCCTTCTGCATGGAATGTTCTTTCCCCAGGCCTTTCAAGGACACAGGGATGGCCATTTTGTAGGAAGGATGGCGGGGGAAGGTGGAGGAGGCAGGAAGTATATTCTCACCTTCCCATTGGTCATAACCCCACAATATCCCATAGGAACCTCAAATCCAAAATATCTGAAGTGAGTAATCACCTGGCCCTGCCCACGTCATCCCCTCTGCTAATGACACCACTGTCCAGACCCCCAAATTCCTACTCCCCAGAACCTGGGCACGTCTCTCTGCCTGCCACCCTGGCACAAACCACACACTCTCTAGCCTAACTGCTGCTGGGGGCTGCACGCCTGGGTCCCTCCAACTGCAGCTTAGACCCCAGCCCCTGCAACCGAAGCTCCTGGCAAGTCTCTGCTGCCTTCCCCGGGGGTTCAGGCTCCCGAGTGTGGCAAGCAGGACCTGGGATTCTGGCCGCGTGTCAGCAGCCTGTCCACAGAGGGCTGCGGAGGGCGTGCTGGGCATCTCTGGCTTCTCCAGAAGCTGAGGTGATTCCAGAAGTGCTCATTTCCTTACACCTCGGGGACCTGGGCACGCTGCAGCTGCTGCCCCCAAATCCACTCCTCAGAGCTCCTTCTATTTGCCGCCTCCTCTTCCTGCTAACTGTGTGGGCTTCTAGAACGCCCTTTACACCTCGCTTATTCCAGTACGATGGCCATGCCCAGGCCAGGACCGGTCAGGTCAGGTACCCCCTTTTTAGGGCTCCCTCAGGGCCCTGGCTTTCCTCTCTTACAGCACATAGAATCACGGTGTCATCACTGGCATTCGCAGCACCCCCAGAACACAGCATAATATCGGAGAGGGTGAATCAAGAAAGTTTTGCAGAGGACTGTAACTTTTATCATGGAAATACAAGTCAGATTATTTGAGCCTATATTATGCCTAAGACATAGCAGGAGGTCTTGGTTATTAAATCACAAGGCCTATAAAGTAGTTTCTCCAACCCCTTTACACACATGCGACCTTTTCTCGGGCTCCCTCCCTCTTCACCTCAGAAGCCTCACTGCATGGATTAGTGTCTGCTACCGTTTGCAAGTATTGGGCTGTCGGAAAAGTCATGGATGCATTTTTGCTTGAAAAACAGAAAAAATACGTCATGACTTTTCCAACAGCCCAATGTTTTAGGTTGTCTTCCCATCCGCTATATAAATTCTCATATTTGTCTTTATCACTCTGACTTGCTTTTCTTCACTTAATTCCCTCTACTCCTACCATTCATTTCCCCATAAATGGCAGCATTTCATCCTTATGCTCAAGTCTTCTGTAGCATGGCAAGACCACATCTTCTTGCTCCGGCTCCAGGTGGGCACCGAGGCTGTGTTCTCGCTGCTCTAAAGAGTTCTTTCTCCACGGAAAGAAGCACTTGCTAGTGAGTGCTTTGTGCCAGGCCTGTCTAGTGCTTGTATAACAACACGTTTATTTCACTGTGGGGTGAAGGATATTAGGAACCAAAGGCCTTCACCCCTACCCTGGCAGATAAGAAATGTGGGAGTGGGTATTGAAGTCTACACCATCTCCCACCTACGTGCATATTCAGGTTCAGGGTAAGAAAAACAGTGCCTGGTGCTTGGTCTCAAGCCCTCAACTCAAATCCTGCCCCTGGTTTACAGTCTGACCTTGCACAAGTCAACCTCCGTCAGTTTCCATAAAATGGGTCCGAGGTGAGAGGGAAGTGAAGGCCATCTGTCCCGAGCCCACACGGGCTGGACTTGCTGGCCCACCAAGAGGGGCCTTGCGGCTGGGCAGAGAAAACCAGCACCAGAACTGGAGAAGAACCACTTTCTTGCTTAGGGGCTTGGGGCTGGATTTTCACACCCCCAACCGCCCTGAAATACATTTTGAAAAACAAAAATACAGAAAGGCACGTCCACTTCTGTGGAGAAGTGTTATGTCAGCCAGCCCCCCCGCCAGCCAGCCTGTCTCAACAGTAGCACCCCCCAGGTGTCTTGGCAAACAGGGCTGCTGGCAGAAGCCGGCCCTCTCGGGCTCCCTGCTGTCTCGGGAGCTGCTGGCACAGGAGGGCCCTTCTGCATTCTCCAGAGACAGGCTGGCCCAGGCTGCAGAGAGCTGGAGGTGCAAGGAGCAGCCCCTATTCTCACCAGGCTGGACTGCAAGTGCTCAAGTCACCCCTGCCGGCTTTTCAAAGAAACCCCTTCCTTGCTCCACCTACTTCCCCCTAACTTCAAGTCTCCAAAGCAGAGCTCCTTCCCTAGAGCCCTGGCAGATAAGAGCCAGTCCCCGGGTTTGAATCCTGATTCTTCCACTTTGCTAGCTACTTTCCTTCTCTGCGACTTAACTTCCTCCTCTGGGAGGTGGGAAGAGTGGCAGTGGGGGCCTCACGGGATATGCAAGGCGCTGAGAAGCGGCCTGGCATGTAGCAGGTGCTGAAGTGCTGGCTGTTACCACCAAGAGACCCTGCCTCTGGGGCTGCCCTGCTTAGTGCACAGGCTCGGGGCTCGGAAGAGCACCCAAGAGCTGGCCGGGGTGAAGGCCCCCCCCCATCAGGCAAGACCCCTTCTCGACAGTCACAGGCTCAGCATCACTTCTTCCCACAAAGGTCTTACAAATGTCCTCTTTCCTCTTTCTTCCACTGTGGGACCCTGGCCCTATTTGGAGGTCTTTTTCCTGGAGACTGGACATCTTACCCCACGCCTAGCTCTACGTCCTCAAACCAAGTGCAAAGTGCTTCTTGCTGACGTCTTCCAGTTATAGACGGTGACGCGGCAGTATGGGGAGGACACAGGCACAGGAGGGGGGGACTCCCAGCAGTGTGACCTTGGACACTTAGCTGGTCTGGGCCTCAGTTTCCCCATCTCTACCACACAAGAGCACAGTGAAGGTTAAATGAGACTATACTGTCAACTTCAAAGCACGAGGCTGATGCCCTCTTTGTATCAGAAGTACCTCTTTTTCCAGAAGTATCTGGAAACCGGTGCTTAAAAAATACTTAATACTTAATTCCAGAAAGAAAGATTCTAACTCCTTATGTCAATGCAAAATAAATCACCATTTGTTTTGCCATCTGGTCTCATAAGTGATTAGCAAGCTGGGAAGGAGGATGCCGAGGAGACCTGGGGGGGGGGGAGGGGCAGTGAGAGATTACGTCACCTGTCTGCATTCAGCAAATGCCCCAGCGGTCCCGAGCTGAATGGATCCACCTGACCGCGCGCAGGTGCGCACAGGGCCTCTCTGACATGAGGGGCGCTGGGACCGGCTGATTGCAGCTGGCCAAATACCAAGAGGAGCTTTATTATCTAGTTATGGGGGTAACGGGTACTGCAGCTGGTCACCCCATCCTGGAGTCTCTCCATCCCTGACCCCTTGGAAGATGAGGTTGAGAAAGGGTAAGAGGTGAGGAAAGACTTAGAGGTAAGGGAGAAACTTGATCTCAAACACGATAGGGGAATTGTTAGAGTCCAATGATTTGGTTTACAGGACACATACAATTGCCCTGGAGGAAAAACTCCATGAACACGCCAGTCTGGATTTCCTGCCAGGACCTAGTTAAGGACGGGAAGTTCTTCGGGTGCTGGTCTCACTGCTTTCTACCTTGCCAGGGGCACACTGTGTAGGAGACGCCCTGCTGGCATGGGCAAATGCTACTGGCACCAGCGGACCCACCCCTGAGAGGCCGAGCAGGGCCGAGCCATAACCCAGACTCCTTGCCCTGAGCCCCACATGCGTGAGACGCCATCAGAACAAGAGTCTGCTCACCAGCGGTTTGAGTTCTCTCCCTTGGAGGAACATGGCACTGGTGTGAGCAGGTCCTGGCTTCCCCTGCCTTGGCCAAAGAGGAGGGTGGAAGTCCGACCTGTTATCACCGAAAACTCTAGCAAAGGCCAACTGCCGGCCATGAGGGCAGAGGGCAAGACCCCCTCTATGTCACTCACAGCACGTCCTCAATGCCAAGCACGGCGCCACACACTCAGAACCACTGTGAACGAACGCACTTTGGGGAGGGCCGCGGATTCATTTAAAACTCAAATCATTTCGGGCCTCCCTGGTGGCGCAGCGGTTGAGCGCTGCGCTGTGGAGCTGTCGGCAGCACGCAATGTGAGTTCGATGCCCAGCCGGGGAGAGTCCTGCATGGTGCGGCAGACCTCTCCTCCCTCGCCTGCTGCTCCCCTCAGCAGTGTATTTCTGATCTGCCTGTTCTGCTCCCCGCTCTGTCTCTGGTGAACCCTCTCGCCGCCCCACACCTCTGGCCTATACCCCAGCTTGTATGTATAAATAAATAAATCTTTAAAACAAACAAAAAACTCAAATCATTTCATTCAGCGCCATCTTCCCGGGGAAGGGAGGCAACCAACACTTAGGGAACCTTCACCGGCTGCCAAAGACCCTCTGCATCATTTCCTGAACCCCCCCTGACCCTGAGAGGTGGATACACAGGTGAGAACAATGCAACTCAGGAAGCCCAAGTACCGAGTTTCGGGGCTCGCATGGAGGGGTCTAGGGGCTCACGCCCATTTGTTTGCTCTTCTATTACAAGATGTGGCCTCAGCCACAGCCAGAAAGCCCACTGACAGAATAGGAAGTACCAGAATTCTCCCCTCCTTTGTTACTCCCCTCCCCCAAAGTTAAAACCAACAGAAGCCTCTTTTTGGGTCCTATCCTTTGCACCTCAGCCATCGACTCGCCTTCCTCTCCAGGGCGGTGCAGTGGAGCCCACTGACTGCCCAGACTGGGGGACCATTAAATCTCTGTGCACTTACCTGGGCTTTGGTCAGCTGTGGAGGGAGCATCCTGTCTGGTTTGCTGGCGGGGAAGGAAATACTTAGGCCGCACTGGTTTTCCACGGCTGGGTCAGTCCAGCCTGGTGACAGGTTTGCCACCCTGCACTCCTCCGGGGCCCGGGTCAGCTGCAAATCAGCCGCAAACCAGCGGCCTTCAGGGAGGCTGCGGCCATTTGCGTGGCTGGCGGGGAAGGCGGAGAGACGCTGCAGCCCGCACGCGAGAGCCGTCAGGTGGGCGGAGCGGGCGGCGCACTCGCGAAGATGTAGCACAGCTGCTGCACTTGGGGGTGCACTGACAAGGGGGCTGCAGAGGTGCTTCCCGGAGGCCAGTGGGCCCACAGCTGGGACGGGGTGCCTACCGGACTGGGGCGCTCTGGCAGCTGCAACCCAGGATCCAGGTGGACCCTTTCTGGGACTGCGGAAGTGTCCAGAGCGCCAAGTGGAGCTTGGAACCCATTGTTGGCCTCCCACAGAGACAAGGGGGTGAGGGATCACGAGGATTACCGTCCGTTTCTTGGCAAAGCCGAGCATACAGTGAGAGAGGACGAGGGGATGTCATACCCTGGAGGGGACTCCTCCCACCCCCTCCATTCAGCGCCCCATTCTTATTTCAAGACCTCGCCAGAGTGCAGCCCCCCCTCCCAGCCACAGTAGCGGCCACTTTGCTTTGTGCCCCCAGGACACCACGCTGCCATCACCTGAGCCACAGGGAGCTGTCTCACTGGTGTCCGGGCTCCAGACCACTAACCCTCCTCCCTGCCACGCCCAGTAGGTGCTCAGGACGTGGCTGTTGGGTGAACTGGTCACTGCTATCGGTGGCTAACGGCCCTGGCTATGGGCCAAGCCCTGCAACAAGGTTGTTGTGCGAGCATCTCAGGAAAATCTCTAGGACACCCTCTGTGGACCATTCTCCTTATTTGATATCAGAAGCCAGGCGGACAGTGAAACAGAGGTAAAGTAACTGATCTCAGGTCACACAGGCAGGTGGCTGTGCTACCGCTCAAATGAACGAGTCAAGTGTCTGCGGGGGAAGAGGAGGTACTTTGAGCATCTACAGGAAACACACCTGTGAGAACAAGGCTTGAGAGGCAGGGCTGGTGCTGGCCTGTTTGTAGGGGGCTCTGGCACCAGCCAGCCTAGTGAATTAGGGGGTCAGGGCACTAGTGTGCACAGCCTGTATGGAGCTACTTGGAGTCCCCAGGCAGGGGGCATGGAACAGAGAGTGCAAAATCACCCACCACCCAGCAGCCTGACACAGCCTGGGAGGGAGGCCCACAGAGGGGTAGGTTTGCCCTCTTACCCACGTCCCTGCTCCCCAGCCAGATGCCCCCCTCTTAGTCTTTCTAGATGCAACCCTCCAGAGTGGAGCCCCTTTCCCAGCCCCGTCGGGCTCTCTGAACTCATAGCACAAGCATGATCTGACTGTTTCCCATGCCCCCTTCATGGGGCGGCATACCTTGCTCACATCTTCAGTGAGGTTCAAGTTGCAGGAAGGTCATCACTAAACCTCACACTGCTCTGGGTCACTCATGGCGCCTACAACAATCCTCCTTCCACCCGCCTGACCTGCTGCTGTTGCCTGTAAATGGCCAACCGCAAACTGGGGCAAACACAAGAATCTGGTGGTCTGGTAAAGGCACAGGCATGCATGTACTTGTCGAAATGCAGATTCTGGGGCCTTGCTCCCAGAGAGCCAATTTATGCTGCGGGCCCAGGAATCTGCATTCAGGTGACATACCTATAAAGAAACACTGTTTAAATCCCCAGTGCCTAATCACTGCCCTCCATCCTCCCTGTGTATACAACCATCCTACTTGGCCAGGTCGGCATACATCTTCTGAGTTAAGCATTACAATGATAAGATGGTCTGGACAGGAGGCAGAGGCCTGATTTCAGAGAAGACTGAGGTGCCCCACATGGGACAGGGGTTCAGACTGCCCGGCCCATCGGACAGTTCAGCTGTACACCTGTTTCTGCCAGCGTATTTCAGCCTCTTGGTCTCTGTCTCATCTTTCGTTCGTGCTATAATTCTTCAAACAATTCTAGGAACTAGGTTGGTAACAATTAGCATAAGCTAGAAAAGGTCCTAATTAAAGGTCAATGAAAAGAGGAAAATAAAAATCCCCCAAACTTGCATTAACCACAGGTAATTATTAACATGGTGCATTTTCCAGCGTTGTTCAGATACTTTAATTGCTATCAAACTGCTTTGGAAGTCACATCCCCCTCTGACGGTGAACACCGAGGAACAAAGATACCTTTGCTCTCACTGGCCCGCGAAGCAGGAGAAAGGACACTTGCCATCTCCCTTGTCCCTTTCTGCCCATTGTCTTCCTCCTGGCCTTCATCCATGTTGTCACAATTTTAAAAGTACAGAGCACCCGGGAGGGGCGGGCAGGGCCAGGAAGCAAGACTTCCTGGGCAAGGATGGAGCCCATGGGTGCTGAAGGCATTGAGGACTGGGCCTTGGGGGTTTTTAGGAGGCTGGGCCATTTCCTTGGATTGAATGAGGGGGGGCATTAACACACATTAACACACGGTGGGTGGCCAGCACCTTCCACAGGGACATTGCAAAACTGCAGCGAGGAAGTTTTAAAGCACAGGTCTGGGATGCTGAAAGCCATCACCTCCAATGCGTTTGTGACTGAGTCCCACCCAGCTCCAGTTCTTAAGAGAAACAAGCTACAGCTGATGTAAACTGACCTCAATACTTTTTTTTTAAATTGAGGAGTTTGGAGTTGAAGACAGTTTGATTATTCCAGATGCTTCTGAACCGAGAACAAGAAACTGGGTGTGCTGGTGTGTATGCTGGCAGTAGGCAGGCCGACTTCCTCTTGTCTCTTCGCCTGAAATCCAGCCTGGTTCCTTGGGACTTTGATGTACCCGCAGTCCCAGCTTTGGGGAAGTTTTAAGGCCAAGTCTGAAGAGACTTGCAAATTAGTCCCTACCGAAGACTTCTGAATAGCAGCTGATTACAATCTCTAATTATTTCTAAAGAAACCACTTACCCAATTAGAGGTGCAGCCCATGAAAGGAAAGTGAAGATTCTTTTGGTGGAGAGCAAGGAGAAATTACAACTATTATTATTGTTGTTGTTTTCTAAAATCACACGTGTCTAGTGGCTGTCAACTCTTTCAATACTGGATTTTACCCCCAAAGCATTCCAGAAGGCACAGCTGCCTTCCTGGACCTCCTTCTCCCTCCCTTTGCTGTCCTGACCCCTCCACACCTGTTGGTTTGACTAAAATGTCTCCAGGGGCTTTCTGGAGCAGGCCAGGGCCCCTGAACACTCTCACCGCCCTTCTCATAACTCTGACCACTGGCTTGTCCTCCCACCCATTCACAAGCTCTGTGCAGTCAAGGAGCTTGTCTGTTGTGTTCACTGCTATGTCCCTAGCACATAGAATATGGCCTGGCATATATAAAAACCTGGAGCATAAGACTGAATGAAAGAGACAGGAAAACAAAATCCTCCTTGTGTTCTGAATATAGATTTCTGCCTAAACTCAATTATAGAAGCACATCGATTCATTGACTCCTTCACTCATTCATTCATTCATTCAGCAAACATTTAGGACACCTGTAGTGTGTTGGGTGTTGATCATTTGATCTAATCGTATTGCTTCTACTCCCCTGCCATCCAAGGCACTGCTCCAGGGTTCCCCAGAGCCCTGCATACCTAGGGGCTGCATTCCCAGCTACTCTTTGGTCGGGACCCAAAGCCCTCTGGGGCTTTGAGGAGTTAGCCTGTTTGGCTTGGTATTGATATAACCCCATTTATCTGGGCAGATGGATTGCTTCTCTTGCCATCATGCCTGCTTCTGGCCAGGTTAACACATCTATTGTTCCCCCAAAGGCTTGAATGCGATGAGCTTGGAGCAAAATTTGACCTTAAATGGTCTAGAATGTGGGACTCTGACAGGTATGAATGTGACCAATTTTGTCAAATTTGAGAAAACAAATTAAAATCTTAAGAAGCCCCAGTTACTGCCAAGGAGTAGGCACATTCCTTCTAGAAGGTTCTAATAATGTAATTTGTCATTTTCATGATTACATGATCACTTGGGGGATTGGCCAAATAAATGTCTGTTTCCTTCTAGATTCCTAGTGATCAACCTGTTTATAGTACACTAGTGACCTAAGGCAGCTTGGTGGACCAGCCCAAGTGGCTAAATGAGAAAAACTGTCCTTAATTACAGTAACCATTTGACATGGCCCAGATTTGCCCTTAAGATCGTCCCTCTTTCATCCACCAATATTTATCTCCCCATGTCCTACTTTTCTAGGGCTCTGCATTCTGCTTGACAGATAATGAGATGGTTCAGATAGACGAAATATTGCTAATGGGTTCAGTAGGCAGTGTACTCTAGTCACATATATTACCATATCTAAACTCAGTTAAAATGCGTATGTCTGGAATATTTTTGAAAAATTATACTCTAATGTCTCAGTCCTACAGCAGCTTTTGATATCCCTCAAATTCTCGTACATCTCATCCCAGCCCATAATACCAATCTCGGAGACTGCCCCTTCCTAGAAAGTCCAGTTGTGGAGCAGAGTGGCTGAGCTCCTTTTCCCTGGACTGGGAGAGGGGTGTGTGCTGTTTCTCTGCCTGTCCAGGGACGGCAGCCTCACCACTGCTATGGGGATGCTCCTGCTTGCTTTGCAGAAAGGGCCCATTTTTAGTTTGAGTAGCAGATGCCAATCCCATCCCTCTGGTTTATACCACAACCTCTTAATTACAAGCCCCTTAGGTTTCCATTTTAGTCCTGCTGTTTAGGTTTTCTCTTAGAACACACTGAGGGACAGGGCCAGTGTTGACTTCAAGCTTAGCTCTGCACTGGGGGACATGCGCTATGGTCTTCACGAGACAGCAGCGACCACCCAAAACCCAGCTTCCAAATGGTCTTTCAGATAATGAATAGGGCAAAAACTACCTTTGAACTTTGAAGCTGACCTAAAGCAAAGGATCAAATAGCCTCTGGTTACATATTTTGCTATTTTAGATGAGACACTAAGAATAACTTTTGAAATATGTAATTATTTGTCATGGGGGAAGGGGCTATATGTTTTTGTCCTGTTCTCTGGTTCACAGAGGCCTTTATCACATATAGTTTTCTTGCCAATGCTATTTAACCAATCTCAGGGATGGAAAAAAAGGGACTGATGACTTAAAAGACCGAAAAGATACACCTTGATGATATAAGATGGCGGCAGCAATGCAGTAGGGGAGAAAACCCATATACTGTCTCCACTGGCCTTTGGGAACCATACAAACTACCCTGCCTGCATTTGCTTGAGTGTGGTGAGTGATAAACTTGACCATTTTGACCAATTAAAATGTGCAGTTCAGCTAAGTACATTCATATTGTTATGCACCTACCACCACCCTCCATTTCCAGAACTTTCTATCATCTCAAACTGAGTCTCTGTCTTCATTCCCCCTCCCCAGCCCCTGGCAACCACCATTCTACTCAATGAACTTGACTGTTCTAGGGACTTCATATGGTGGAATCCTACACTGTTCATACTTTTGTGTCTGGCTTATTGCACTTAGCACCTAAATGTCTTCAAGGTTCATCCATGTAGCCCATGGCAGGATTTCCTTCCTTTATAAGGCTTAACAGAGTGCATTTTATGTAACTTTTATCTCTCTGGGAAGAGGTACAGAAAACACCCCGATCCTCTCACTGAGCCTTTGGGGCTGTAATGGGACAGGACAGGGTCCCAGGTCAGGAGGTCACAGGAATCAGGGTCACCGAGAGTGAGGGTGGCCACGGCAGCCTGCTCCCTGGAATCTAGTTTGGACCCCTCCTCCACCATCTCCTGGGGGCACTTACATCCCCACCAAAGGCTCTAACAATAAGCTGGCAGACATAGGGGGCACTGCAGGGAAGTAGTATTTTTGCTCTAAAACTAAAACTAAAACAGGGAATGATTTATGGAGGACGGGTGTCATGGGCGGGTGAAGCGTAAATCCCCACTTGGCCACAGGCCACAGACTGAACAAGCCTTCGTGTTATGGGCTGGCCGGGGCACACACACGGGCTCCCCGAGTGCCCCTCTACACTGGAGCCACAAGACTGTGCATGGCTCATGCCCTTGTGCCTCACGGGCCCGACAGGGTGGTTCCCATGCGGGTGGAGGGGAGGGTATCCAACGGGTAGTGCTGTCCTGGGCACACAGTAGGTGTTCAGGAGAGACAGCTGTTTTCCAGAAGGTGCTGCTCAGAAGACAGATCCCCTTGGGTAGGTGTGTCGGGAAATTCTGTTTGTGGGGGTTGGGGAGAGACAAGATGCACGTGGATTAAAGAGATGATTGCTTTGTAAAAGGAAGAAAAAGGAAAAGGGACAATCTGACAAGCCCTCTCCTTTGGGTTGATAAGATGCCCTCAGGCCCTGTTCTGCGCTATGGGGTGTCCCTGTTCCTTCCAGGGGGCCAGGGACCCGGGAATGCGCAGGTGCTCTAAGGGAAACACTGCGCGCTGGCTCGGTGCTCGGAACCTCGCTGTGTGTGGTCGGAGGTGGGCGTTTCATTTACCCACGGCTTCTAAACAAAGCACACATGTTTCAAACAACTGCCAAGTGGCCCTCTCAGAAAGCAACAGCCTCACCCCCCACCTACAGTCTCACCGTGCTTCACGCAGGCTGCCCCATGTAGCATCTGGGGTTTTACAGTGAAAGAAATGAAGAGGAAAGAGCCAAATGGGGTGAGAGGAAGAGGAACTGGGGGATACACTGATGACCCTCTTGGGAGCGTTTCACCCAGAGGGCAGAGAGACTGACATCCCCACTTCCTACCCCCAGGGAAAAGGAAGGGAGATGATCTGTTTGAGCACCTACTGGAAGCTGTGGCTTGACCAGTGCCTTCTCTTCATCTTTGAGCCCTGCCTCTGCCACGGACTTGCTGTGTGACCCTGGGGCAAGCTGTTAACCTCTCTGTTTTCTCACCGGCTCCTGTGATGAATGAGCTCAAGCACACAAAGTGCATTTGGGATACCGTGAGCACTCAATGAGCACTGACTTATTACACCATAAGTCAAGTCCCCATCCTGCCAGTTGCCTTTGTTATTCATGCTGCCAGCTTAATTCCTGTGGGAGATGATAAGGAAACCGAGGCTCAGGGGTGCTGCACAGGGCTAGTTGGGACTCAGATCAGGTGTGTCTGGCTTCTCTCCAGGGGTCAGGGAGCTCTGGGGGGAACAGGAACCTTATGGTGAGATGTCTGCACCAACAGGGTTTAACCAGGCACCCCAGGAGCACCCTCCTAAGAAGTGGGGGACAAAAGCCAACAAAGACATTAGTCTCCACTTTGAAATGCATGAACCCCTCCCACAATACACTGATTTCAAATCCTTAGTGCGCTGACATTGACTGCAGTTCTGGAAAGAGGCTATCCCCATCTCAGCCTCAAGGTCTTAGCTAACTTTTGACCAATGTTTCACTGCCTTTGCGAAAGCGTCCTGGGTATGAGGGCTGCAGAAAGATGACCCACGGAGGAGGGAGAGACACTCTTTTCTTGGTAAAGAGATTGACAAAGGCCCCAGACAACGTGGCTGGAAAGTGACCCCAATCTCAGGAAGGCAGAGGGACCAGGTTCACCCACCAAAGCCCATCCTCTCCCCCAGGTAGAAACATTGACATTTTAGAAGGAAAATTCGCCCTCACCACTTCTGAATGTCCTGGGAAGGCAAGGCTTACCCACACGAAACAGAGGCGCTCTGCGGCGCTTTACGAAGCCGATCTCCCTGACTGCGATTGCTGCCAGTACGGAAAGAGACCGACAATCGGGGTTAGGAGAGCACCGAGCCTGGGCATCAGCCTCGGCGGGAACCCCCAGCAGCCGCGGTACCAAGGGAAGAAGGACGGGCTAGGGAGCCTTTCAGCTCTGATGAAGCCGAAAAGGCGCAGGATTTAGAGCTGAGACCCGGATGTGTCATTCGCAGATCGTGTGACCTCAGACAGCACTTAAATAACCTCTCCATTCCTCTGTTTCCTTGTTTATTAAACATGATAAATAATAGGTCAGACTGTTAAGAGAATCAACTGAGACGGGGGCAGTGCTTGGGAAATCACAAAACATCTCACGCAGACTTTCTTAAGGGATATTTATATTAGTTCTTCAGGACAAACAAACTTTTCCTGATGTTGGTTGTTTCCTCTCTAAGGTAGTTTTGAAAACATCGAATCACTTGACTTCTTATACAAGGGCCACTGAATAATAGAAAACACAGCAGTAGAAACCTCCATTTTGAGTGTTAATTCTCTATCTGCCACAGATTTAGACTTGTATGAATTTAAATGAGATGAGCAACACCACCTAGCTGGTTTCAACTGCACAGAATTCTAAGATACAGGCACTTCAGGATCTTATTTTTACAGAAGAGGGAACTGAGGCATGTTGTCTTGACCCTGAACACGGCACTGAAGACCAGAGGGGGACCCGAGCCAGAAGGGGACCCCTGAGCCAGGAGTAGACAAATGACCCACGTGGGTATACTCTAGGCTGAGGGCACCACTTTGAGGTGACTGCATAGGGTGGGAATGTGTGTGTGTCTGTGTGCGTGTGCGTGTGTGCGTGTGTGTGTGTATGAGAGAGCGAGAGCGAGAGAAGCAGACACAGAAACAAAACAAGCAACACCAGAGACTCGAGGCCTCAGCGAGAGCACAGGTGACTCACACTCTCATTCCTTGATGCCCAGTAGGGTGGGGTGGGGGCCAGGCACCCATCCAAATGCCCTTCCTGCCCCAGGGTTTGTCCTTCCAATAACGCTTTTTGTTTCGGCAGAACCAGGTGGATTTCTCTCCTTTGCAAGCAACAATTTCCCAAGGATGTGACATGAATTGACAGCCGACAAAACCAAGGCCTGAGAGTGGGTGGGAGACTCCAGGGCAGGAATGAGGGTGCACAAGAGGTCACTTCTCCCCCTCCCTGAGCCGCTGCCCCTCTGCCCTGCTCCTTGACCCCAGAAGGCCAAGCCCACCAGTGGGAGCTCACGGAGGGAGGCAGTGGGAGACGCCCCAGCCTAGGAGAGCACTGTCTGTTTAAAAAGCCCAGAGGCAGCATCCGACCAGCTAACAACACACTTCCTGTTTGTGTGAAGTTGTTCTGCTTTTTTTCAAATTAGATTTCTACTCACTGTTTCTCTCCCATTCTTTTTTTCTCCTTTAATTGAATAGCAAATCCAAAGGAAAGCTCGGGGTGTTCTCCCCCTCCAAGGCCAAGCCTGTGCGAGTTTTATCCAGTTTTGGCTGCCCGCTGTGGCACTGCACACAGACAGCAGTCGCTGGGACAATTCCTCCTCAGGGGAAATGGGTGTTAGATGGGGAGACCCTGGGGAGACTCCCCCAGCTGGAGGGGTGCTCGGCTGGCCCCGCATCCTGCTGGCCTGGGGGGTGGGGATGCTCTGCAGGTGACCTGCTCAGGGGCAGGCAGGACCGAGGCCTGGAAGGGAGCCCTCGGGGGACAAGGGGCCCCTGAACCAAAGACAAACAAACACTTCTGAAAACAGGTCAGTGACAAATGCCAAGTCCCCGGAAACTGGGCTCAAGTGTTTGTGCTCGTTTGACATCATGGATTCTGGCTGGGTCCCTCACCGGGAGGCCCTGGACCAGCTTAACTCCCTGCGTTCTTTGTCTTACATGGAAAGGGGAAGGGCCTGTCCACCCACGCCCATTATGAAAGACATGGGCAGGATGAACTCTGAACCTGAGGGTGAAAAACTGGGCACACAGTAGGTCCTCAAGATACGGAAGCTGGTGTGCTATCCTAAGCCCCAGCCCGCTGTTCTGTGGCGGGGTTTCAGGAGGCAGCTATGTTTGGGGGCCCAGTGGCGCTGATATTATGGAGCCAGCTGTCCACTAACCCACTTTACAAAGAGCAGCGCGCTGACCAGACAGCAGCCGAGAGGCCGTGGGCGAGCACAGAGGCAGAGGGGGAGAGGTTCCAAGAGCTGTGGCATAGGAATGGATTCCCAAACCATGTCCACTCTTTCTGCAGGAAACAGGAGCCAGGCAAAGAGCTGGGCCAGGGCTGTCGTGTGGGAGATAGTGCGGGCCAACAGACTGCAGGGCTTCTGGAGGAAGCGGGGCCTGCAGGGCGCCCCTGGTCACCCTCTGGCCCCACCAGCACAGGCCACTTCTCTCTAGCCAGCTCCCCTGGGCCTGCTGGCCACTGCCTAACCCTTTATTCTGAAGAACACATAAAATCAACAAGGTGTCCCAGCTAAAAGGGAGAGTTTTTAACTTGAAAAGTGCTGATCTGCCAGCCAGCCACTTACTCTGCAATAGGTATTAGCAGAGCAGCATTTCTTAGAATTAAAAAGAACTATGAATAGTCTGTTATGCTGTGTCTGCAGTCAGGGCCCTCCAATTAATGGCAGGAAGCCCATATTCCTGTTGGGCTGCAGCCAGCGCTGGCCCATGTGGGTGTGTGCGCGCGCGCGTGTAAGGTAAATGAATGAATAATGGTGGGCAAGGGGACAGCAGTAGTGATTTGGCTGTACAATGAAAGTGGTGGCCGTTGTGTTGACAAAAGCAGTGGGTCACCCTGGACCCCAGGTCATTGTCCAGAGACCCAACAGGTTGGAAAGGACAGGATTTCACACTGTAAGCCAAGGAGGCATTGTTCACTCAACCCTCCACTGGTAAGGAAAAGCTGACATCATTGCAAAGAGATGTGGGGACCCCAGAGCTCAACTCCAAGCCACCAAGTGTATATTCAAGAGCCACAGGCCTAGAAGACAGAGCACTGGTAGGGTGGTCTGACTCTGGGGCACCCTCACCCCAGAACTGTGGCAGCCAAGTCAGAGCGCTAAGGCTGGCAGCCCGACCCTTGTCAAAGAGAGAGGACAGGAGAGGAGGCTGGGCCACAGCTCGCCTATTCTATAGGAGCCCCACCCTCAAAGGAGAAATGCATCAAATTTCCTGCACCCTAGAAAGTCACGGGCCCCCTCCCGGCAGCCCTGCAGCCTGCTCTTCAAGCCTGAGCATCTCTGCCACGCTCCGCCTTGTCTTGTTTAATTTAGCCACCAGGAGTAATGAGGGCTGCGTCAACCCCACTCTCGTGCACAGGACTGAAAGATTTCATTAAGGAGATCCTCAGAGACTGGCCATGCTTTAGTGCTTCCGCCTGCTCGTGGCAATCTTTAGGACAGCCATGAAATGAAAGTCCTGAGTGGCTGGAGGGGATGTCACCTAATTCTCCTAAATAGCAGCGAATTACTTACCTGTAAGGTATGTGTGTGTGTGTGGGGGGGGGTTGGGGGAGGTAGTAAAAACAGCCAACACACTCCTCAAAGGGACTAGGGGGGATTTGTGAAATAATGATCTTTTAAAAATTAATTCTCTATCAGCAACACACGGTGAGGCAGCCTGGTGCAGAGAAAGCGCCTAAACTGGGCACATGGCATGAGCATGGGTAATGTTGGTGATCTGTGACAATGATTCTTGGCTCAGTTTCCTAATCTAAGCAATGGGCATTAAAAAGAAATCCTGCCCTCTCAGGGCAGTAAGACAATGGGCAATAATGGCAGAGAGGCAGAAGGGCAAACCAGGGGGGAACAGGGGTTCCACAGCTCAAATCTCTGGGTTCTAAATCCCAGTTCTGCCACTGATGGTCTGTGTGAACTTGGATAAGTCACTAAACCTCTCTGGGTCAATTTCTTCATCTGTCAAATGGGAGTGACAACTGAACCTATTTCAAGGGACTGTCCTGAGGATTCAGGAAGGGAATGGGCACCCCGTGCCTGCAGGAGAGCATTCACCTAGTAAGTGCTCAATAGTGGCACGCTGGGCACTGGAGGAATGCTGCTGAATGTAACTAACGCTGGCACAGGAGGGACTCAACAAACGTCCTGCTTCTGATGCTTCATTAGGGCTGGTTTTACTGGCACCAGGCGCAAGGTTCTAAAACCTTTACCCTCCAAAAATGGCTTGGGGAGGGAGACCAAAATAGAGGAGAAAAAAGCACAAGGGACTATGGTGATGGTTCATGGGTGAATTGGTGGTGGGAAACCTATTGGGGATACACAGTAATGTAAAGGATATAAATTAAATAAAAAAATGGTTTGGGGCAGTTAAAGAGATTTTGCCTTAACTTTCTATCTTCCTGAATAACAGAAATTCCCTGGGTAGGCAGAATAAGGGTCCTCAAAGATGTTCACATCACAGTCTCTGCAACCCATGAACATTTTTTGTTACATGGCAAAGAAGAATGAAGATAACAGATGAAATTATCAGTTGCTCATCTTCTGACCTTAAGACAAAGTCTTGCCTGGATTATCCAGGTGGAGCCAATATAATCATAAGGGTTACACGGGGAAGCAGTAAAAGAAAACACAGGACTGAATGTCAAAGACAGCAGGTCAGTAGCTGTTCTGCCCATCGCTGGCTCTGCAGATGGAAGGAAGGGGCCATCAGCAAGGAATGCAGGTGTCTTCTAGAACTTAAATCCCCTTGACTCTACCAAGTGGCATCAGCCCTAGCGGACTTCTCTAAAGTTGGAAGATATAAACATGTGTTGTTTTAAGCTATTAGGGCTGCAGTCATTGGTTATGGCACCCACAAGAAACGAACAGTCCCACACAGTCTCCTCATCTCCTTGGGTAACTTCTGGACCTGTGTACCCCCAAAGGGCTCTGTGGCACCCAGAGACACTCCACCCCATCATGCTTGTAGCACTAGTGTTTACATTAACTCTGTAAGGAAAGTGGAACTAAATTAGGCTTTCTTCACCCTCCCGCCGCCACCCTCCACCGCCCCAGACCCACCTGCGCCCCACATTCCTCCCAGGCTGTGGGCGCTGGGCGAGAGGCATGGGCTCCAGCACCTAGGATTAGGGTCACCTGGGTTGGGAAGGGAGGCAGAAAAGGGGCTCCTCAACTCTGGCTTTCAAGGCAGAGCGTCACTCTGAGTCTCGCAGGCTCAGCTGCCTTCTCCCTGCCTGCTGGCCTGGCTCCTGATTCAGCACTGAAGGCCTGTAAGATGATACCGGGGGCTCCAAAATCCTTTCTGTCTGTGAGAACCGGCAATGATCCAACCAGGCCCGGGAAGGTTGCACAGCACGCACCCTTGCAGCAGATACTTTGAGAACTCACCCTCTGTCAGTCCCAGCTGCAGGTACTGGGGCGCTTCAGTGAGCTGGACGGACAGGCCCTTGCCTGGTGTTCAGAGGACAGGGGTGCTCAGCGGCCAGTTATGGAGGCTGATAACAAACACCCGCAGGGGCTTGCTAAGAGCACGGCAGTGACCCAGGCCTTTACATACATTAGCTCACTGAATCCTCACCAGCACTCATGTGGGGCGCACTGGGGCATGGGTTATCACCCCCCTTTTACAGATGAGGAAACTGAGGCACAGAGCTTAAAGCACCAGGCAGTGGTGCCTCAGATTTGGGACCCAGGTGGACTTACAGACACTGTTTTATGCTGTATCTAAAGGGAAAGAATGGGGATAATCCCCAAGAAGATGTTGCTGTGGCCCCTGAGGCGTCTCTTCAGCCCAGAGTGTGGCCAAGTTTAAAGAGGTGTCTGTGACGCAGGCTCTGGGGCTCCGGGGCTGTTTATGAAAGGGGGTGAATGAAAGTAAATGCTAAATAGGGTCACCAAGTCCTTGGCACCCCCTTGTGCAAAATAAACAGCACCAGATCCCTGGGAGCCTGGGGCCGGGGCTGTACCTCTCTCTGGCCTTGGCATGGACCCCACGCCTACGCCCGAGGGGGGCCGAGCCTGCTGGCGGTCCAAGTTATGAACAGTTATTATTGACTGTTCATTCTCAGCGAGCACAAGGCTGTCCATTTAGACGCTGATCCAATATTGCTGTAAGTTGGGTAAGCTCATCGAGAATTCATAGGGTGATGCTCACTCAGCGAGAGACAGGCCCCGCACACATGAGCTCATTTATTCCAGCAACAGCCTGCAATCGCAGACCCATTCATCCCTGGGCAATATTCCCCCAGGGCTGGGGCAGAGGGATGCTCGCTTCCTGCTGGGGGAGGGGCAGGGAGCCAGAGGAGCTAATGGGGACCCCGTGCCTGGATGTATTCCTTTGATCTACACCTCAACACATTCCCTAAGCATTAATGCCTGGATTTCCACAAATCAAGTACGAGGAGCCATCAGAGCCCCGCCTCACGGGTCAGGGAGGGTTCGGTGAGACAGTTCGCAGTGTTGCTCTTGGCAGCAGGCATCTAGTGAAGGACGGGCAGAGCTGTGATTCAGCCACGCAGGCTTATTTCATCCCTCACAATGACTGCACGAGAAGCGATTGTTAGTATTTCCCTCTTGCAGAGGGGGATCCCAGGCCGCCAGAGGGGCCAGAAGTTGCCCACACACTCTCCCATGGGCTCTGGGCAAGTCAAGGGCACAGAGCTCTTCCCAGGGCTCTGGCTCCGGCTGGAGGCCGCAAGTGGCCCTGCGTCAGGATGTGACCATTTGGTCTCTAGTTCAGCCTATGGTCTTTGAAGCTGAGCACTCTATGATGGAGGCACTGCCACTGCCGCCATTTCCCAGGTGAGGAAACCGAGGCATGGAACATTTTAAGGATGTGGCCAAGGCCCCAGGACTGGGTGGGAGTGGACCTAGGCTTGGACCCAGGAATACTATGCTGCCTAGGATGGGTGCCCGCTGCGCTGTGACACACTGTGCAGAGTGTCCCACCACTGCCAGGGTGCACCGTGGAGGGGCCTTTGGATGCTGGGCCAGGGTGAGTGGGAAGCAGCAGCCATGCTGGCGGAGGTCATTGTCATGGTTACCACCATCAACATGATCGCTGTCATCATCATCATCACCAAAAAACCCCAATTCCTGATATTTATCAATCAACTCCTCTATTTTAAGCCCATTATCATCCAATAGCCCCCCTGACTGCACCTGAGCCTTGACAGATAGCGGAGGCAGGGAAGGTACCCCCAGTTTGCAGAGAATTAGATGGTCATGGTCCCATAGTAGCAGAAGAGAGTTTGCACTCAGCTTCCCAATCTCCCCAGCTAGCATCTTTCCCCCCTCCCTCCGAGAATCTCAATATGCTGCATCCTCTAGCAACTTGGGGAGAAACAGGAAGCCCCCTAAAAATGCCTCGGCAATGGGGACCTGGGTCACTCTGCTCCCAGAAATGGGGCTCCCCTCAGTGGGTCTCTCCCCATGCTCCTTCATCTGCTCTAACCTTTCAGTATATATATCTCCGTGTGTGTGTGTGTGTGTGTGTGTGTGTGTGCGTGCGTGCGCGCACGCGCGCCACCCCACAGGCACCAAGCCTTGCTTGGGGGGAGGCACGGAGCCTCTTAATTCACAAGAGAAGTGGAGAGACTTGGAAGCAGCCCTTTCTGCCCAGCTCCCCCAAAGAGCAAGATGTTCTGAGCCCCAGGAGAACCCACTGCCAGACAGAACACGGGAGCTGCTAAAAGTGGGCAAAATGCAACCACAACCTCCCAAGCCCGAGCCTTTCCTGGGGCTCCAGCTGGGTTCTCCGGCAGCCAGTGCTCCGCTCAGGTGCACATGGGGAGGAAGCTTGTTAGCAAGCCGTGGGGCGAGAGCATCTGCGCTGCAGTTGCAAGGGGATCAGGAAGCAAACGTGCTGGTGTGACCAGTCCTCAGGGAATCGGCCATGTGGGACAAACAGAGATGCGGGCCGGGATGGTGCTGTCAGGGAGAAGGTGGCAGAACGAGGCGCCAACACCGTCCTAGGCCCTTTACTGTAGAGTGTGGGTTTAACTCTCTTCATACAGAGCTCAGTTAACACTTTTTGCTCCGCTCACGTATTCACGTGTTCATCTAGTCTCCGGTTTTTCAGGCCACGGTGGATTTATTTGGAACCATTAGGAGCTATTTCTTTGATCGTACTCAGTCTAGAAACTTTAATCTCTATGCATTTAAACTTTCACTAAAATATATCCAGTTGTTCAGGAGTTGTGTGTGTTTTATTAAATGCTTATACCATTCATGCGGTGGCACAGAAATCAGCCGGCACACAAAGTGTTAAAAAGTGCCTTTGCATACGGCTCTGGATACCTGAAGAGGGGGCTCCCACTGGGTTTTGCAGGTATACCTAGAGTGCTCAGTTCCCCACCCCTCACTCCTGGCCAGCTCCAGCTGGTCAAATGCAGCTGACCCCCAGCTGGAAGGGCTCCACCCTACAGATTCGCACTATCTTGGTTACAGCGTTCCAAAGCCACATGCTGTCAAATCCCCAAATGGAATGACTATGGCTTAGCCATGTCCTTGAATGCCTGCTGGATTCTAGGGGTCCCTGGAGTGAGGTGGCCCACAGCCTGGCCTATGTTGAAGAGGCTGAGGCCCCCAGACAGTGCAGCCAGGCTGGTTTTCCTCTGTAGCTCCTGGGAGAACCTCAAACACGCAGTCTCCCTGGGTCCTCACAGCCCAGCTTCAGGGCTGAGGGGTTGGAGTCCTTCAGCAGCGCATTTTCTTATTTGTCTTGGGGAATCCCCTAACAGGAGATGGGGTGGGGGGCAAGGCATGCTTGCATAGAATAATCGAAGACTGCTAAAATACAAGTCCCCAGCCCCCAGCAGGCAGGGCTGTGAGAACCACCCAGTCACGCCACTCAGAGTCAGACTGGCATCCCCCCCATAAACTGGGCGCAGCGCCCCCCGCATTCAGTAGGAAGTAAAGGGCGCTCGTGCTGGTGAGGAGAGAGGAGGCCGCAGGAGTGGCACCATCAGCTGTGAGAGTTCACACAGGGTATAGCGACCGTGGCGGGCGAGAGACCAGCGCTCACCAGGCTCCGCTTGGCAGGTGGTTCTGAGGGGCCACAGCTGGTCAGCGGGACCTGCCCGCGGAGCTGCGTGGCCAGGAAAAGTGGCTGCTGGGCTTTGGGAACCGGACACACCTGGATTTTTCTCTCAGCTGCATTACCTTCTAGCTGTGTGACCTTGGCCATTACCCAACCCCTCTGGGTCCTAATTTCCTCATCAGTTAAGAGAGGGGAGTTAAGGGGTGAGGCAGCTCGAGGAGCTTTTTACCAGGCCCACGTGAATGCACACCCAGAGCAATGCTTCCGTTCTTCTGCCTCAGCCTCTCCAAGAGGACGAGGAGTAAAAGAAAGGGGTTTGGAAGACAGGCTCCTACCCTGGCTTTCCTCTAAGCTGGCTGTCGGCTTGGGGGGAGTTTGGCTTCTTGTGCCTCAGTTTCCTCAGGTATGCAATGAGAGAACCACAGGACCCGCCTCGGGGACCCCAGGACAGCTTCTCTGCATGATGAATGCTTGCTCCACGTGGCCCCATCTGAATAACTCCCTCCTGATTTTGCCCGCCCTCTCCCTTCCCTCCTTACTCCCCCCAATCAACCCATTTTCAAGGAGACTCAGCTTTTCTTGAGAAAACTCCTTTTCTACCTCTGCCCAGGCCCGCACTTTCCATAAAGCCAGTTTCTGGTGGAAGAAAGCATGTGGGGGTTACCCAGAGAACTTCGGGGGGACTTTCCTGTGTTGGGGGCTTCTCCTTTCTCCCATGAGAAAGGATGAGGCAACATAAAATACTGAGCTGAACGTGAACCCTGAGCCAAACTATGCACGCTTCATCAAGCTGCTGTGTTTAGTTATTTCCTTTCAAAGTTGTTTTATTCTTTAAAAGTTCCAAAGCAGCCCTCCTCTGCAAAGGCTCTGGCTGCCAACTCCACTCTGCCCACTGAAGCCCTTTTAAATTTATCCTTGCAGGCCCTGCTTCCAAAGGACGCTGCACATGGCTGAGAAAAGGATAGAGCACTCACTTCCCGCCCCCCGATTTGGATTCAATTATAAATTGGCTGAGGTTGTCCTTGGGTCCTTCCCAAGATTAATTGGAAAATCAACATTAAGGGCATTTTTTAAAAATGAGCCCGACTATTTATTCACAAGATGAAGGAAAGGGGAGGGTCATTTCTAATGCTGTTTTCTACCATCTCCTTGTGACATCTCCACCAGAGGTTTCAGGAGAAATGTACCAGCAAACAGATCAAACTCCAGTGCAAGTGCAACACAAACTCCCTTTTCTGTTCTTTTTAAAAGCGCTTGTTATTTATTTCAACATATGACCTATTCAAATAGTGTCTCCGTGGGGCCAGAAAATACTGGGACCTCCTACAAAAGGAAGCTCATCTATAAAGTAGTAGAAAAATCAAATCCATCTGGGACTTCAGACACCATTTTCAAAGGCCATCTTGAAACAGCATTTATGGGGCATGTCCGGAAATGGATTTGGCAAATAAGCCCATCTTGGCGTGCACACAGTTTTCCAGAACACGGCTCATCTGCTCCAGCGGAGATATAAGACTATGACTCCCCCCGCCCCCATACGTTATAATTGTATCAGGATATTAAAAGAGAAGTTTCCGTCAAAGCACCATGCTACATGGGATGGCTCTGTTCGGGGGAGGAGCTGGGTCACGGGGAGGCCGTACAGAGGAGGCGTCTTAAGAAAACTGAGCTGCTGGACTCTTCATCCTGACCCCCGACACCACCCTCTGCCCACATCAACACTCAGGGCTGGGTTTTAGGAGATAGAAAAGGGGTTGTGGGCTCGCTTTGGGCTTGTGGGAGAGTTAAGTCTCTGTGCCTCAGTTTCCTCAGGTGTAATATGAAAGTGATAATCACAGGACCCACCTCCTAGGAAGAGAGAGCTGTTGAAATGCCGCAGAGCCCACCTGCATATACACCCGAGGCGGGGGCTGGAGGCCGCCTGCCACACCTTAGATGGAAAGAGGGGGCTGTCAAAGATGCTTTGTTCTTCCTCATCTGTGCTCCATTCGGACACACCTTGTCCTTGGGCCCAGGACCACTGCCCCTGTCCCCTGCCCCCTGTCCCCTGCCCCCTGCCCTGAGACCTCTCCCTTCCCTGCCCTCACCTCTGGTCATCTCCTCCCCTAGAAGCCAGGTGAGGGTGGAAGTGAAACAAGGTCGTAGAGGTGATGTGCATTAGGCCCAGGGAGCCCCAGCAGCCTTTGCTCCAACAAGGGACGCCGAAGACCACCATACCAGAGCCTGCTGGAGATCGGGAAACTGACCCTTACAATGCAGAGCCAGAGTAAGTCCATCCGCGGAATCACAGACATCAGTTCGAAGGGTCACCCCTGAATGGCCGAGAGAAGTTTGGCTTAAGCATGGCCCCAGAGACGGTGAGGACAGCATGGAGTGGAGAGGGCTGGGAGGGTCCCCTGGGAGGAGACCCAGCCTGGGGGACAGAGCTGTGGGGGCACGGAGCACCTCCCAGCTTTGCCTGCCCCTGGGCCGGCTGCCCCGACAGCCCCTGAGATCCTCTCACAGACTCACGGTGGTGCCATCTTCCCTTCTACAGAAGAGTCTAGGCATGGAGCTGGCCCGTGGTCATGCAAAAGGGAGAGGCACAGCGGGCCCAGTGCCCCTGCAGGACAGTGGCAGGGAGGACTCGGCCCTTCCCAGGGCTGCCCACCATGGAGTCCTTGTGACTGCCATCACCCCTGGTCCCCAGGGGAGAATTCAGCCCTGTGAAATACAGCAGCCTGACAGAGGTCACCGGGCCCCTCTGTGGAGATTCGAACCCGTGTCTGCCTGCCTGCAAACGGGACCCACCAGCCCAGCCAGTGGGAGCAGCACTGGTGCTGTGGGGGCGCAAGCAGGAGAGCACGGGCTCTGCTGGGGGCCGGGGGGGGGCTTGCTGAAAGTGGCAAGGAGTGTCCACCAGGGAGGCGGTGACCTCGGTGCATGAAACAGGATTCCCTGGTTGTAGGGGGCACGTTTCTGCCTGTCCTCATTGACTGTGGGTTTATGCACACGAGTGTGCGTGTCTGCTGTGTCCGTGTCTGTGCGTGTCCGTGTCCACACGTCCAGGTGTGTGTAGGAAGGTAGTTACTTGTGAGTATTGAATGTGTGTGCAGCATGTGGCTGTGTCGGCGCAGGTGTGTGCATGTGTGCCTGTGTGTTGGTGGGTATATGATTGTGTGTTTGTGTGAGTGTATTTGTGTGTGTGTGACCACACATGTCAACAGAGACTCCGGAGGGTAAGTCCTCTAGACTGTGGAAAGCTATTCTTCTTCTTCTTTTTTTTTTTCAGTTAATATGAAACAAAGGGATCTTTTCTTAAAGTTCTGCTTAAGGGCCCCAGAATGTCAATTTTACGTGACTGGGTTTACAGTCTCTAAGGGAAGATGACTCCTCTTGAAGACCAAGCCTGAGAAACTTAGAATTCACTGTTGAGTCTCAAACTTATTTGAGCACTTAGGGTGAGAAATAAAGTATGTCGTGGCAGATAGATGGTGTGGATGTTTCTTAGAATACTCTTACCATTGTGTACTGTGCTCTGGTGTTTTTAATTCTTTCCTAGTTCAGTTTAAAAAAGCAAACAAACAAACCAAAACACCCCTAGCTGTGAGCCACTAGCCTGATATCACAACTCGCTAGTGGGACATAACATTGAGGCTGAAAAACACGGGTCTGGGCTGACCCCTGGGCGAGGGCTTTAGGAGGGGATTTCATCATCCATTGACCAAATAAACACTGAGCAGTTACAAGGGAGAGGTTGCTTTTCTAGCTTCTTGGGAAGCAAATTTCCTGCTCTCCTAGTACTTCTATTCTAAAGGAGAAAATGAACCACAGCCCCAAGCACTTCATCTCAGATAGGGACAGGTCTGTGAAGGTAACACAGGGGGCTCGGGAGGGCTTCCGAGGGTGACATTTGCATAGGGACCCTGATGATGACAAGGAGGTGGCAGTGGCAAGTGGCAAGGTGGGGGTGGGCGTCCTGTCGCTGGTCTCCTTGTCTGCATCATCAAAGGTTAGAAACTGACAGCGACTCTGTCCCTCCCCCCAATCCCTCCTCTCCTCTCCCCTTTCAGCACTCCGCTCCAAGTCCTCACAAGCGGTTATCATCATTCCCATTTTACAGGCAATAAAATGAAGGCTCAAAGAGGCGAACTGAGTGCAATGAGTCAGCCAGGGATCTGGTGCTGAAACCTGATCTCCCTGAGCCACACCCACAGGGTTCTGATGCTTCAGCTCATGAATAATAGCCTGATATAAACCAGGGGATCCCCGGTGGCCTAGGGGTTAAGTCTCAGGGATAACACCAAGACGCCCTGAGTTCGATCCCCAGCCAGGGAGCTTCCCACATGGCGCACCAGGCCTCTCCTGCCTCACCAGCTGCTCCCCTCAGCAGTGTATTTCAGTAGATCCGCCTGTTCTGCTCCCCACTCTGTTTCTGGTGAATCCTCTTACCCCCCACCATCTCCGGCCTACACCCCAGCTCTTCTACGAAAAATAAATGAATAAAATCTTTATAAACCAGGGGACCCAAACAAAGACCCTTCCAACAGCAAGCTCAGTGGGCAAGTGACCCCTCTTTCTTTTGCCTGCAGCAGGACAAAGGGTGTGCCCTTAGTCACCAGAGATGTGTCTCTGCCAAACAGCTGGGTCACCCCCTCTGAGTGGAAGGAAAATTTCACGCTGTCGTGTTGTTCCTAAGAAGTTTCCATGTGTTTTGCTTTTCAAAACACCAAGGAACATAACAGACAGCCAGAAAGTCCCGAAGGCATATTCCTGTCCAGTGCCTGGAAGTTGACCACGGGGTAGGGGAAGGGTGGTTCCAGGATAAAGGTGACCCAGAGAGCTGGCACGCACCACCTCCCACTCCCCTTTACAGCTCAAGGACACACGGCTGAGGTCGCATTAACCAAGGTAGACCTCCGAAGGCTGGGGTGCCTGGACGCCAACAGAGGGAGTTTGCTTGGGGGCAGCAGCTGCTTTGAAGGATGAACTATTCTAACCAGAGAGCAGACTGACAAGTTGGGAGGAGACCAAGTGGATCTGGCCTCGGCTTCATCTTCAGACTCCTCTGGGCAAAAGTGTGGAGTGGGGAAGCCAGAAGCAGTGACAGAGAAGATGGCTGGGTCCCCACCCTCTCCCTGAGCAACTGCAGTTCCCAGAACATCTGGGCAACTAAGCACCAAAGGTAAGGTGTACGGCCCAACACAAAGGGGTCACGGAAGCGGGGGAACTGTCTTCGTCCCATGCCACCCCGCCCCCCAGCTTCCCCATAAACCTGGCCAGGAGCTCACCCCGGCTTTCCTGATGTCCCTGAGCTTGGAGCCATGCAGCTGGGCCTCAGGGACACGGCCCAGGCAGGGGAGCCCCACACTGGGGCAGTGGGGGCACACGGGAGACACACTCTCAGAGGAAGTAGGAATGATGGACTCTCCTATTCTGCCCAGACTGTAAAACCCACTCGGGCGGGGTGGGCACGCCTCTGGTGCCTCATGGCTACAGCTTCAGCCCAACAAACACTTGAGTGCCCACTCGGTGTCAGGCTGAGGGCCTACCCTGGACATGTAGCCCATCCAGTAACTGAAGCGGCCACTCTGAAGGAGGCCTGACTGCTGTGGTTAGAACACAGAAGTAACAGATGTTGAGTTGAGTGAATTGCTGCGCTAAATGCTCTTCACATGAGCATTAATTCACAAACTCTCAAGGCATCAAGAGTGACTTCTGAGCAGAGGCTGAGAGAAGTAAAGGAATGAAGCATGAGGGGCTCTGGAAGCAAGACAAAGGCCACGTCGGGTGTGTGTCTGGCCTGTGAGGAACCAGGCGAGCCTGGCATGGGGTGGTTAGTGGCAGGCCGCACTGGCAAAGGCGGGCATCAGGTCTCCACTCTGACGTAGAGGTGGTACTGAGCAGCAGGAGTGACATGTCCAACGTATGTTATAGAACAGCTCTGGCTGCAGCATTAGCAGGTTCTTTGGTGAGGAAAGGAGTGGAAACAGGTAATCCAGGCAAGACTGGACGAAAGAGACAGCAGTGGGTGTGGAGAGAGGTGCTGAGTTGCCAACTCTACACGTAGAGGTGACAGGGTTTGTGCATGGGCTGGGTACATGGCATGGAAAAAGAGGGTGTCCAGGTGTGCTCAGGGGATTTTGGGTGACTGTATGAGAGGGCTGCCTTCCGCCGAGGTGGGAGAGATGAGATGAGCCATTTTTGCCCATTACATGCATGTTCAATTTGTGATGTCAGATGAAGACGTCCAGGCAGCAGAGGGAGAAATGAGACTGGAGCCTAGGGGGCTGGTGTGTGAGCCAAATATTTCTAGGAACAGGAACTAGGAATGCTTCATTAACACTCTATTGTGCACCTACTATGTGCTGGCACCTTACTAGGTGCGGTGGGTACAGCAGCCCTAGAGATTAACATGAAACCACAGGCAGGGCTGGCACGACACGGAGAGAAACTGGGGGAACCAGAGAGGTCGGCATTGCTAGAAATTATTCCCAGAGGGGTGTGGGTGTGGGGCTGGGGGTCAGGAGGTCAGTTGTCACCACTGGCCTGCTGAGCCTTCCAGGTTGCCTTGGAGCCAAAGCCCTTCCCGGGAGGCAACACCCAATGGTTGCAAATGCACGAGGAGGCCTGGATACCGGGCTCGCATTAGATCTGAACGGCATCCAATCTGCTGGAATCCATTATTGACTCTCGCTGACCGCCATCCTCCCTCGGAGAAACTTCTCAACTGCGCTCTCTGAGCCAACCCCAACAAAGATGAGTTGCAGGGGACGACTTATGTTTCCAGCCTGCTCTGCGACACTGCAGGAGGCAGGGTGGAGTCCAGGAAGGAAAGATGATGTCCAGTGGGTCAGAGTCATCCAGCCACCTGGGACAAAGGCTGTCTGTTCCCTTCCTGAAGACTCAAGGGCCCTGATGGGTCACCGGGTCCAGGATTCCAACATCTAACAGGCCTGCGCCTTCAGGTCAGTGCTCAGGGCGTAGCTTCTGGGCCACCCAGGCTTTCTGGCCTTGCCAGCTGGAGGACCTCAGGCAACTAATTCAACCTCTCCAAGCCTCCGTTTGCACATGTATAAACTGGGCCACTGTGAAAGGTCACTGTGAGAGGGTTCATGGAAAGCACAGAGCACGAGCTGGAACAACACCTGTCATACGTGAGGAAGCACTCACTGGTTGTTAGCGGTTGTTACTATTGAGCACACAGAATGTGGGAACCCCCGGCACTGGGATTTCCTCGAAATGGGCAATGGACAAGTTGGTGAGATGACAAGATGAATTAAACACCATCCCGGTTACCCGAGGTAGACACCACGGACTTCTGAAAATGTGCTCAGCCCGCTTGTTGACTGCATAACAGATGGGTTTTTGGACTCCAAGTTGATCGTGGCAGCCAGCCGACCCTGCGCTCGGAGGAAACTGTGAGTCCTGCCCGCCCCAGAGCAGTCTGGCGGCCACGAGTGACTGTCCACAGAGCCCACCTGACCCCAGTCAGGTGAACTTGGCTTGGGGAAATAGTGGGAATCCAAGACTGGGAGAGGGGGACGGAGTATGGTGGGGTCACGCTGTGCCTGCATGTTCCCACACCTGCGTGGCCTCTGGTGCCGCTTCCCTGCCCAGCCCTCCAGGCTTGGCACACTGGCCAGCGTTAGGGCGGCCAGTCTAATCCCCTGATTCCATCCCCTGCCTCCCATCCTGCAGAAACCTGACCAGCTGATGCTGAACATCCCGGATGCTGCACCATTAGCCTCTGCTGCCCTCCTGCAGCAAGAGGGCACCCCATTCACCCAGGCCACCCGCCCCGCCCGCCAGCCTTAATCAGCACCAGACCCCTCTTGTACTGCTCAAGATAGCCCACCCGTAAGGACACGCTCCACAGAAAGCGGGGTCTGAGAGCACCAGTTACTCAGGCTCTCGGGCCTCAGTTTCTCCACTGGTATCAGATGGAACGGTGACAAAGGTGAACTGAGACCACAGATGTGTAATGAGACTGGATAACGCCAGAGTTTAGCAGTGCTGTTACTACATTTGTTGCGGTGTAGGGTAAATGAAGACGCTCAGGCTGTTGCGCCGCTGGCCTCCAGCTATCACCTGCCGTTAATGCAGGAGGCGCTTGGGAGTCGGGCATGTGTGCCTGACTATGGCCACCTGGAGCATGGTGTGGGTGTGCGTAGGTGGGCACACCTGAGCCTGGAGGCGGAACATATAAGCGGCATCACAGAGGACGGAGGGTGGCAGACGGCGGCTACGAGAGGAAGGTCATTAAAGAGAAGGTCAGAGAGCCCAGAAAGAGTAAAGATTCACCGGGTGGCTGGGAGGTTATCAGGAGGCCGGGCCCCCTGTCTGCCCTGCGCCTGGTTGCCTCACTGCATAACGTGTAGAAAGATCATTAAAAGTCTGAAAAAGCCACTGAGGGCTCCGGGACTCTCCTTTGCCCACTCTGCCCTGCTACCTGCTTCTACATGTGGTTGTTACATTTTGCCGTTCAGCTCCTGTGGCTTCCCTTCCGAGTAGTGTGCCTGCTTACATGCCATCTTTCATTCGGCCATTGTCCCTACAGGCTGCTATATTAGGGGCAAACTTCCCTTCCCTGGAGTGGTGGGTCATTTCCCCATAATGCCTGGGATGGTGTGGGTGCAATTAGCAACATAATCAATACTACTACTAACCTATTACCAGCTGCCGGGGACCCTTTTGCTCTGTGGACATTTTCATTAAGCCCTCTTCCATCTTACATGAGTCTATTACTAGTATTATCCCCATTTTACAGATGAGGAAATGGAAGCATCAGGTTCATTTGCCTAAGGTTATGTAGCTAGAAAGATAGAAGGATTTGAAATGAGAGGATCTAACTTGGGAAATTGCCCTTTTGACTTCATACAAGCTATGAACACATATCTTACAAGAAGATGTAGGAGGAGGGAAAATGCTGACGTTTAATCCGGTATTTCTAGAGTTGAGTCATGAACTATGGGTGATGGGATAAAAGTGAGTAATAGATTCCAGAAGTTACATGGGAACAGCTGTAAGAAAAATGGCACCGCAGTTTACAGGAGTGGGCAGGACAATTCCAGGTTCTAAGTAAAAGGAGCTCTGGGGAAGGATTGCAACAGAAGCTGCAATCAGAGTGGGCTCCTGGGGAGGCTCCGACCTCACCACTGGACACCTGGGCAGCATCTCCTGTCCCCACTTTGCAGCCACTACAATTCTCCGAATCCCCGAAGAGATCCAACTGGGAGTAGATAACAAAGCTCTAGTTACTCTCTCATTTTACAGATGAGAAAACTGAGGCCCAAGGAAGGAAACAGCTTGTCGAATGCTCCACAGTAGGCAGGAGGAAGCCACGTGTTACTGATCAACCTCATTCATTCATTCAGCCTGCAGAGCCTTAATAGACAACACCTGAAATTCACCATGTTCTCCATGACTCAACAGTCTGGACCAGTGCTGACCCACCGAGGAAGATATCCTGCAAGCCGCCCAAGTCATTTAAACTGTTCGAGCAGTCACATCGCACATATCCAAAATATTACTGCTTTATCACGTCACCAATGCTTCAGAAATAGTAGTGATGTGTTTTTACTTTGGGGGTACTAGGTCTTTGCAATCGGTGTGCATTTTCACTGACTTCCTGTCTCCACGTGCACCTGGCACACTCCAAGTGCTCAGTGGCCTCGAGGGACGGCAGCTGCCCTGGGCAGAGGTCTAGACCCACGGTTGAGTACCCACGGTCTCACTGGGCATTGAAGTCACACTGAGAGCCCGTTAAAAAATAAGATTTCAGGCCCCATTCAGAGATTCCATTCATTAGCTCTATGGTGAGGCCTGGGAATTGTATTTTAACCAGCCTTCCCAAGAACCCCAATGCAGCCAGGGAGCTATAAATGCACCCCCACCATCATAGGATTTGGCCAGATCATCAGAGAGGAGTCTTCCCTTAAGTGATATTCATTAGGCAAAGCTTGATCTTAATTACTAAAATCTGAATCAGGCAACATTTGCTTCTATTTAGTTAAATTACCACTAAGAATAAAGAGAAAACTCAAAAAGTGTTCGAGATGAAGGTGTTAGCGTAAGACTTTCTGATTGAAAATAAAGACCATTCAGATGGAAAAAGAAAGATATCAGATGGGATCATGTATGGGAGGAATATAGGGAAACCGAACACAGTGTCCCCAAGAAGATAAAACTTGCAGGCAAACTATAGATCTGAGGCCTACACTGGGGGTGGGGGTGGTGTCAAAACGGGACGGGGGGGGGGGAAGAGCACAGGGACTATGGTGATAGGTCACAGGTGATGGGGTGGTGTGGTGGAAGAGCTACAGGGACTGCAACTGAGCGGAGAAATCAAATACTGTCCAAAAATGAACAATGATGAAAAAAATTAAAAACTTTAACAAAGACTATTCACTAGTACATAACAGGTTAAACTCTTTAAAAAACAATTTTCTTAAGAATAAACAAACCTTTAGCTATGTTTCTTGCAAAAATTCGCTTAACGGAAAAACTTCCTTAACAAACCTTAACAGATAATGGACAGTTGGGCAGAGTTCTGCCTAGAAGATAGTCAGAAACTTGAATTAAGCACCTTGCCAGATACAACCCTCAGCCCAGAGTGAATGCGGTCGGGTCAAGACTGGAAGAATTCACGCTGGATCTGGTGAGAAAGTGATGTGCAAAGCTCCACGGCAGGATAGACACGAGAAGATCAGCTCTGCCTTGGACCACTGCACAGGTGAAAACAGGGCTGAGCCGCAGGTGACAGCAGAACGTTTAATAAGAAGAGACAGGGAACGCTGGCAGGGGGACTAAGAACATGTCACCGAGCGCTTAGAGAACTTCAGGCCCGGGGTGGAAAAGATGGAGAGGATGCTGGGGAACGGGCTGAGCTGGGGCGCTGGAATGTCTCGACGGCCAGGCTGGGCACAAGGGGCTGCAGGGACAGCGGCAGGGCTCCAGCCGCAGGTGGGTGAATGAGTGGATTGCTGTACGGCTGCAGGAGATAAACAGAACTACAGAAACAGAGAACCAGTGTTAAAATGGGGGGAGGGGTGGAAGCCAGGAGGGCAGTGAGGTTGAGGCTCAGCTGTCCAGGTAGGAGGTGAACTCGGGGCGTGAACCAAGTATTGCCGGCAGATGGGAACCGAGGCACAGACGCTCCGCGAGACTGCTGTGCGGAGTTGCCCTTCCCTTGACTAAGGCTGAAATGCGATGCTGTTGTGACAGAGGCTGAAAAGTCCTAAGTGAGCAGGAGTGAGGGGCTCCCCAGGCCAGAACTGCCAGGGCCCCTGGCAAGCAAGATGCTGAACCCTGGGGCTACGGAGCATCCTGATCACCGGCCAGCTTAGGACACTGGGGCCAAGCGCCTCATTTTTTTTCCCCCATATTTTTGATTTTTCCATGGAGAGGCCATTCACCTGGTAAGAAACACGGAACACCTGCCAAAATCACATGGCCAGGAAAACGAGCACTCGCCACAGCCCATGGGCGTCTCCACACACAAAGTGCAGGGACCCCTGGGCTTCAGGTGGGGGACACACACTAGAACTTGTCACTTATAGTGATAAGAAGTCAGATGCCTCTTTTGCGTCTACCTATAGGGAGATGGAAAAATAACACGTGGTCTAGTCCCACGATGGAAACGACGCAGCGACACAAACAAGCGGGTTGGGCTCAAAACAAGGTGAAGTAGAACAGGGAACTGGAGAATAACACCTCTGGGGTGACAGCCTCCATCTGAACTAGGAAAACGCACACCTCGAGGGTGTAGGAAAGACTAGGACCCATGGAGTAAGTCCCTAACGGGGAGGGGGGCGCAGAGGAGGGAATAAGGAGGCGAGCCAAAAGCAATTTCTACCTTGGGGACGACTGATTTCCACAAAATACGCAGGCTTTATAGAGTGTCCATCATGTCACTGACTACGTTTTCCTTTATCTTCAAAATTTCCCCAAAATGAAAAAAAATTAAAAACGCGAAGCGGATGGAGGCCAAACGGAAGCCGAACACCGTTCCCGAGCCCGCCCCAGGCAGCTCCGGGGAGGCGAGCTGCCAGCTGCTGAGCAGGCCTGGGGCCCCCACGACCTAACGTATATCACGTGAGCTCAGGATGCCTGCTCAGTGGCGGCGAAATAAACACACTTCCTGTGCTTCCCTTTCTCAGTCCTGCACCGCTGCCAATATAGGGGCAGGGGTGCCCCATCGTTTACTGGGGAAAGGTCCTCATTCTACGACTGTTACTCACCTGGTGGGCTCTCCCTGGGCTGTCCCCCTGTTCCGAGCGGCCAGGGCCCCGTTGCACGGGCAACCCCAGATAGGCAGAAGAAAGGAGAACTCAAGGGGACGAGCTAAGGCTGCTTCTGCAAAAGGGATTTTATCCCCCATCTCTGGCAAACAGCTCTGTAGCCGCCTAATTTTTTTTAAAGAGCCACTTAATGGTAAGTTAAAGCACGTGACGAGTGCAATGGAGAGCACGGAAACTCTCTTATCAGTAGTTCCAAAACAAGACAGGGATATCCGTGTCTTAGTCATCTTACATCTCCAGGGCTTTGCACTGAGTAGGTATTCAGGAAATGCTCGCTCATTAAGGGGAATTCTGAAGCTGCACCCTCCCCCCAAAACACACACACACACGCCCATTTTTGAGAACTGTGTTTTGGTTTCCGTGAGTTTTCTCTCAACAAGGCAGCGTCACTGAATGGTTAAAGATGTGGACTCTTACTGTTTCTCAGAGCAGAAGTGGAACATCTGCTCAGTGCCCTCACCTCGTAGTATCTCGAAGAGGGCACGGTGATGCCCTCAGCACAATGGCTGGCACAGGAGAAGCACTTGCTACGTTTTCATAATTTTCACTACGGAGCCCTCGTAGAGATCAGGTGAGTGAGCAGGACATGTCCATTTCCCAGCTGGAAAAGCTGTTACTTACTCAAGTTACATGTGCTATGTGGGACAGTGCCAGCATTTAAAGGCAGCGCCTCTATCTGGCCGCAAAGAGCTCCCAACACCCCTTGCTGTTGCAATTTCCCCCTGGCTGACTCATGGACCATCTTCCAGAATCTTTTCTGAATGCTTGGTATCCTCCCCAGCAAAGGGGTCTGGTGGAAACCCCCTCAGCCAATTGGCAGCTCCCGACTTCTGCTACGCCAGACCTGGAATCTGACTCAGGCCTGGGAAGTCTAAGTCCCACATCAAAGCTGAGAATTCCAAGCTGCTCTGGCTAAGCACAGAGAAGGCAGAAAGTTCTGATGCAAGCAGAAGATGGTGGCGACTCCTGCAGGCTTTAATCACTCCCCACTCACCCCAGGAATGACAGTTACGGTGACAGCTTAGTCTTTTTATCCCAAAGTTCAAAGGACTTCAATCCTCCATTCTCCTAAAAGCTCACCCCCACCCCCCACCCCCACCCTTTGCCACATTCATTTTACTGGGGTAAATGTGACTGCAGGAGAATACCGGGCAGAGGCTCATGGGTGAAGGCCATTCTATATCCAAAAACAAGCAGGTCAGAACAGGGGCTGGGGTTCTTGACCACAGGCCAATATTTATCCAGGAAATGACCACCAAACCCACATTTCAAATAACCTCCACGAGGGGCATCCCGGCCACCAGACAGAGCTGCGCACGCCCAGGGCCTGAAGCAGGGCCAGGTCTGTGATCAGCACGCGAGTAAGAGGAATGTGTAAGGCAGTAGGAGATGGGCTTTCCCCGATTCCCTGCAGCAGCCCTGAGAAGCGGCAGCTCTCCACATTCACCAGCCACATTTACAAGCTGAGGAAACCCAGATCTGGGAGGTAAAGTGGCTGGTCGGGCCCCCACGGCTGGGTGGTGGAGCTGGGCTTGCACAGGGGTCTGCTGGGCTTTTGACCCTTTGATCTGTGAGCGGCCCTGAGGCCAAGCTGCCTCCCACTGTCTGCACAATGCCGGGCAAAGCTTCCTGGTGAGCGCAGGGGCCAGTTAGATCTGGGCTACTTGAGGCCTCTGTGGCACCCCTCTGGCCAGAACCAATCAGCTGCCTGTTTGTTTTATGGTCGTAAAACTAAAAATGCTTTTCATATTTTTAAATGTTTATATTTTAAACGGTTATATACATTCCCACAAAATATTCTTGATTTTTGCCTCTTCACCCAGAAAACATTAACTATTCCTATCTGACCTTTTAAAAAAGTTTGTAGACAGGGCCTCCTCGGTGGCGCAGCAGTTAAGCGCTGCGCTGTGGAGCTGTCGGCAGCGGCGACGCCCGGCCGGGGAGAATCCCACATGGTGCGGCAGACCCCTCCTGCCTCGCCCGCTGCTCCCCTCAGCAGTGTGTTTCTGATCTGCCTGTTCTGCTACCCGCTCTGTCTCTGGTGAACCCTCTCGCCACCCCACGCCTCTGGCCTGTACCCCAGCTTGTATGTATAAATAAAAAATAAATCTTAAAAAAAAAAAGTTTGTAGACCGACCCCTGATATAAAGACACCTCATTTTATTTGAGGCCCCAGAGAGTGGGGTGTGCCTCAGGCCAGAGCCAGATTCCTCCTCTCCAGACTCAACGTCTGCTCTCACCACCACACACGCTGCTTTGCGGCCTGGCTCCTTGCTTCTACTTAGCGGTCAGCCCAGCTTAGGTGACCCTTCCCTCCAGGAAGCTCTCCCTGATCCCCAGAGATGAATCGGGACCTCCTTCTCTGTGCTTCCATCTTCTCATGATTTCCTGAAGTCCCCATTCCTGGTATTGGGTACACTGTGGGACTGAGCTGTACGGAGGCGCTAACCAGAAGTCTCGATCTGCCCGAGACAGCCCCAGCTTACTATCAACTGGGTCTCCCTTTATTCGCAAAAGTGTCTCCACTGGAGGATAAATCACGGTGCCATCCTATGTACTGCAGAGTAGCTTCGGAGCATGGGGTCTGGGTTCAAATCTCAGTCCATCTGTTTTCCAGTGATGTGACAATGGCTCAGGCCACCCAAGCTCTCTGTGCCTCAGTTGTTTCCTCTATAAAATGAGAGTCATGATAGTGTGTCCATATTTTTTTAAAATAGACACCTGACTATTCAGACCAAAATTATTGGCCCGGGTGTTATAGCTTGGGGGAACACTGGCTGGTGCTCATGTAAGAGTTAGTGGCTGGGCTGAAGGAAAACTTGCATTTTCTCAGGCACCCCACACTTGCCCTAGGAACCCTGCCCCAGGGAAAGAGGATACACACAGGCCACTGCATCGTGTGGCGTGGCTAGAGCGGGAAGGAGGTTCAGAAAGGGCCGGGCCACCCTCTCCCGCGTAGCCAGGTGCCATCATATTTTCCTTGGTGGGAAAATGCAGATCTAGACACCTGCAAGTCATCTGTTCGTGGGGAGCAGAAATGGAGTCAGAACCCCCATCTCTGACCCTAGACCTGGGGAGCACTGGGAGAAAGATGAAGACAGTGGACAACACATGTTCCCAGTTTTTTCAATCTAGCCAACAATGGATTCTTTCAGACAAGAAGAGACAGCTCTTGGATGTTGACCAAAGATGATTCTAAGATGTAGTAATTATAGTGAGAAAAACTGCACTTCTAAAAATACGACTGCATTCTCTGATCTGTCTGGTTTTTATTTTCTTACTCATATCTCTTTTACAGCAAGCTGTTTCTCACTGTTTTCTCTATGACAGGCCAGAAGAAGCCTGTGTGTGTCGATCTTATTTTTTTAAATTATTTTTATTCTGGTCATGTTGTTATTCGACATCATGTGACTTAGGGGTACAGGCTGCCCTGTCTTCAGATGTATTTTACCCCACGCTCCACCAAAGCACCCAGAACATACCAACACAGTCCACTGGGCCCCCTCTTCACTTTGCTCCCCCCGTCCCCGTAGCCTCAGTTCTGCAGTCAGATTCCTACGGTTTGTTTTGATTGAGATTTGTCTGTTCTTTTACTTTGTTTCTTTCTATTCCACATGAGTGGTGTCATATTTGTCTCTCTTCTGCTAACATTTTCCTTAGCACAATCCCCTCCAGTTCCAACCACATTGTCAAAAATGACAAGATTTCACCTTTTTAAAAAATAACTGAGTAGTATTCCATTATTTATGTGGCATGGATGTGAGTCTTCCTGCTTCCATTTCCAAATGAACTGGAGTTATAAATAAACTTATTCCTACCCACAAACAAATAATATGTGAAGACAAAAAAAAAAGTTTTAGCTAATCCAAAAGAAAAATACAAATGGAGGAATTCAGCTAGCAGAATGCATAGGAAATGGGACAGGAAAGGACTGTCTAACTCCCAAGGGCCCTGCCAGACATGTCTTGGATGCAATTTTCCATTTTAATGGAAAGTGATTATCCAGATTCTCACCTTATTTATAGGTACCGTGTTATGTTAATGAAAACTAAATCTTGCCTGCTCTTTCCTTTCAATCCTTTCTCTGCCCAATTGATTTCCTGTGGCTACAAGGGAATAATTTATATTTAAATCTTCACCTTAGTCACAAGGGTTTAGCCCACCTGACTGGGGAGACAATTGCTATTAAAAATTAAATTTAAAATACTCTCGAGAATTTCATGCAGAGTCATTCAGCCCTCTGTGTTAAATTGACCCAGTTTTGACCTACATGTTGGGAAAGAGGTGTGCGTTTGAGTGTGGCAGGACAGTAAAGAGAAGAAAGGGGAGAGAGAGACCCCAGGAGAGAGGGCTGAGGCAGGGCTGGAAAGGAGAGAGAGTATAGACAGGGGACTGGGTTTTTCTCCATATTCAGCAGATGGTGACTATGCTATGCTTACTGTCCCAGTAAGGGTGTTCCTGGGGCTTTGCTTCTCTCAGGCAGTCCCTAACTTCTCCCCTGAGTTACAGAACAGCTACCTCCCCCCACCAACCCTGCGCAGGTACCCAGTATATCTTGGGCACTGATATAGAGAGCACCTAACATTGTGTAGTTACTATGATCAATCATATAATTACAGTAAATGTTCAGTAAACGTTTGTTGAGTGAACTCACAAGAGTCCCCTGAATGGACTATGCTAACCTCTCCTCAGTTTTGTATGCTGGAGGTGAGTCTCCCCAAGATATGTAGATTGCTTAGAGCTAAGGTCTTCTGAGGCCCACAAGAAACTTCCTTTCCTACCTAGAAGAATGACAATTGGGGGTATTACTCAGAATTAGGATTTTTATCAGAAATAACCTTTCTATCAGAGAAAGGTATCTAGGTAGCAGGGCAAACATCAAATGAGAGCATCTGGTAGTGTCATGAGTCGCCCCTCCACAAAATGTGAGTCCCTCCTCCTCGCTCCTTGAAGCCCCATGTCCCTAGGTCATTCCTAGTTCAGGATCTATATCCTCAATTTGCCCCAATGGCTCTAGAATCCACATCCTTGCGGGCTCTCCATACAGATGTCATTAATTTGCTTTCTCTCCCAATCTATCTGTTGTTAATCTGGTTGCTCTACCAGCCTGAGAAGAACCCAGAGGTGTAGGGGGAAATTTCCTCTCCTCCCCAATATGGCTCGGACAGGCACCGGGCCTCACCCTTGACAACAAGAAAGCTGCTGATGTGGTTTCTACATAAGGAAGTGTGCTCTTGTAGGGCCGGATGGTCCTGAGCTCGCCGGTTGGCTAGGAAGGGATTAGAACCGTGACTACCTCAAGGAGCAGTATGAGAGCTCTGGGAATTTTCCTGAACCCGCTTTCCTAACAGCAAACTTGTCCTCCACAGCCCAGGTCCAGTGGTGTCAGTCACCCAAAGGCCTCTGTGGTGTCTGAAAGTGGTAGGATGGGCCCAGAAAGTCTCAAAGGGTGTCGTCTACTGTAACAGTCTGAAAGCATACGTGGGGTCCCCAACTTACAGATACACAAGTAGCCACACCTCTGAGTTTTCTGATGATCTGCTGGGAAGTGACATAAAGAAAAACAACCACACTCTTGCCAAATTCAAGTGTGAACTCTTCCCGTCCACACACTAGCCGAGAGCAGGAAGTACAGCATGACACCTACCCCCACCCAGCAGCACCGAACAGTGTGGGGTGTGGGGTGGCAACAGCAGCTCAGGCACCTGGAGATGGCATCTGGACGGTTCCACTGCAGGAAGAGTTACTAAAATCTAAAGATGTGAAGAAAAGTTTTCTATGGAGCTATCTGGAATATGATATTTTGAGGCTAAAAAGGCTATTTCTTTAAAAAGGAACTTGTGGTTAAGTTGCCTGTGGCATCTATCATCCCATCTCAACTTGTAGCACCCATTTACTTCCCAGCTGTTCAAAGACCACCCTGGGATGAAATACTGGCCCCTGTTTTATAGCTGCGACTTTAGGCAAGTTCCTAAGATTTTGGGCTCAGTTTCTTCATCTGTAAAATGGGGTGGTTGGATGGGTGGTGAAAGGAGATAATCCAAGTAAAGCACTTAGTATGATGTGTGGTAAACAGCAAGTGTTCAATAAATGTGAGCCATCCTGTCAATCATTGACTGCTGTGCTGTCTTGGACTTACATACATTTTCCTAGCACGTCTGTCCAGCAAGTTACTTTTGAGAACTCAGTCAGCAACCATCAGCTTGAACACCCAGATAGGAAGAAGACAAGGCATAAGGATTTGGATGCTAAAATGATGGCCACAGAAGGGTTGGTGACTGCCTGGGCCCTGCTGAATTCCCAGTGCAACTCCTTGACGCTATGCAGCTCTCTCACGACCCCATTTTAGCACCTGGCAAAGCACAGAGACACTGCTGTATCAACTGTAGGTTTGTGGCATCTCACGGGAGCAGGACCATGTGCCTTAAAAGCAGGACCTACACAGACAAGTTTCAGCCAATCCCTACAGAGAATCAGAGGGAAACTAACTCAAAATATAAAACCTTGAAACAACAAAACCTATGCTAACAACAACAAAAAAAGGCTCTAGTTAGCCATTTTTTTCTTTTGATATAGTGCTACCCATGGTTGTAAGCCTTTTCCAGAAGTCCTGTCCTAACATTCCAAATGAAGAGCCCTATAGAGAGTGATACACAGGACCTAATGGATGCAGGCCTGGTACTTTAAACAGCCATCATCAAACAACTACTAGGTCTTTGCAGGGTGTTCTGTCCCTGAGTGGGCAGGAAATGCAGAGAACTGATTCTTACAGCAGGGTTATCCTACAGTCTGGCACCTGGGCACAAGAGAAGTGGAGCTGCTGTCTTTTTGACTTTTAGGACAAATCAAGTTAACTCTATGAATCACTATGTAGAAGTGTTTTGGATGGATTGCTGGAACCATTAGAAGACACCAGAACATGCGCCTGAGAAGTACCTAATAGCATAGCAGTTAGGGTTTTGAGGAGTATGTCAGAAGCTGTTATTTTGATTCAACTAGCTCCATGTGAAAGCCCAGGCCCACTCTCTCGCACAGAATCCTTCATCAGCTCAACACAGCAATGATAAAATCACTCATTGAGGATGATTATATCCAGGCACTTCACATATATTATCGCGTTTAATCCTCACAGCTGTCTGAAAGCAGGTGATGAAAATGGAGCACAGCTAGGTCAAGAGCCTCGCCTAAGCTCACACAACTAGAAAGTGTCTGAATCCCTGATCACTGCCTCATACATTATGCCTTAATGTAAAGCCATACATGTGGTTAGTGCTTAAAAATGGAAAAATTGTGCTCAAAATTTATCACTGGATGTTAAATCACAGCTTAATTTTTCTCAAAACAAAGCAACTCTAAGTAAATTTGAGACAAGCATATGGATTAAGGGACATAAAATAAGCTTTTCAAAAAATATCAAACATCCTAATTTGCTTATATATAAATATCGAGGATTAGAAAAGCAGGATTTCTAGCCAAATTGAATAAAACAGCAGGCAGTAACATTGCACCTCAGCCCCTTCAGGAAGTTATATATTAAGATTATTTTTAAAGGCCTTATACCTAACGCATCTAGAGCAACAAGACAGATGAGGTTCTGCAGATTTATTCCAGCATAAATTAATGCTAACCATCTGGATGGATAAGATAACCAAATAGCCATAAAATCTTGGCAACCTTCAACATAAGAAAAATTGCTTGGGAGCTGAAAGCAGGAAAAAACTCCATGCAGAGTTTGTTGGAGGAATTCCAAAGTGATCAGAGTTTACGAAGACTTTGACTTACTCTTGCACTTTAATCATAATACATTCTCAGTGTGGGGGTCTCTAGGCAGTCTTTGGATGGAAGAGGTTACGCAGATAATAATTCCTTATAGCTGTGGGGCAACTTGACTGAACAAGGATATCTGGTTTTTATTTTCAGCTTTCTGATGACCCCTGGAACTAGGAGGGACAGGGTTTATCATTCAATAACAGATGACAGACATGGGTTCAGAGAGAGAACAGGTTGATAGCTCTGTCATTCAAGACCAAAGCTTTTTTTCACTACTCCATGCTGACGCTTATTCTCCCATCCACCCACCCACTAGTCTGTCTACCCACCCATCCATCTACCAACCCTTTCACCATCCATCCATCCATCCATCCATCCTTCCATCCTTCCACCCATCTATATTTCCTACCAATCCCTATTTATTTTCTAATCCTCCAAGAAAGAAAGCAAAGGCTCCCTTGGAGAGGAACCACACCCAAGAGTCTGGAGACAGTTTTGCAGAAAGAGTCCTTTCTTGCCAGTAATGCCATCAGCTTGAGGATTTGGAGCCCTGCCCTCCTCCTGGTTCTGTTGCGTCTCCTCACTCCTCCCTCATTTCTTCTGCCAGCATCGTGTACTTGCAGTCACGTGCCAACCATTATGGGAACATTCTTTCACCTCTCTGCCCTTCTGCTAATCCATTGGATTGGTAGGACTCCAGGATTCTCCAGGCTGCCTCTCTCGCTTGGGTTACATGGCTAAGGAACACCAGAGTGATCAGACTGAATCTGGGGATGAACATTCAACACTGGTGAATTTTCCCATAGATGTAAATGGAGGCACTCATTCACCCACACATTCATTCACTCACTCCATCATTTATTCAACAAGTCGTGTTATTCAGCATCCACTAAGTGCCCAGACATGTGCCATGGGATAGAGTGAGGAACAAGATTTAAATGTCAAATAAAACACTCAGCTAACTATTTTTTTAAATTTTCCCTTTTAAAATTTTTGAGAGTGACAGCACGGTGTTGGCGAACCACGGGTGGGCCGCATCGACAATATCAGGTCTGGAGGGGGAGGAGAGAGTCTCATACAAAACGATCAATTCATGCTCCATGTTCCAGATGAGTCATCTGGACTCAGCTGCCAGCAACTGCATACAACTTGCTGGGGTACCCACAGCTGGGCTGAGGCCATAAGTCCTGACGAAACCACAGGGTCCCTCCAAAATGGGACTTAAGGTAAAAACAAGGTCAAAGTAACTGTAAGTCCAACCCATTTCTGATCTTTCCCACTGCTGATTCTTATAAACATCAACATTTCTCTTTCTCACTTTTCCTGGGGCTGGGGTAGGTGAGGGGAGCATGTTCCTAGCTTTGCTGGAGACTCAGTATTGGTTTTGTCTGTCTGCTGGGTCACCCCTCACCAGGCAGTCTCCAGTTTTGAGCCAGAAGGTGTCAAGCTCTGCTCTTGACCACGTTCTCCTGCTCCCTAATCAACCTCCATCCCTAATCAGCCTCCATCCCTGCTCTGCATGAGCCGGCTTCTCCCATTCTCCTCTCCTGACAGTGCTCAGCTGCTCCTCTGAAACACACAGCGCATCTCTTACAGAGACCCCAGGTTGTCCTGCAAGGATGGGTACAACTTACCATTGCACCAGTTTGAAAGCGGAGGCAGGAAGTGTGCCAGCCGTGGCCAGTACCTGGCAGTGTTGGCACAGAGCTTAGTACCGGCGACTGGCTGGTATAGCTTAGCACCGACTTAGGGCCCAGGAACAACATTCAAATCCAGAACCCAGCTCACCATGCTTTCAGCTACATCAAACAGCGCGCATGAATGAAGCTATGGCCACAGGGCAGGAGGGGGCTTCGCATGAGAAACCAGAGGGCACACGGGACAGAGGATACCATTACTAGTTCCAGTCTCTCTCTCTCTCTCCCCCCCCCCCACCGGTGAAAACAACATAATAAATTCTAGAGACAATCAATATAAAGATCCAGGTCAAGACATTACAGGTGTATCCAAAACTGGGGTAATCAGGAGCCAGCTGAAATCAAGCCCCCCTCCCCCCGCACCGTGTTTGGTGGCCAGCGAGGGATTCCTTTGTCACAAGACAGAACTGAACTACCACCCACCATAACAATGCTGCTGTGCCTGATTTAGGCAGAAAAAGCCAATCGAATATTCTAGATCTTTTGCTTCTGTGACTTCTACCAAATCATCACAGTCAGCCAGATGAACCTCTATTCTTTAATTCAATGCACGCTGAAACCTCTGTTAGAAAGCCTGGTCCCACCCAGAGAATTCACCATTTCCAGTCCCGTATAATTAATTAATGTGTGTATGTGTGTGTGTGTGTGTGTGTGTGTGTGTGTGTGTATGTTGCAACTGTGACCTAAACTCACATTACAGTATCTCAGCATTTGTCAAAATCATGTTTGACACACTAATTTATTATTTTTAAAAATCAAAACTAAGAAAAAGAAAGTTAAGATGACAAGGGGACATATGAAGTTGTCTGGATGGATCCGATGGAGTTGAAGAAAGTGAAAGGGCTCCTTTCACCCCAGTTCACACCAGGCCCTTTGGGTCCTCAAGCAGAAGAGGAGTCATTCTTTCCTCCCTCTTCCAGAAGCTCTGTTGGCAGGGTAGGGAGATGCTTCACTGGGCTGTTGTGAAATAATTTTTGTGTCTCAACTTGACCTGTCCAGGAGGTACCCAGATGTTGGGAAGTTCTGTGTGTGCCTGTGGTGGTATTTTTGGATAACCAATCGAATCAGCAGGCTGAGGGGATCCCTCCTGATACACCTGCAGGTTGTAGCACCCCTCGATGTGGGTGGGCCTCGTCCAATCGGTCAAAGGCCTGAACTGAACAGCAAGGCTGACCCTCCCTTCCAGTAAGAAAGCTGGCTGCTCCCACGTGCCTGCCTGAGCTGGAACACCTGGATGTCTTCTACGCCTTCACACACACTGATCTATGGCTCCCCTGGACCTCCAGCTCATTGACTGCAGCTCTTGGGACTTGTCAGTCCCCATAAGCCCCTGAGTGGGCTCCTGACAGTGGATCTCTCACAGCGGAGGGGGTGTGGATGAGGCCTCCTCCCTCTGTCATGGCTGCCCCGTGACAGAGGCCGCCATTAGTGTGGCGACCCACAGTGGCCCCGGCAGCACATCCCACAGGGCGGGGCTCTGGGTTGCCTTTGCCCTGTGCTGTGCATGACACATGCCGCTTCCCAGAGGAAGAAAGGTGCCGCCTCTGGGCAGTGCTGGTGGCAGGTGTCCTGAGCTCGGTGAAGGTCTCAGTCCCACTCAGCAACGGCCTCTTCCCAGCCCCCAGGACTGCCATCAAGGAGAGTGTGGCCGGGCTGGCCAGGGCAGTGGGTTCTGGTCCTGGGTGGGCAGCCTGTGGGGGACTCACCAACATACGTGTGTCCCCTCGCCCCCCTTGTCTCTCTCCTAGTGGGGAGCTCTCCTGTGGAGAAGACATCTGGGGTCCTGGATCCCCCTGAGCTGTGAGGGGTTGGCGTCCTGGCCCGGTCACCGGCCGGGCGCCCTCACTGAGTCTCTGCCTCAGTTTGCTCATGAAGATGGCCCTGTCCACCTTCCGGGCAAGTGGCCTAGCGCTTCCTGCCCCATCTACTCAGCCCACACGCATGGAGCACCCAGGGCGCGCAGCCACCAGCAGAGTCTTCATCTGGAGACTCTCGGGAGAAGCCAAAGCAGAGTCGAGTCTGCGAGCCGCAGTCAGCCAGTTCTCCCGCCTCGGCCTCTCCCAAGCAGAATGAACCGGGGCCGACGCGGGGTGGGCAGGACTGGCATCACTGCCTAAGAATGAATACTCTGGAGATTTCTAAAGATCAAATAAACAAACAAAGATACAATGGAAAGGTTGCAGGGCCCCTGACGCAGGGTGGAGGCTCAATTATTGTGCGTGACAACTTTCTGAAAATATAAAGTACAGTTACAGCTCCCACCCAGTAGAAAAATTGAAAGACTTGTTCTTTCTGGTCATCGGCACCCTTGACAACTAGCATGACGAAATGGGGCTCACTAGGCAGAATTACTGTAACGATCAATAACTGAGATAGCTACTAAAATAATGCACGAAGACCTCACATATGGCCCCCGGTCTACTCGCTTTTTTCCCCATTTATCAAACTATGCCTCCATTTTCTCATGTGTAAAATAGATTCCTTGAGAGGAATGAAGTGACTAGATGCATGTAAGATTCTCAGAATGGGGTGTGGTACAGAACTGTTATCGATACTATCGCAAACGCCCTCTCGGTGCCAGGCTGTGCCCTTGCTCTTGGGAAAGGGCAGTAAATGAGAACCAAGGGCAGTGAATAAGATACCCGTGAGGTGGTAAGATGGCTACAGACAAATGAAGGGGCAAGGTCATCTCTGAGCCCCCTGGGGGATACAGGCTGTGATGGGCAATGCCACAGGAGACGGGAGGTTGGGGGGAGCTCAGGGGGAGGAGATATTTCATCTGAGACTTGACAAGAGGGAGACAACCATAAAAAGATCTATGGGGGGAAGTGCATTCAGGGGTGGGAACAGCAGATGCCAACAACCGGTGTGGGAACAAGCCCTGCGCATCTGAGGAGGAAAGGGCAGAGGGCAGCGTGACAGCCCCAAGGAGGGAAGCAGGCACCTCGGGGAGCCGGGCGTCACCTTCCCCTTGCTACCCCATCTCCAACTGCCCGTCTTGGACGTGGGGAGCCCGAGCAGGCCATGTACTACCTCTTCAATGCTGTGGCCACTCAAATTGACCGGACTTCCTTCCCTCTGTCCCTCTACTCTGCTCCCTCCCAACCCCCACCGCTGTTTCCCACTTCCAAATGGACACCTGGAAAGATTTATGTCCAATTCCTCCTGGAAACATCATAAGACCTACGAAAGGCTGATCAAACAGGGTTGCTATTTAGGCTCCAGGCCTGGATCGGGGTCATAAAATACCCTGTGCCTCTTTTAATATAAACGTGGTTACAAAAGCCTGCCTTGATCTGCAGCTTTCACAATAAAATACTGTTTGACAAGCTAATCTCCGCTCCCCTTCCCCTTCAAGTTCACACGTATCATCTGGTCAGCTGAATAACTCTCTTGTTCCCAGGCTCGCCCAGGACTGGTGAGTTGGAACCAGGCTTGGTTTTTTTTCCTTTCCCCTGCTTTTTGTAAGCCTTTATTAGGGACCCCTCAACCTGCATTGCTAAGGCCGTTGTTCATTTTTACCAAGACACTGGGCTCTATTTGTTGTTACGGGAGCATTAAAAATAATTTTGAAGTTCACATCATGAGAAAAATGGTTCCCATTTCTGAGAGCCAAATAGGGTCAAGCACTTTCCACACGTGACTTCATTTGCGCTGTCAACAGCTCCGCAGGACTGGCATGGAAGAAGCCTCTACTCTTCAGATGAGGGAAGGAGCAAACAGGGGGTGGGAGGCAGTGAGGCCGCAAAGAAACGAAGCGACGGGCTTAGTGAGCAAGTGAGCAAGGGAGAGGCCGACATGGGGGGAGAACGGCCTCGCCCGAAGCCGCCACCACATGGCAGGTCAAGAAGCAAGAAAGGAGCAGGGGAGACCCACCCTCTGCGCTGGCAGAATGGGGGCTGTCAGTGAGGGCAAGGGTGAATCCCCATCCCTGGGACCTCTAAGCATGTGACCTTCCATGGCAAAGGGAAATTTGCAGATGAAGTGAGGTTAAGGATCTGAGACGGGAAATTTATCTGGATTGCTCAGGTGATAAACATCAAGGTCCTTCTAAGAGGCGGGCCAGAGGGCCAGAGGGGAGGTGACGACGGAAGCAGGATGGGGATGACGTGGCCACAAACCGTGGAAGTCAGGTGGCCATCGGGAGCTGCACAGACAAGGGACAGAGTCTCCCTAGAACTTCTAGAAGAAACTCTGCCCTGAAACCTTGATTTTAACCCTGTAAGACCCAATTCAGACTTGCGACCTTCGGGCAAAATAATACATTTGTGTTGTTTTAAGTTCCCACATGTGGTGATTTATGGCAGCAAAAGAAAAGAAACATACCACTCACAAACTGAAGGTCAGTCTCTCCAGTTGCACAAATGAAAGACTGGCTCAAATATCTAACTGATATAAAGGGTGATCTTTCAGCAGCTCGTTGCCTGGGGACAGCACCCGGAAAGACTGATGTGCAAAGGTGCGGGAGTGAGCACCACAGCATGTGTTCTTCATCCACAGAAAGGGAGCACACCTCCACCGGGAAGTTCTTCAAGGAACTGACAGTAATTACAGGACATTACAGAATGCTTACAGCCTGCCAGATCACTTACTACACACTCAGCAGGTATGCTATTGTTTAAACCTCAAAACAACCTATAAGAAGGGCAGTGCTATTAAATTCCATTCTACAGGAGAGGAAACTGATGCATAAGAAGTAACTTGCTTGAGCACCAGGAATCTGACTTCAGAGCTGGTGGTTCTTCAACTGGTAGGACCAGTAAAGTCTTAACATCTGAGTAAGCACCAGCTGTTATCATTAGTGCCATTACTGTTATTTATAATATGACTAGTACTGTTATTCTTGACCCCAGTTAACTTCGTGGATCCTGAAGATAGTAGTGCATTCCACTGACATGCCATAGCTAAGAGGAAAATAGGGAAGAAAAACAAAGATTGGAAAACCAGAACTCCTTATCACCCAGGTGCAAAAGGGCGAGGCCAGGTGCAAAAGGGCGAGGCCAGGTGCAAAAGGGAGAGGCCAGGTGCAAGACAACTCAATACCATTCTTCATTGTCGCACAGGAAACACGTGCATTTTCAGGCTCCCTCTGAGAAGGGAGCACAGGAGAAGCCGAAGTCATCAGCGTTGACTCTAGTTGCTTAATGAATGGTGCCATGTCAGTGTAAATCATTCTGTTTCACAGTGATGATCATCATCATCCATTTCTGGTTCAACTGTAAAGGTGTTTCTTTATAAAATTTTTCATTTGACCAGAATATTTCTATATAAATAACAGATTAGCGTGATCTTCCTACAAACACATGTCGCTGTGGGAGTCACCTATGGTAGATTATCTCAGCAAGCAAAATAGGTAAAAATGCACCTCAAGAATTGTGCAGTACTGCCCTTCAGAAAAAACTCAAAGTATTTTATATTTTTCCTTTCACATCACTGTGAGATGAGATCGGTTATTGTGCAGGGCACTTTATGTCCATGAACACATTTTATAGATGTTATTATCCACAGAGAAGCTCAGAGAGGTTATATGTCTAGTCCAGGTCACACAGCATCTGGGCTTGAAAGAGCCTCTTTTGATACCACACACAAATGAGAAAACTTGGGTATTATATCCTGGACGGGGAAAGCACTGAAAGAAAAACTTGCACAAATCTCAAGCCAGGAATCAAAGAAAATGTTCTAATCTGCCAACAAAGATTGAGTTCCCCAATTAGCCAGAAGATCCATCACTGTTCAATTAGCTCTAGGACATTTATGGAGCTCTTAAATATTGCTGCAGACATTTAGGGAAGCGAGGTCGTGGGTGGTATCTCAGAGAGTGGTAACCCAAGCCTACACCTACAAACTGGTGATACTGGGTAAGAAAAAAAACCTGAAACTTATTGGGCCGTGTTTGTTTCATCATCTGTAAAATATTGCAACAGGCCCTTCCTCGTTAGCATGTGAAGATGACGTGTTAAGTGGGTAGGACAGAGCATGGCGCAGTGTTGCGGAAAGGTGTCTGCTGTTCAGAAATATCAGCTACGACAGGGTCTATGATCTGGTGACTGCCGCCCACTGAGACAGGCCACTCAGGAGAGGACACAGCATTGTAACAGAAAGTTAAGTCTACCTGGAAGCCTGTGGCAGAGCAGCTGTGGTTGCACTAGCTACTAGCAGACTTCCTCTCCACACATGCCTGCGTGATATCCGGGCACAGCAGTCCCGAATGCTCAGCCCTATCTGCAAAGTGAAGAAAAGTGGGGCTCAGAGGAGGAAATGCACTAAAACTAACTAACTGTACTCCCGGGGAGAGTGACAGCCGGAAGCCAAGCAGCTGCCAAGACCCAGGCAGGAAAGAGATGCCGCCAGCGTGAAGGAGTGGCTGTGAGTGTCACATACATGGGGGTTCTCACTGTCCAGCCAATGCCTGCTGACGTAACCCGTGTCATGTGGCTGACCACGCTGACTCTCTTAGCAGCCTCTCTGGGGGAAGCTCCACCAGACTCAGAGAGGGTAAGGAACTTGTCCCAGGTCCCACAGCCACAGATTCCAAGTTATTTTGACTATAGCAAGAAGTTGGCACATAAAGAGCCAGGACAGGAGAAGAATCAGCTGAATTTAAATGAGTGGCCTGGGGAAGGGGCTAACATTTAGGGAGCACCTGTCATGGCCTGCAAGCCCTGAGCTCATAATTTATCTCATTCTCACAAGAAGAAACTGAGGCCCAAAGAGGTCAAGGAACTTGTCCAAGTTAGACAGCTAGAAAGAGATGTCACCAGGTATTTATTCTTGAGGAAATGATTCAGGCTCACCAGAGGCAACCTCCCCATCTGTGTTAATCCATATAACAAAACTTTCCATTCATGGGTGCAAAGGCTTGGAGGTGCTCCCCAACCCTGGTCTGCGGTCTTAGAACCTGAGAATGATACCTTCTGTGGAGAAAAGGTCCTGCCACTTGTGATGTTGGGTGTTGAAGTGAGGAGACTGTCCTGGATTGGCAGGGCAGGACCTAAGTCCAATGACAGCTGTCGTTCTAAGAGACAGAAGAGAAGATGGGAAAAGGCCCAGTGGGAAGATGGAGCAGACCTCCGGGTCCTGGGTGGAGGGCGCCAGCAGCAGGAAAGGAAAAGAACAGCTTCTCCCTGGAGCCCCAGAACTGTGAGCCAACTCGTTTCTGTGGTTTTCATTCATCTGCAATGTGGTCCTTGATTACAACAGCCTCGGGAAATTAATGGGGGTGCATGGCCCCCATTTTCAGGCCTGGATGTCTGGGTGCAGCAGGGTACAGGCACCATATGGGTGCATAGGAACACATGGGTGGTGGTGGGGTTTCATTGGGTGGAAGTTCCAGGAGAAGAGCCTGTCAATAGAATGGGCCAATTATCCAGCCTGCAGTGCCCCTAACAGTATGTGGTCACATGCTGAGCTGCCCGTCACCAGAAGTAATCTCACTCTGCTGGGGGGTCAGGGATGTTCCTTCCAAGGTCTCTTTGGAGGTGGGAGTAGAAGACTGGCAGCTCCAGTCATCACTCTCAAATGTTCTACTCCCGAAGGAGGCCAGGGCAAGCAGTTGGCCACTGAAACACTTGCTCAGGAATCAGTAGACTCAAGTCACAGTTGATCTTGTACAGAGGTTTTCCTTTCAAGTTTTCACTCATTACAGTAGTTCAGCAGAATCTGGCAGGAAGCAGACAGCCACAGTCCCCTTACTGCCTGTTTCTAGAGTGGTCTGCTCCTTCCCGCCCCTCTCTGCGAGGACACCAGCCATAGACAAGACCCTGAGCAGAGTCTTGCCTGTCACTCACACAAGCTCTTTCTCTGGGGGTACCAACGTGGGAGACCACACTGTGTGCCTTCTGCTGCCATGTCCAGCCCCCACAGGAACCAGACGGGCCTCGGGGAGCCCACCAAGCACCAGGAAAGCCCCTCACTCACTATGCTTCCAGAAACGACCTCCTGCTTGACGCTCAGGCATTTTCACACTCATGAGTCAAAAACCTGGGCTACCTGAATCATATCAAAACCAAAGTCAGAATGGAAATCTTTGCACGCTTTCCTCCTGGTCTAATTATTTTCTAACCACCACCGCATGGTCACTGACAAGTCAGAAGATACTCTGGCAAAGACCTCAGCTATGAAGAGGAAGTCACAGTCACTTCCCAGTTTCCTAGCCTCTGTGTCCCCTTCAGGGCCACCCACCTGTAAGAACACAGGGGGCCCAGGGTGTCCATGGGGCTGCTGAGACTCTCCTCCATTTATGTAATATGGGTGGGGGGAAGGAAAAGAAAGGGGTGCCTCTCTGCATCATTGAATACCATAGGCTGGAGATCACAGGAGGCTTCCCGTAGGAGGCGACGCAGGCCAGGAGAGATGTGAGCTAAAGCAGAAAGATAATCTGCTCTACCCTGTGCTAAGGACAAGAGATAAAACTGACCGCCCGCCACTGTTTTTAAGGCAACCCTTCCAGTCTGGTGACTATTAGCTCCATCTGTGGTTCTACTGCCTTCTCATTTGCCCATCACCCTCAGAAGGCAGGTCAAGGAAACCAGTTTTGTGTTTTGAGTAATCCACATATGGGACATCGAAGTCACTGAAATAGGTGTGTGTGTGTGTGTGTGTGTGTGTGTGTGTGTGTGTGTGTGTGTGCATGCGCGCGCACACGCTCCGTGAAAGAAACTGAGTTGGAACATGGGCAACATGAAAGCAGTTCATGGAAGGACTAGAATAGAAAAGGGGGAAAGGACCCCATTGCCGAGGGGTAGGTTGTGAGCGTGGGACACCCCCTGGGTAGAGGACTGTCTGCTGCAGGCCCCCAGGGAGGTTCTCCCCTGGCACGGCAAGGACGAGGGAAGTCAGAAGGTCACCCAGGGCCTTGTGGGCTATTCCGGTTGGACTGCACCTGGACGGGGGCCCCCTCCTCAGTCCTCTCCCTGTGAGGTCATTAAGACCTACAGCAAGCAGAGGGGAGAGTAAGATCCTTCCGACTTCTTGGCAGCTTCCGTTGCCGTCCAGCTGTTGGCTTGTTGGGGCCTTAGGAAAGGGGGATAAGGAGCAGTAAGGTATATTTGCCATGCGCCTCTTGCCGAGGGAGGATACAAGCGTGCAAAACCTCTGTCTTCGCTAGTGCTGGCAGCACTGAACACCTTCTCTGTGCCAAGCCTCAGGATTTCCTATACGTTCACTCAGTCCTCTCATTACCTTTTGAGGATTCCCAGTTATTCCAAGTTAACTGATAAAGCAGAAAAGCTAAAATCACAATGCTGGGGTTTGAACCCAGGTAGTAAGAGTTCTAGAGCCCTAAGGTAGGAGCCGTGATCATTGGACATATAAAGAAAATTATGGAGAAGCTGAGCACTGTGCCAGGAGTCTTGCAGCTAATTGGTAGAGCATTTCTTGATTTCGGGGCGGGGGTGGGAGGGTGGGTGGGGTGGTGGGTCCAAAGCCCATGCCCTCTGACCTCCATCTCTGGCTGCCTGTGTTAGGAACTCAGGGGGGGCAGGGGGCATGGTCTGCAAAGGCGAGTCTGGCTGGAGCAGGGAGGCACCCAGTTAATGTGTCCGGGGAGCCTGAATGAAGAATGAACAAAACCCCAGCTCATGCACCCAGGTCTGGAGGCTGCATTCAGAATCTAGCCTCAGGGGCAGCGGAAGGACCCAGAAGCATCCTTTGCAGAGAAAAAAAAAAGAAATAGTCACTTGCACCATTTCTGAGAGCTGAAGGGGGAATGGATTCAAAACAAGCAAAGCTCTCCAAATAGCGATAAATACTTTAAATTACCCAGCAAGTTTAAAAGCCTTCATGCTGCTCTTTTTCCCAGCACAGAAACAGACTCCTGATTGTGGCTGTTTAGAATGGAACATTCAGGAGGGTGTGGAGCCAGTGGGGCAGGAGAAGAGGGGTGGGGAGGGGGAGAGGGAAAAAGCTCAGGGTACCCAAGAACATTCGGCCCAGCTGGCTGGCAAGAGACAGAGCTGGCAATTGTGCGGCCGGCAGAGGGGCGCGCATCGAACTCACACTGGGGCCGGGGGCTTCCTCCGTTCCTGGGGGCAGTTTTCCTTGCCATAGAAATAGGGAGAGAGAATGTCAGGCCTGCAATGGCTGCCCGAGGACGCCTTCATTTCTGGAACCCACAGTTGCCAGGAGTTTCTCTGTGTTCTTATAGGAAAACAACTGTATTGATTCCAAGAGAATAACTCATCCCCAGAATCCAATTCCCTCTGAAAAGCAAGGTTTGGGGTGAGCTTCTCCCTCCTGCTTCACAACCCAAGCATCTCTGGGGGCTGCTGCCATCGGACTGGAATGAATTGGTGCCATCCACCCCAGAGGGACAATACATGTTCACAGGCCAGAAGGCTGGAAGCACCTGGAATGCCCTTTCCTTCCCTGGCCCACAGCTGGTCTCTAGCCCCCGATCAGATGCACATCCTCCAGGGCAGGGATCCGGTGCCCACTGTGTGGTCAGCTGCAGCTCTCGGAGTGGGCAGACACAGCCCACTAAGCCAGGCAGTGTCCCCTGGCTTGGCTGACAGCTCCCTCTGGCCCATTCTGCACCGTGACACTGTGCAGACCCTGGAATCTTGGGTCTGGTGTCACCTGTGACTTTAGTGAAGCTACAGAAAAGCGCCATGTCCTCGTCTCCACATAGCGATCATGAACTCAGTACCGGCTACCGAGTGCTGTAGAGATTCAGGGTGTGAACACGAGGAAGAGCGTCCCACTTGAGGGCTGACTCTGCCCGGCGCTTGAGGAGACAACGCACGGGCTCACGCAATCCTCTCCGACCTTACGAGGGGGCTGCTATTCTGATTTTCTTGTTGAGTGAACCGACTTCCAGAGACGTTCAGCCACTGGCTCCAGGTGGGCAGCCTGGGGGTTGGGGAGCGCTGGGCTAGAACACGAGCATTCTGGCTCCTGCTTCTATGGGTTGGTCCTACTGTATACGCTGCCTCTCCAGAGAGAAGGGCGCGCGAATCCACTTCCTTTAGAATCAATCATTTCATCTCTGGCTGAGCATGCAAATTATCTCTGGGTTTTTGTTTGTTTGGTTTTTTTTTTTTTTTTTTTGACTCTGGGGTCTCTGCTTTCAGTAACGTTGATTCATTAAGTCTGAGTGTTTTCGGTGTTTGAAAAATCCTCCAAGTGAATTGCGTGTGCTATTGTAACAACCAGTATCACCTGCGCCTAAGCCTCATGCAAGCGCCTCACCTTTACAGGCAGGACCATGCCCGCCCCTCTTCACAGCTAAGGAAACAGGCCCAGAAGCGTCTGGGTGCCCCAGGACAGGAGCTGGGGTGTGCGCTCTTCTGGCTCCAACACCCTGTTTTGGGTGGAAACACAGAGGAGGGAGGAAGTCAGGGTCACCCTCCCTCCATGGCACCCCTTCCCAAAGAAGGGCAAAATCCTGACGCCGCGAAGTGAGGGAAAGGCTCGCACGCAGCCCCAAGGCCAGGGTCTCAGGGCCATGTGCGCGTTGCTGCTCGGCTTTCCTGAGGCCAGACCAGGGCGCCCCGACTCCGGGGAAGACCCAGGCTCGGCGCGCATCTGCAGCTGGAGGACCCAAGTGAGAGCATCACGGGGTGAGGCTGCATCTTAGCACCAAATGGCGGGGGCCAGGGGAAGGGGTACCGGCGGGTCTCCACGGCACCCCTATCGACCTCTTATGAGAACACCTAGAAGAAACAATGTTTGCCATCAACAGTTTGGGCCAAATAACTGTCACGGTCAGAGACTCCATTGGACCAAATTCACTGAACTGAGTGATTGTTGGGGACCAACGCTACTCACCTCTCAAAATATAGTCACATCATTTAACAGGAGTTGTGTAAATGAAACAGCGATGATCACGGAGACACTGTCAGGCCAACAGAATGCTTCACTCAACAAGCCTTTTAAGACACTATTCAGCACTGGCAGAGGGAGCACAACCAAGGAAGGGCCCTGGCCGGCCACTCTCGCTCGGCTCTGGAGCCTGGGATGGGCCCCTGGTGGGTCTGTTCTGGCTCCCCAGGCCCCGCACAGAGTGGCCAAGAACCCCACGTGTGGCTTCTACCTGCCTCTTGAGGAGGGTCCCGAACCCCAACCTACTTACTGTACTGCACTGGACCCCAGCTCCCTCTGCCTCCCGCCCTTCCCTCCCCTCCTCCCTTTCCTTTCTTTCCTTCTTTGTTTAATCAAGAAACATTTGTTGGCCATCTATTGTATTTCAGAGCAAAATCTGTATTTCAGGCATGCGGAGCCTTGAATACTGAATTTGAATACCAATGTAGCAGGGTGCCTGTATTATTTCATCCCATTTTATTTGTCCATAATCACACCCTCTAGAATCCAAATGCAGACAGATGCAAATGAGTTATAAAAATGCAGTGTCCCAAAACAACAGAAGGAAATTGGATAGTCTTATCTTAATAAAATCTTGCTTTAGGAAGGGAGAACTCAAGGACAGGCGGGGGTTGGGGGGGGGCGCCAAGGTCTGTTCCTGTTGCACAATCACCCCTGAACGCCTGTATTGGGTTTTGGAAGAAGAAAAGCCCCCAAACTTCCTTTATTAAATTTCTCAATTCTTGCCTTCATTCAAAGTTGAATTGTTTTTGAAAAGTTTGAGGACAACAGTTCAAAGTGTTTTTCGGGAGAAACCTTGTCATCATTTCAAAATATTAAACAGATTTTTGTCCCCTGCCAAACAGAACACGCAATTGGTAGCTATTTAAATAAAGTATCTGATGTCAATTTCTCTATATGTTGGTCTAAATATGCTAAAAAGGAAGGACGAAGAAAGGAAGGAGGAAGACATAAAATAGGTGTTTGCTGTGTATCCAGGGAAAATTACACATTTTTGTTTCAAATTTACATGCAGAGTTTTCAGCAGACATAAAAATGTTAAAAGTTAGGAATACTACTACTATATATACTTGTTCAACATGTACCTACTACTATTCTTTTTTTTACAAAGAATTTATTTTTGCATAGAAGAACTGGGATGTAGGCCAGTGGTGTGGCATGGTGAGAGGATTCACCAGGGACAGAGTGGGAAGCAGAACAGGTGGATCTACTGAAATACACTGCTGAGGGGAGCAGCAGGCAAGGCAGGAGAGGTCTGCTGCGCCATGTGGGAAGTTCCCTGGCCAGGGACCAAACTCAGGCCATCAAGGGTGGGCCTTTACAGTGGTAACACTGAAACTTAACCCCTAGGCCACCAGGAGGCTCCCCCACTACCATTCTTATCCCCACCCCTAGTGACTATTACCATCCCTGGGTAGTTACCTCTATTATCTCAGGTCTGCAGAGAGGAGGAATTAGCACAAAAAGGCCACATCCCTTGCCCAAAGCCACACACTAGCAATATAGCTGAGATTCACTCTAGGCTGTCCCCCCAGAGCCTGCACTGATAACTTTGATCCCAAACACCCCCGGAGAGATAGCAGAGTCTGATGGGAGACTTTCTAGACTACCATAACTTTTAAATGATGGTAAAGTGGTTATTACTTCTTTTTCTTCCTATGCTGCCCCTTACTTCCCATTCAAGCTCCATTTCCCCCAAATCCTAAGCTGAGTGCTATTGTGATATTTAATTGACAGATGTAGGAATAAACCCAAAGCAGGACAGTATCGTAACCAGGTCTCACAATAAACAGAGCAGACAGAGCCAGGTCTTGGGTGCAGACCCCAAATCTCAAGGCTGCTTGCACCCATCTGCTGCGGTTGCAAGATAGGGGGTGCTGCACAGAGAGATGGGCAGGGAGGAGAAGAGGAAGATGTTGGGGCTCTGGGAAGGAGCACCCGCCACACCAGGGCAAGGTGTGTCTCAGGCATTCAGGCAGAGCCAAGAGCCACAGTCTACTTCTTTCTGAGTAGTGAGAGCGCCGGCCACATTCGTTATTATAATTAACCTCTGAGGTTTGCCTCAGGACGAGGGTTATTAAAAATATTTTGGTATCTTTAAAAAAATCACACTACACCATAGTTCCATAAATGTAATAAATGGGCCTAAGTTGGTGACAAGGAAATGTTTCCATGAGGGTTCTAGCAATTTCGTAAGTGGCACATGTAAACTTGAGGATGTCACTAAGGCCCACAGAGGGATTATTTCCTTATAAATCTATGGCAGTCTTAGGAAGCTGAAATGGCACCATAAAAAGAAACAACCCCACTTCCCTGGAAAAAATGCAGCCTGTTCTGTCTGAGAGGGGAGGGGGTTCACACTTGGAACATTTTACAGGAACATGCTGCCGGCATCAGGGGAGGCGATTCCTCCTGCTCTGCGCTGTTGCTGGGACATGTTATATTTCACAGGCAAAAATAAATCTTACCTTTTTATACAGAGCCTTGCTTCTCCAGAAGAAACCAGCAGTGTGGGGAAATGTGGCTTGAACCTGAATAGACCAGCCTTGCTGTCTCTCAAAGGCCTCAGAAGACCACATGGAAAAAAAATAAAGTCTAAAATGACCCAAGAAGTTTTTTGTGACCAACCTCATTCTTCTTTGAGGTCTGAGATACATCACAGTTGTGTTGAGAAAGGGTTTTTTAAAATGTTGCTCGCTATTTCACCCTCTGCTCTAAGATTCAGTTCATCCTGTGTCTCACTGAGCATGGCACTATAGGTGCAGCTGGCATGTAGGGAAGGATGGAAGGGGAGAAATAGAGTTCCTATCCTCGAGATGCCTCCCTTATAAAGAGGATTGACCCACCACGCCGGTTATTTGCCAGGTAGCTGGCTGAAGTGATTGTTTTCATGGTGGAGAAATAAATGGAGGTTACCATCTGGTGTCCAGGGCAGACAGAAGTTCTGGATGGAGGCTGATAACCCCTAGCAAGGAGCCTTATCACCGTATGCAATGCCTGGCACAGCCTAGTTGCTCAAATGGATGGACGGATGGACAGATGGGTGGGATGGATGGATGGATGGATGGGTGGACAGACGGACGGACGGAAGTGTGGATAGGTGGATGGGTGGATGGATGCAAAGATAGAAGAGGCATAGATGGATATTTGGAAGGAAGGACAAACAGACAAGAGGAAGGAAGGAAGGGAGGGAGGGAGGGAGGGGGAAAAAGGGGGGGAAGAAAGGGAGGGAGAGATGCAGGCAGAGGGGAGGGAGGGAGGGAGGGCATTTGAATGGATGGATGAGTGGATGGATATATAGAAGAAAATGAGGAAACAAGAGTAACAAAGTCACCCTTAGAACTTTGTTAAGAATGTACCTTAAATGGACTACAGAAAGGGGGAACGGCTTCTAGACGATGTCGGTGTCCTTGAAATGGCCTTGAAGAAGCCCAAACAGAAATGCACAGACGCAGCCGATCCCACCCCTCTGCAAGGGCACGTGTGCTTGGGCCAAGCACGCCCATCTAGATACTGTTTATTAGGGTCAGTCTGCCCAGCCACTGCGAGCACCAGTCTAAACAAGGCAGTGGAGTACTGAGAAAAAAACTGCCTAAGAAATGACAAGTGAATAAAGCAGTTTATCAAGCAATAGAGGTGACCTACTGTCCTTTTAAAAAAAAATACAAAGATGTATGCCAGAGGAAAGAAAGTTCAGAAGGATATTTAACAAAACTGTTAACTATGGTTATCTGCAGATGAGGATTGCTAGGGACTTCTCGTTCATTTATGAAATGACTTGCATGTAGAAGTTACAGTGCAGACCTGGGGTGAATCTCAGCTATATGATTAGTGCACTTTATGCACTTTATATTCTGTAACAAACAACTAACTCTTTCTTATTGGAACAAAGGGATTTTAGAAATTGCAAGACATTTCTGTGCCAGCGAAGAAAAAGTAATAGCAAAACAAATCCACTGAAATCAGTCTTAGCTAACTCACAGGTTCGTGGAGGATGGGGAGATGGGAAGAAATTCTAGACGACTCAACCCCAGCTGCCGTGTGAAGAGAAGTTCGGAGAAGTCTCGTGGGGTGATGTGCGGATCAGGAGTCCGCTGTGCCCCAAATTCACACCAAGAAACCTCACTGGAATCAACAGACGATGGAATCATCCAGAACCCAGGAAGGAGGCCTGTCCTCGGGTCTGGCCAGGACAGCCTGCGGCCTCTGCCCAACGCTCTCCAGAGGGCGGGCCTCAGCCCCTTGGGCACCCCCTGCTTTGCTGGGGGAACAGTTGATATTTGTTTTTCCTATAAGTGGAGTGAGAAACAGCTGCACAACACAAATCACATTAAACAAATTAGTGGCTCCAGAGTGGGCTCCACAGCACAATTTCTAATTCATACAATGCCTCCAGTTTTGCTATTTCAACTAAATCATTTATCAATCCCTCCACGGATGTCAGTAAATCTCAGCATCTGGGGACCTGTAAACATTAAAATAAGAAGCTATAAAAAATATTAGTAAACCAATTAAAAGCTCAAGGCACAGTAAACTCAACTTCATTACACCTAGAAAACAAAAACAGGACCCCCTCCTCTGACATTAAATAAACATTCTATATCAGCAGTTTCTCAGAGAGCTTTTTCTTTCTTCTCAAAAGAGTTCTTGATGCCCATCTGGTACCTCATTGAGCTGGGAAGCACTTTTAGTTCAGGCGAATGGCAACCAAGGATGGAAGAGGCCTGAGTTGCTTTCTGTCTCCAGGAAGCAAACATGATCAGTATTTGGCTGCAAGCGCTGGGACATGTCCCTGCAACTGTATCATTTGAAAAAACCGAGTTTGAATCACAACTGGGAATTGACTAATATTTACCCAACTTGGGTAAAGGAAAAAAAAAAGAGGGACAATTATTGTCATTAACCACAATAATAAGTGTGGAGAATTAATATTCTATGGAGTTTTGCCACTTACAAAGCACTTTCACTTGGTTATGCGATCCTCATAGTCACTGCAGGAAGGCAGAGGATTGTGATGACTCCCAATTTTTTTTCAAAGATTTATTTATGCACATAAGAGCTGGGGTGCAGGCCAGAGGTGTGGGGGGTGAGAGGATTCACCAGAGACAGAGTGGGGAGCAGAACAGGCAGATTGGCTGAAATACACTCTGAGGGGAGCAGCAGGAGAGGCAAGAGAGGTCTGCTGTGCCATGTGGGTCAGCTCCCTGCCCAGGGATCGAATTTGTGCTGCAGTGGCTGCCGATAGCTTCAGAGTACTGAGACTTAACCCCTTGTGGCAAGGGGGAGACCCCGATTCCTGATTTTTAAGAGAGAAACCAGGGATTGAGAGAGGGAGACTGGCTTGCCCTGGGCCACAGCTAGTAAGAGACAGCACTGACTCTTGAACCCAGGTCTTGGACCCACGTGCTTCCCCTTTCCTCTACAGTCTACCTGCTCCAGGTATCAACCAAGGGCAAGGCGTCAACACACACGAGGAGACTTCGACATGCCAGACACCACGTTAACGATGCAAATCCCGGACTTTCATTAATCCCCGGTATCGTTGGAGTTTATATTTCTATTAAAGATGACTTCCTGCTTGCCTTGTCTTCCACCCATATGGTGCTCACTGAATCATCCCAAATGGGAAACAAGGCTCAGGATGTTTAATTAAAAGTAACATCTCTTTGCCAAGATTGCTTGTTCTGATCCTGAAACAAACAGAGCAGGTGGTTTCTGCAAAGCACGGAGGTAGAAGAAATACTCGTCATCGCCAGCTTCCAGAGGACACTTGATCTAAATTTCATTATCTGCCACCAAACAGCACTCTTCCCTGGCTGTCATAAAAAAAATTGGGGTGAAAATTCTGTGTGTGTGAGAGATCCCAGGATCTCTGCTATCACCTGTCCAGGTGAGAGGAAGGAAGCCCCTGGACCAGCTGCCCACAACCAAGAGGCAGTGCAGGGTGAGAAGGAAAAGCAAAGGCTTAGAAACCAGCTGTGCACAAACGCATCACTGAATGTCATCCTCATCGGGGCACCAGCTGCTGCTGTCCACATATTATCTCACTGAACCCCAACGACAAGGTAGGCAGGCGATACTGTTTCTGTATTCATAGGTGAACAAACTAAGTCTTAGCCCTTCGCGCAAAGACACAGGACTCAGGTGAAGCTGCATCAGGACTTCGTCAGCGAAGAGGCCTGGGGCCTCAGGGCTGCGAGTGGGAGGCTGCAGGCTAAGGGCCACCTGCCGTGGATGTGAGGAGAAAGCAGGGCAGGTGAGTTACGCCACGGATATGGCCGTCTGGGTTCACATCTCCTGCCTACCAATCCCTCACTAAGAACCAAAGAATCCAAGACAGAAAAGGAAGGACCAGAGACTCCCCAAGACCCCTTGCAGGGTATTCTTTGACCAAAATTCCTCCCCTGAGATAGTCCACTCAGTGACCTCAACTCTTGGGGTTCGTCAGAACTGCAGGAGCAGCTGGCCTCAGTTTCCACAGACTGAGGTCGAAGAGGAATGCTGCTCTCCACCCTTAGCAGGGCACTCGGGTTTGCTCTGGGGAGGAAGGAGGTGTGGCAGAGGGACAGAGGTAGGAGGATTAAACTTTCTATCTTTAAAAGGCTCAACTTGAGACGCCCAGTCCAGGAGGGGACCTCAAACTTGGTGGAAATTTCCTCAGGCCTTTCTCTCCTGCTCCAGCACATAGTGATCTCTTTCATGGGTCTCCTTTGGCCTATAAAGCGAGCTTTCATGTCTTCTATGAAAAACTGGTTTCTCGAACACGCTGAAAATAGAAGAGACTTCCACAGCCGTGTTTTCCCTGGGGCTGAGGAGCAAGGTTACCTCAAGAGAGGTGGAGGCCCAGGCGTCAAAGCCAGCCACTGAGTGGCAGGCCGCCTGGGCCCAGCCCCAGGGCGATGACAGCAGCAGAGACATGACGAGCTGCAAACTCCAGCCTGTGGGGCTTCCCTGAGCTTTGGGGCCCTGAGGCTCTCCCCGTCCTGGCTTGGTACCGAGCAGGCCTCTCCTAGGGTAAGAGGAGAGTGTCTGTATCATCAAAACTGCATTCTGGCCTCCCCTCCCAGGAGCTGAGAGAGGTGCCGGGAGACGGCAGTCAACTAAACAGACGTGGCCACAGTCAGACGGCTGCTGTCTGAAAGCAGCATAATGCGAGCTGCTCGTGGCGTTTCAGCTGTTCTAGGAGTTGCTTCCAAAAATAATAATGACATTAATTTTAGTGATATATTTTATTCAACCACCATACTCAAATATGATTGCTTCAATATGCAATCAATATAAAAATTATTACTGAGATAATTTACATTTTTTTAATGAAACCTTCACAACGTGGTGTGTGTTTAACCCTTACAGCCCATCTTAGTGCGCCCTGGCTGTGTTTCGAGGGCTCGAGGCGCCTCCTGGGCTGCCTGGACTGCGATGGTGGAGGCCGAGGTGGACAAGGTGGCGGATGACAGCGCTGAGGGAAATGGTGAACTACAATGACCGCCGGTGATAATGTTTATTAAGCAGTTACCATCTACCAGCCACGTGCATGATCTTCCCTAAACCCTCAGAGGTTGGCATCCCCATTGTATAGATGAGGCAAGGGAGGCACAGAGCAGTCACCTCGTGTGCCCAGTGTAGACAGGTGGTCCACAGCGGTGCCTAAGTGCAGAACCCAGGGCCCGTGCTCTTCTCTGTGGCATCGTGGAGCCAGACAGCCCATGTGAGAGCCCAACCCCCAGACTCTCTCCATGTTACACCTGGTGCTGGACATTAAGAGAGAGGCCATATCTGGAGTTCTTCGTAAGTGATGAAGGGCTTTGTGTTGAATAATAAGTAACGTGGAAGTGATTGATGGTATTCGCTCTGCCACCAGATGGCCTTGGTTCCATCACTTATTATCTGGGTGACCATGGGCGAGTTACTTAACCTCCTGTGCCTCTGTTTCCCTGCTTCTACAATGAAAATAATAACAAAGTCTACCTCAAAGGTCATGATGAGGATTCCATGAATCAGTACAAATAAATTACCAGCACCTTCTTGGTAATGAAGGAACAATAAGTAAGCGGTAGCTCTAATACGGTATAAACAGATACAGATGCGATGGGATTCTGATAAGTGTGTCTGGAGGGAGGAGACTGGAAGTCAAAGGCAGGGAGAGGGTCAATCATGAATCCTCTGTGAAGTGCCGGAGTTAGGGGCCCCAAGGCTGCTTCACCGCCTCTGCGTGGAAAAGATGGAACATAAGTGATGCTGCTGTGGGCTGAAATGCATCCTCGAAAATTCACATGCTGGGGTCCCAACCCCCTCTAATTCAATTGTGACTGTATTTAGAGATTGACTCTTCAGAGAGGTAGTCAAGTTAAAATAGGGCCCTCGTTGATAGGACTGGGGTCCCTATATGCAGAGGAGACCTGGACCCAGACTACTGGGCAGGGAGGAGGCCGGGCAAACATGAGGACAGCCACCTACAAGCCAGAGGCGACACCAGCCAGGGTCTGCCCTCACAGTCCTCAGCAGGCGCCAGCCCATCCCGCGGTCTCGGGCTCCCAGCCTCCATAACTGAGACAATGAATTTCTGTCCGGTGAGCCACTCAGCCTGGGGTGCTTTGTTATAGCAGCCACAGGAAACAAATACACAAGCAGACACACATCTTCCTCATCCCCTTGACCCACAGACACTGCAGAAGGGCCTCTAGGTCAGTGGCCAGCCCCGGTCCACACGGCAAGCTTGTAAAAACCTCAGCTCCTCCACCAGCTCGTTTCAGCAGGTCTGTCGCAGTGGAAAACTACCCAGGAAGGTGGGCTGCGTCCCTGAACACTGCTCACTCTGTTTCCCCTGCTACCTTCAAAATTCCCTTCTGTCAACTGAAAGGGAAATAAAGCGTGTCTTTATTCGGGCCCAGCTCCCTTGGACACCACGCTCCAGTTGGAGCCAAGACAGACACAGTGGTTCATTGAGTGAGGTTCTCCCTGCCATGTTCCTGACACACTACACCAGGGCTCCCGGGCCCTCCAAACTGCATCCATGTCCATCCCAGGCCAGAGGCAAAGGTGGCCGCAGTGGTAGAAGCTGCTCACAGGTAAAGCACCACCTTTACCTGTTTAATCCAATGCACGAGTCATTGAAATTTCATATTTTCTTTTCCTTCCCAAATCTCATCAAGTTGAGACAATTATTGTTAATTTTCCAAGCTGTGAAATGTGATGCACATTATTTCTCACATGCTGCTTATAGACAGGACATGGGGGACTGTCCCCCCTCCTGCCCACAATGATTCTGAGGGTCTTTCTTCATCTGCCACAGAGAGAAGAGGTGCTGCTGTGACTCCCAGATCAATTCTCCATTCTAAAAATTGCGGTGTGAGAGGCAGGTTCCTGAAAGACCTCTCGCTCTTCTCTGCAAGCAGCTTCTAGGTGTCTAATCAATCATACCTTTCACCCAGGAAAATTAGCAAATGCAGTGTCTGGTATTTTAAAACACAGATGCGAGACAATAATGTAAAATATGGACAAGTGGTCATTTAGGGTGAAGGATGTGAAAACATGAAGGTTAATTCTATTTTGTTTCTCCCCTAGCAATGAGAAAGACCTGCAAATGGGAGTTAAAGATGCTTCCTAGAACAAGGGACTTGACCCCATTAAATTGTTATGTAACTAGAAAAAGAAACTTGTATGGTAGCTTGGGGCTGACTTACAGCCCAAGACCCAGAGACCAGCTCCACTGCTCATGAGCTGTGTGACCTTAAGTAACTTGCTTAACTTCTCTGGGCCACACTTTCCACCTTTCCTCCTCCATTAAAAAGAAAAAAAATTCAATTTGACAATGTCTAAAGGTCCTTCCCAGCATGTTATTTTTGGCAAATAATTTCATATACCAGAAACATTGCAACTTCCCTGGTATGAGCAAGAGGCACAGACTGGGGCTGGGTTCTCTCTGTAGCCTCAGCCCAAAGGGCTCAGTAAACGCTATTGAACAGAAAGACAGTAAACAAGGACTTGGCCTTCCTTTCTCCTCCACTGTCTCCCCCTTTCAAATCAGCAACCCCCCTTTGCTTGTGAAGATGGCTTGTAGGTGTATTTTCTCTCTTTATCTCACTGGCTATGGCAGCATTTCAATGCCGCAAGAGTGAAGCCTGCAGGGGCCACTCACTTATCAGTTAGACCAGTCATTCTAAGGGGGTCTCTGTGATTCATATGTGAATGGGACTCAGTCTATGGCTGAGGATGTCACGGGGTTCAAGTTCCACAAGGCAATGAAGGGTCGTGACGTGCACCGTCTCCTCCACCAGCAAACAAGAGTGGGCTCCATGGGCAGTGACGCAAGATGGCAGGGGTGGATCTCAGCACTTTCTGAAGCCACTTGAGACTGAAGCTTCTGTGGAAGGGCAGGGGCCCCATTTTAGTCTGGGAAGGCAGACCCAAGAACCTCAGTCCCAGGCTGACCACATGCTAGGGAGCTGCCAGCATGGGAGAGTAAATAGGAGAAATGAGAAAACAGGGTAAATATTACTAAAAGGGGAAGAATTTGATTTAGTTCAAGAAAAGTACAAGGACAGGAGCACTAATCACCTACTTGATAACTAGTTTCCCCTTGGTTCCAAAGAGAAACTGATTTTATTGAAAGTGAAAATACCTAAATTTCCCAACCCCCCTAGTGGTAGCCAACTGATACAGTTCTAGGAGTGAATTTTAACCACAAATTTTCTGGGTTTTATTCAGAACGTTTTACTTTGTAGCTCTAGGCACTGCCTCTTTCGTTGCTTCCCTTCCTCCCTTCTGTTGCCTGGAATTTAGACATGATGACTGGAGTGGCAATAACTATCTTGCAGCCACAGGGGAAAGCCAAGAACATCACAGAGATATCAGTTCTGCTGTTTCTGAGCTGCTGACTCAATAAGAATAATTCCAACTTAACATTTCTCCTGACAAGAGAGAAATGGTACCTCTGAATTTATGTAAGCCATTCTACAGGGGTCTCTGACATTTATATGTGAATGGGCCTACCCTGGCTTATTGGTTTCATTACAATCTGGAACTTTCCAAGCCACACAAGCTTCTTGGGTTTAAGACTTTACATTTCCACCCTTTTTAAAATCCAAATCTCTTATCCACGTCGTGGAACAGTGTTTCTCTGTTGGCTGATCCCAGGGTATTTTGTCTGAACAATGGAGAGAGGCGAGGCAGCCTAACCTTGGCTAGTGACCTCCAGCTGAAAACCAAGGAGGAGGCCACTGCCTCCCACACACCATCCCCAGCCTCCTGAGAGCTGCTATTCCCCAAACACACATCAAGAAGACAATCTTCCCTCCTCTCCCACCTCAGCTCGGCCCTTCATGCTCCAGCCTGGGGTTTCTGGACAAAGGCAGCAGGATTGTCAGGGCTGAGAAGGCTGCAGGAATCCTCCCTCACCATGCTGCTGTGGTCAGAGCACAGAGGTGCCTCCTCACTGGCATCTCTTAAATCAATTAGGAAAGAATTAAAAGAAACTTCTAGATGTAAAACATACCTGCCTGCAGCTCGAAGGTCAGGGGCATTTGTACTGAGCAGCTGGAAGCCTGCTCCCAGCTCTGCAAAGTTGCTTCCCCCTACCACAAAAACAGGGCATGCTGAGACCTTCCCTGTGGGCTCCACAAAGCCCCCTGCCATTTCCATCAGCTATTACTGGCCATGCATGCCCCCCTCCAACACTCATCACCAACCTCAGAGCATTTCCCAGAATTTTATGAAGGGATAATACATACACACACACACACACACACACACGCATGCACGCACGCATGCACACATACCATACTCATGTAAACAAAGGACAGAAATGAGAGCTAACAGTCTATTCCTTATTTGTTGGTCTTACTGGTTGGTGCCAACCAATGCACATCTATTTCCTTCAGTCCAAACCATGCCAGCGCTATCTACAATTGTTTCTTTTAAAGATGAATGGGCTGGTGATCTGATGATGACTTTCATACTTGGGGCAAGTTGGCAGCGAGGATTAATAGAAAGCAATGAGGAGGGGCTGTGGGGTTATCCTGTTTGCTTCTGCAGGAAGGCTGAGGCTGGCACCCTTCCAAAGTGGCCCTGCATCACTTAGTTCAGCAAAGTGCTGGGCTTGGCTGGCACTAATCCCTTGCTCTCTGTGAACGGACCAGCCGAAGTCTCCTGAGCTCTGGGCTAGGGGTCGGGGGTGCATAGGAGCTATACACCCCCGTAAGAATGACAAAGGAAGCTTCCAGCCAGCTGGACCTCCCCTGGGGTTAATGGTGTATGTGTGTGTGTGTGTGTGTGTGTGTGTGTGTGTGTGTGTGTGTGTGTGTGTGTTTTAACCACAATTGTTTCTAAAAGGGTCAATGCCTCCCTAGATGGAATGGGTAGTCACTGGGCTGAGGGCAAAGTGGGGGAAAGGTGCTGCAAAGCAGGGCAGCAGTCCCTGGCCCTTTGCACCTGCTCCTGGAAGGAACACAGCTCAGGATTGAAACCAAGAGTCATCAAGTCATTGTGCAGCATAATTTCAACCTGGGACAGAGCCAGGCCTCTGATTCTGGTCCCATGGTGGAGAAGCTGGATCTACGGAAACCAGGTTTGTAAGTGGCATCCTGTGTCTGGGGCTCGGGAGTTTAACTGTTTCCCCACCATCCCTGGATGAGTTAACAGCAAACCAGCATTGGGACATACTTTCTAAATGTCCCAAATATACTCTCTGTTCCCCCAGAGGCTACGTGGCAGAGCACACACCGGTGGCCACTGGTTGGCTGGTTGAACCACTGTCCAGGCAGCCCCTGCTCCCCTCACCTCCCTGCACCCGCCAGCACTGCCATGGCCACTCAGGACCTCAGGCCACCGTGCTGGCTGCTCCGGCAGTGCTGACAGGCCAGCTCCTCAGTCAGCTGCTTTCCTTTGTGTAATTAGATCAATTATCCTGCTGCCACCAGTTACTGCCATTGTCAGTGCCATTTTTACTGTATGTGGCGGTTATTCTCCGCTCCATGGAAATACAAGCCTGATGGCGCTGGAGATGAACCTGAGTGCTGAAAACAGGAACAAATCGCTGCATTTTCACGAACCTCGAAGCGTCAAGGTGGTGAGAAGGATGACGTGGGTCAGCGGCCGTGTCGGGGACAGTCTCGCCTCCTTTACGCCCAGAGACCCTGCTAAGTGGATATATGTGTCTGCTCAAGGAACCGAGGCTCTTGAAAATGACCTTCCTTGTCTAATGTCACCTAATCACTAAAGTCAGGATTCAGTAGTTCTGCTCATTGCAGGGGGTGGGGGGGTGTTAATTTTGTTAAAGGGAGAGTACGGTACCCTCAAAAAACACCTATGGAGAGCTTCTGGAAGCAAGATCCATCCATAGGAAAAAACAGGTTGGCAAGAGCTAGGCTTGGGAGGAGTCATGGAAATGCTTTTTAAAAGTAGGAGCAAAAAGCAACAAAAGACTTAAAAAAAGAAATCGGGGCTAAACCACCCAGAGGGCCTTGGGCTCGGCACTCTGCTCAGTTCTCCCAGCGCACAAAGAAGCAGCGCCCAAGGAGGGCCACGGCCAGGCAGGGAGCCTCGGCAGATCTGACCCGCAAGGTGAAGGCTGGGGCGGGCGGGGCGCGCTCTGGGCTTCTCCCACACCCACCCCTGCTGGAGTTTCAAGTTAATATACATCTTCCTTGGCACACGGGGTTACATCCCACTAAGTCGAAAATGCATTTGCTACACTATGCACATACCAGCTTAGCCTCCACCACCTTGAAGATGCTCATAACACCTGCATTAGTTACCTTTGGACAAGTCATCCGACACAGAGCCCGCTTTATAATAGTGTTGGCTATCTCAGATCATTTATTGAATACTATACAGAAAATGAAAAACAGCCTGGAGAATTTGGCCGTTTCCCCAGCTGACCACTGGGCTGATTGGGAGCTGCCCAGCACCCCACAAAGTTTAGTAACATGTATCACTAGCCCAGGGAGAAATAAAAATTCAAAATACCAATTGCTGTTTCTACCCGACGCATATCACAAGATGGAACCATCATGGGATCAAAAACCCCGTAAGTCAAAGCATATAAGGCAGGCACTGTCTGTATTTTGTTGAAAGTGCTTTTCTTCTCAAAATGAGTGTGGGGAGATGGTTGGGGTGGTTAATAATGACCAACTGCACAGGGCCTTGAACAGAGGTGTTCAATCAACGTTAAGTGAATTACATGCACCCAACATTCTCCATCTCAACATGAACAAACCAGGGTGCCATATTCTTGGCTCACAGTAAACCTGTTTTCAGGGTGAACCCACAGATCATTTTCACATGAACAGATGCCAAGTTGTGAATCAGGGCTCCTACATCAGGTAGTCACTTTTTTGATGCAAATAAGCAATGAGCGCAAAGCTTTAGATTAATTCAGAAATTAATCTGATGGTATTATGCTTGGGGAGCTTTGGACCAAAGAGGAAATTGGCAGTTGGACCACCAAGTAGAGGAGAAGGGGTTCTGAAAAGTCCAGGAAATAGAGCTAAAAATTAGGAATGATAATAATAACTAATTACCACTGTGCTAAGCTCGTCACACGTAAGGAATCATTTAACCCTGCAGCAACGATGTGTGTGTGGGGGTATCATTACCTGAGACTTGCCCATGATCACGGGGTGTAGGATATAAACCCAAGGTCCAGTTTTAACACCTCCACACCCCCCCCCCACTGATATCTGAGAGTGCCTGCCCTGTATGCGCAGAGCCCTGGTTCAAGTTCAGCAAGCGCTATTGTTCTTCCCACATTTTAGATCAAACATGATTTTAAATTCCATTCATGTAGCATTGTCCTATAGCTGAGAAAAGGCTCGGATGCCAACCTGGTCCCTCTTTTCTGTCCTGGACACACGGGGACTGCCACCCCAAGCATCGTCCCTTCCCCCACACAGTGCCTGCGTCTCCATCCACAGTGAAGAAGCAGACTATTTGGGTGCTCCTTCTAGAGACCCCACTCACAGACTCAGCTTCCAAGTGTGGAGATTAACAGCAAATGCCTGAGGCCCCCAGGGCTGGTTAGGTAGCTCCGTCACTGCACCTAGAGTTTGAAGTATAAGAAAGAAGACTCTCTACCCAGAAGAGGAAGGCAAATCAAACCCTCTGAGCCCACCAGGTTCTGGCTGCAAGGTTAGCAGACCTTGAAGGAAGAGTTGCACAGCTCCAGCCCCTCCTCCACCTAGGTGACCTCCCAGCACAAGGTCATCAAGCCACACCCCCATGCAGGAAGATGGAAACAAGTCAGGGAAGTTCCTAAAAGTTTTTACCACTGCCCAGCACTGAAGCATAAGAGGCAGTTTTTGTTATTGCAAACGCTGAGTGCAGAGGAACACCAGCACAGTGCATCCCTCCCTCCCTCCCTGGCCCCCTACTTCCACAAGTCCTTCACACCCATCCCTCTGCAGCAGGGAGGGGTGGCTCCTTCTAAAGCCAAGTAATTCATGGAGTGCTTCGGGGGCACCCGGGCCAAGGGGATGCCAGCGTGCCTTGTCTATCACTAGCAGCCTCTGCACAATAATAGACTAAGATCACGAAGGTGACCTTGATGACATTGGCTCCTGTGCTGAAACCTACCTTCCTCCTTCCATTATTCCAAGGGGGATCTTTTTTCCTTCTTCTTGCCTGCTTTGTATGCTCTGGCACAAAACTCATAATTTGCCAGACCATGCGATACTCTGGCTCCTGGGCAATTGTCCAGATGAATTTGTGTGATATAAATTTCTTCTTTTTTTCTAAGTGATTGCTACATCATGGAAGAAGCCACTGAAGGCTTCTTGCAGAAACCACTTCGGCTACCTGCCTTTGGTCGGCTTAGATGACTTTGAGAGGAAAGCACTTAGTGTTTAGAATAAAACGGATTTGTGTCCAATCCTAGTTCTGCTACTAATTTTACAACCTCAGGCAGGAGCTTGAGCCTCTCCAAACCCACTTTTCCTTGCCTGAAAGAGGCTCGTAATAACATATGCCTAACAGATTGACTATAAAGATTAGAAATAGTATGTGTAAAATGTCCTATAATGAAATACATTGCCCTGTACATGGAAAATACTTAACACATGATAGCTAATCCTGTTGTTATGATTATTAATAACAGTAAAGCTACCCACATCTCCAACACGGCTGGGTTTGGTTACCTCTGTTACAATACATTGTGCTGTACCCTCTGAGTGTTCCAAAACTGCTGAGTGATGGAATGTGTTGGCTCTTCTCCCTTTCCCCTCTTTCCATCCTCTCATCCATCTCTATCCTTCTCACCTCCCTGAGAGGATGACCCCAGGGAGCACAGCAATAAACTCCAAGCTCCAAGGTGACTGCTGGATGACTTGTTTTAGGTTGGTCAATAGGAAGAAACAGCAGAAAAAGAGACAGAATGACAGACAGACTAGAGGACAGAGATTAGAGCATGACTTCCCTGCTCTGAATATGGCAATGGTAGCTCTTTCGTCCCATCACCTTCAGGGCCCAGGTGTCAAGGGCTTATCTCTGTTGCCTGTCTCCGGATGCTCAAGTCTTCTTGTTTCTTATTCCTGCTTACACCATTAGAGTCCTGAGTTAAATTCTGCTTCCTACTAGGTCCCAATAACCCCCATGAACTTATGCTGATGTGTAAAAGGACAGTCCAAAGGAGGCCCAGCATAAAACTTTGAAACCCTGGCTGGGCTAAGCAAAACCAAAGGCAGACCACATCACATCAGATGCCTAAGGCTTTCAGGAATGTATGTTTCATACAACAGCAAAACAGTGGAAACAATATAGATGCCCAACAATAAGGTTCTGGTCACATAAGTGGGGGTTACACAATAGGACAGTGTGATAGTCAGCCTCCCATGGTAGCTCTAAATCCTCCCTCCTGGTTTCCTGTCTTCCCACACTAAACAGGACTGCCCAGTATGTGTGTGACCTCCAAGGAGAGGTCATAGAAAGGACACAGCCCCTGCCTGCCTCTCTTGCTCCACTCACTCTGGAAGAAGCCAGCCGCCATGTTGTAAGGATGCTCAAGCAATCTGATGCAAAGACCTTGGGAGTGAGTTACCTTGGAAATGGATCCTCTGGCTTCAATCCAGCCTTCAGATGACACAGCCCGAGCCAACATGGGGCCACAACCCAACCCTAGACCCCAAACCAGAATCGTCAGGTCAGGACACTCTCAAATTCCTGACCCACATAAATTTTAAGAAATAATGATTATTGCTGTTTAAAGCCACTGAGTTTTCGGGTGATTTTTATATCAATAGATAACATGTAAATGGAAGCATTATATGGTAAGAAAAAATTTTACTTTGGAACAATGTTTAGTGAAGTAAAAAATGTTCACAATCTATTTAATAAAAAGAACAAGATAAAGATATGATCCCATTTTTCATGTGCATTTTTATATACTCATCCAAAAAGACTGGAAAGAAACAAATTTAAATGTTTACAGTAATTATCTTCGGGTAGAGGAATTAAAATCCTTCTCATTTAAGCTTTCCCATGTTTCCAGAATGATCACTTTTTATGATCTAACAAAAATGTGTACTTCACAAAATAGCATTCTTGGTACAGTTTTCAAAATGGAAATTTATTTTACATAAAGTGGAAATTTTGGCTCTAGTGTTCAAGAAGGGCCTGTTGGGTCCCATTAGGAAAACACAAACATGATGTCTACCCCGAAGCCTGCTCCAGGCTCTTTTCCTGAGCACCCCGCTTCCTCTCTGTAGGTCTGACCTGCCTGTGCCTCAACCAGCCAGCCCATGAGTCCTTCTGAGAATCAAAGAAGCTTGGAGCAGCTTGCAGGTGGCAGGGACCTTTAGGAGGCTCCACCTGATGGCAAAGGCTAGTCCCAGGCCCTGTTGAATGCTTCCTGTGATGGGAAGCTCACCTCCACGTGACATTCCTTCCATCTGCTGGCATTTCTCATTGTTACAAATGCACCGGCGAGAATGAATGGGTGCTCCTCTTGCTCTGGTCACTTACTTAGCCAGCAGGGAAGGAATGGCTAGTGCTAGAGCAGCAGACACATTGCTTTGTTTATTGTTGTATCTTTTGTACCGAGCGAGGTACCAAGCACCCAGCAGGTACTCAAGAAGCACTTGTGGAATGAATGACTGAATAAGTCAGTGGGTGAATGGATAAAGAGTAATGCCAGGTACTGATGGCCCTGGGGATGCAGCAATGAATCAGGCACATCTGGTCCTGGCCCTCAAGAAGCTATAGGCTGGCAGGGGAGATGAAAGGGTTAACTAACAAGCATCGTTAAGAGTGCAGGGAAGGAGAGCTTCCAGGAGCCAGGAGGAACGTGGGCGTGGACTCAGGGAAAGTGTCCCTGGGAAAGCAGCAACTTAAGACAGGGCCTAAAGAAAAAGTAGGATGTGAGCAAGACCAGGGGGGTGGGGAGGGGGCAAGCACTGGCAGTCGTCACTGGACCACAGGGCAGTAGAGCAACCAGATCGCAGGTGGCAGGTTCGGCAGGCCCAGCAGGTCGGAAGCCACAGCGATTTGTAATGAAGCCTTCACTTCTCTAGTCAGGGTGGAGAACCAAGTTCTGTAAACTCATCTGCTCTGCTGCTGTTGTTTTTTCTCATTTGGGATTTGTTTATCCTTTCATTTTCTATGTTAATTTCCTTTTCATAAAGCCCTAATCTTGTCTTGGCTTACCTAATGGGAAAAGGGATTAGTCTACAACTAAACCAGAAGGGGGTAGGGGGTAGAGGCCAGGTCTAGTAGGGGAAGCAGAGGTCAGGGTGCAGCCCCAGAGTCAGGCAGATAGACAGACAGCAAACTCAGGAGGGGCCAAAGTAAAGACAACTGTGGTGCCCCTCCCCCCCCAGGGGGTGTCTCGTTCCCATAGTTCAGGCTACGCTTCCAATGCAAATATTTCTTCCAAAGCAGAAGCTGGGAGGCCTGAGTGCCAGTCCCAGCCTACCCCCTGGCTCTATGCTGGCAGGTTCTTCCACCATTCTGAACTTCACTTCAGCTTCCTCCCCTGGATGAGGGACAGGACACCAGAGCATCAGCCTTGGAGGAATTCTGTACGTCCCAGGCACAGAGAAAGCGCACTTAAACCACAGTAACGTTCATGGTTCATTTGAAAATATAGTGAGTCCGGCTTCCTGGAACCATCCTCAGGTGCTGCTGCAGATAAGTCAGCAGCTCTCCCAGCATCTGGGCCAGTCTCTACAACAACAGCGCCCAGCTCTGACCTCTGACTGTCTCCCACACACGCACCCTGGGAGACTAACCTCAACCCCCCTCTCAAGGACAGATCTGAGGTGGGGGTCCCCATCTTCTTTCCCAGCTATGCTGCTCATCCTGCTGCCTCGCTTTGAGACAGACCCAGAGTCAGGAGCTTGAGAGTTTGCTGCCAAGGGGAGGGCCCAACAGGCTGGACTCCAGGCCCAGCGCCAGCCCCTGCTCCCTAGCGCTGCTCCCAGGGCCTTTAAAACACGAAGCAAGGAAACTCCTGCAGAAGGCAGGCAGGTGTCTGCACGGGAGCCTGGGCAGCTCCTGGCCAGCGGCAGGGAGCACAAAGACTTGTCTTTCTGGAAGGTGGTCCAAGTCCCTCTGCTCTGAAGGGAGAAGACAAGTCGCGCGTTAGACACTGGCGTCAAGAAACAGACGCTGAGCTTGATGACGGACAGAACTGAGGAGAAGCCACTGAAAAGGTGACCCCAGGAAAGATATCAGTGGGAGTGGGGTGATAACTGGGGAGGCCGCTGCGTGTAACTGTAAGGGAGGAGCATATAAAGGCAACTTGAGATGAAATCAAGCAGGAGCGTGAGGACCTGCCCAGGCTCATGGAAGGTGGGCAAGGAGCCATCCTGGGGTTGTCTGGAAACTTCTTTGGACAGACAGATATTCAGGAGTGTGTGCTAGGGTGAAGGTTGGGAGTCAGGACTGAGCTTAGCCAGCAAGAGTCTCAATACAGAGCAGTTCTTCAGACCATGAGTCCACTCCAAATCACGCCAGACAGCTCCCCTGCAGAAGCCCTCCTGAAAGTCAGCCTCCACAAGCAGAGCAACGATAAAGCTGAGGACCCCGAAGGGATTCCTTCTTGCTCACGGCATCCCCACACTTCACACACAGGAAACTCGAATTGCTTCCTTGAACGAGAGTTACAAAGTCTGACGGTCTGATTACAAGATGACAGCTGAGAAATGTCCGAATGTGCTTGCTCTCTGCTCACCCTGGGTTAAAACAGTGAAATCTTTGTTCTGTGGCAGCTAGAAAACAAGAGATTCAAGCCAGACTCTGGGGCACAGGTAACATTTTCAGCCCTGATCTAGAATGAGCTATTCCAGACAAAGGAATTTTCCAGATAAAACTCTCAAAGCAGCATTAACAACAACAAAATATTGAAATAGTAATGAAATCTCTTTTGTGTGAATAACAGTTCTCTAACTTCTTAAAATGAAACTCCCCTAAACATGTTAGGTTTCCTTAAAGGAGCATATCGAAGGAAATCCAACTCGTTACTGATAATCACACATCAACACAAAGAGGCCCCACTGTGGTACAGCAGGGAAGGGAGGAGACTGGGGTTTGGAAGCCAGGGGTATAAGATGGTTGGTGCTATTGACTCAGGTATTAACCACGGAGCTTTTGCCTCCTAAGTAAATGCAATTCATAAAAACTTGGCATGTAGTGGAGCTTTGCTGGTGTGGGAGTTTATTCCTGAAAATACTTTGGAACATGAATCATTGTTCCAAATGAATCTGAAAACTTCAGCCCATCTTTACTTGACTACAGACCCAGATACATTTCTTAATTTCAAAAATTTTTTGTTTTATTTATAAAAATAATAAATGTTCACAGTAAAAATTCTAAATAGAAAAAACAATTTTAAAAATTGGTTTTTTAAATTTTTTACCTTTTTTTTTTTTAAAAAGGTAAAAATCACCCAGTCATGGACTTGTGATGTTGTTAGGTCTCTGCCCAGAAGTTTGTAGAAATTCAGAGACACTCTGTTTTCACAATGACAGAATTATTCTGCATGTTGCTTTGTAATCTTTTCTCATTTACACTGTCTCATGAACATGTTTTCACGTTAAAATTCAGCTCCTTGCTGCCATTCCAAAGGTTGCACAGAATTCCACAGTATGGATGGGCCATTCTTTATCTAATTAATCTCTGCTGAATGATATTTTGGTTATTTCTAATTTTTCACTTCCAGGAACAATCCCAAGGTGTAGATCTATATCCCTCCACACTTTCCCAGCTGAGCTTCCCAACAGCAGCACTGATAACATACAGGTCTAGATAGCTCCCTGTTGGGGGCTGGGGAGCTGCAGGGGCTGTGCTGTGCACTGCAGGCTGCTAAGCTGTTTAGCAGCTCTCCAGATCTCTACGCAGTAGATGCCAGCAGCAGTGCCCAGCTGTGACGACCACCCGGTCAGTAACTGATCTGCCATCACCAGACCTTTGCCTTTTCTAGAATTTAATATAAATGGAATGATACAGTGTGCAGTCTTGTGAGTCTGACTCCTTTCACTAAGCATACTGTTGTGGAATTACCCTCACTCTTGCACATATCAGTCACTGTTCCTGTCTTATTGCTTAGTCGTACATCTAATAGGCAGCCCACATTGGATGCATCCATTTACAAATTTGTAGACACTTGGGTTGCATTCAGGTTGGTGGGGGTGCTTTATGAATAATGCCAGGAACATTCCTGTACAGTCGTATGTGCTATGACCAGCTGTTGTATTCTGTCATATTGACTTTCAGTCTAAAAGTCTGCCCTATTATCATCCAAACCAAATCAACTGGTATAAAAAAGGGTGAATGGCTCGTGTGAATCCACACCTATATGTCACTGCACATTCACAGAGAACATAATGGGGGTTTCCAGAGGGGAGGAAGGAGTGAGGAGACAGGTGAATAAATGGGGTCATGAGGTACATACTTACATGCATAAAATAAATGAGTCATTGCAGTGTCTACTTGAAAGTTGTCAGGAATAAATCCTAAAAGTTAACTTTCTATAGGGACAGATGGAACCAGACTTATTGCAGTGATCATTCCACGAACACAAATATCCCATCATTATGTTGCACACCTGAACTAATATAATGGCATGTGTCAATTATAACTCAATTAAAAAAAACAAATATTTTTTAAAGCACCTTCATCAGTAGTTACTGCTACAGGCCCCATTGACTCCAAGATGGCATAAAATTCTAACAAAAGGTCACAGCAAGTCAGATGTGACCCTAACAACTCACACCTGAGAGTTGCCGAGCTAGGGTACACTCCGAGTAACCAGGCAAGGAAACGCACTTTCCACTGACATTTTCAAGCTTCCCACTCCCAAACTGACATTTCTAGAAAAGACATCCTCAGCTCCGGTGCCAGGAGGAAAGGCATGTGTAAGCTTGTTGGACCTGTGCCCGCCGCCGGTATTTGGGATTTGTCAAGCTCAAAGCCACAGCTCTTTGCAGAAATGCTTGCACCTGGCTTTAGGAAGAAGGGGACAGAGCGGGAAGGCTGAGAACTCAAGAAATAAAACTACTTCAAAAGGATCAGGCCAAAGAAGGGAACTCTGGCAGGCACATAAGCCACCCCAACGCTGCATCTTCATGCAGCACCCCACTGCAATCCCCAAGCCCCAAGAATTCTCTCCATCCTGAGAGCAGTGGGTCCCAGCAATGGCAGCAGCAGCTGCGTGCTGACTCCCTCTTCCACCCCCACCGTGGTGGTGGTGGGGGCAGGGTGCAGCCTTGCTCTACGCCAGCTGCTAGTGCACACTGTACAGATGAAGACACTGAGACGAGTGGTTAAGTGACTTGCCCAAGGCCACCCAGCTGGTAAGTGGCAGAGCCAAGACCCACACCTAGGTCCTTAGACACTGCATGGTGCCACTAAATAACTGGAGGGCATGGAAGTACCAGAAATGAGGCGAGAGCTCCTTGCCTCTTGACTTGCCCATGAACTGTGCCATAAAGATGGAGGGTACTGGAGCACTCCCAGGTGGAGCCGCTTGGGCTAGCAGAGAGGACGCTGAGAACAAACATACAGAAATGAGCAAAGGGTTGAGACCCAGATGCTTCCTTGGTCAGCCCCCTCTCTTTGGTCCACTGTCCTCTGCAAAGCAAGGGGTGGCCCATGATGTCTCTCTGAGTCAGAAATCTCAGTCTGGTAACGTAGAAGGTAGTAGGATTGGGTGGCGATGTGGGCCAGGGACCCCGAGAGCACTGAGCAGCGCTTAAAGGAGGATAGAGGGAGGCCGGCAGCCTGCATTTGGATGCAGACACCCCTACTGCTCTATTGTGCTGCCCTGGGTCAGCCACCAAGCTCTGCAGACTCAGATAACATCTGGAAAATGGATGACCATGGTCACCATTAACAGCAGAGCCACAGAAAGCAACAGCTATTACAGCAGCAGCATCATTAAATCAGACTTGACCCTGTCCATCCTGCCTGGAATGGAAACCACCCAAGGTGGAAGGAGAACGATGCTCCTTCAGGCTGTGCAGTGCGCAGGCTGGGAGCTGCTGAACACAAAGCTGACTTGATCAGCAGCAGCTGCTTCTCCGCTGATTACCAGGCCACACCCCCATATTTACAACCCACCAGCTCCCTAATTCAAGTCTTCTGATGAAGCCAGTGCTGATGAGCTCCTCCCCCATTAGGATGGGGATTCACAAAGCTCAGCTGATATCTGCCGGGGCAGATGTGGCCATGGATGCGTCCTCCACTACGTCAATCCTCCGAATGTCTGCAAACTGCGGTGCCGTCAACTCTGTCAGCTTTTGTCTTGTTCAAAGACATTATCCAGCTGAATTGGATTTGCCAGGTGTTCTTGCTGTTGTTTGTCTCCTGAGCCCTCTTCCTGATCCCCCTGTGATGAAATGATGGCTTGTAAGACAACTGACAATTATGGTCCTTTTAAGAGTCTGGGCACAGATGAAAGGCTTAGCCGTCTTGGACACGCGCCACCAGGTGACCGCTGGAAACAGCGGGGCAGCTGTGATGGAGCGCCTTGCAGTGATGGTTAAGTATAAAAATGCGCGGTGCATTCTCGAAAGTGTGGAGATCTGCCTCCCCCTCCCCACGATGTCTTTCAGAGGCTCTTGCTCTAAAGCACAGATATGGCAGGGGTCCTGAAAGGCTGGGTTGGGGCCCCTTGAATGTCACTCTGGTGTCACATCTGGAGGTCAGCTATCACCTGATGGCTTTTGTGAACAATAAAAGGTAAAAGGTAGCAGAGCTGGCTATAGAGGCAGGCAGGTCTGTACCTCCATCCTGCTCCAGAGAGCAGGACTTCATACTTCCTTCATTCACTTCCTCCCACGTCCCCATCCTCCTCTCTCTTCCTACTTCCCTCCCTCCCGGCCAGGACTGGGGACACTCACTTGCCTGACTCTGTCGCACATTGTGTGACCCAGAAGCCTTGCCTGCCTCGCCCTGCTCCCCCTTTCCTTCCCTCACTTTATGAATGAGTAAGTGGGCAAATGAACAACCCCAAGAGATAAATGGAGCAGATGCTTCTGTGGAGAAGGGGGGTGCTCTTTTTCCCAGCGAGGGTTTTCAGGAGGTCAATGGCTGATGTGAAGACAAATTGGCAAGAAGCAGCCAGGCCTGGGGTAAAAACAAAGGTGGTAAAGTCGACATTGCCCATCCAATCTCAAAGCACAAGGGAGACCCCTCTTGACACCCAATGAGGTGATCTTGGAGGAAATGAAAGGATCCTTTCACAATCATCCAACAAATACATAGATGACACAAAATGAAGTAACTTTAGGAGGCTGTAAGAGTGAAAATACACAGAAGCTGAATAGGAGAGATTTACAAATGGTGCCAGATTTATGGGGTGGGTGCAGAGGATGGACCCCAGAGGAGGCCCCTAGGATACCGATGGCTGACTCCTCTTCCCTCATATTCCCTTCGGGGACCAGACCTGAGGAGCTAATGCCACAAGATGACATCTGTAGCCCAAAGGAAATGCCACCACCTCAGAAAGCCTAGCTGATCGAAAGCAGATCCCAGGCTGCCTTTTGTTCCCTGAGCACCTACTGTGTGCCTCCTCGGTGCCAGGAATTCACAGTCCCAGGCAGTACAATGACTGTGTGGTCGACAATCCAGACATGGCCCTGTGCTCGTGGAGCTTCCAGGCTAGTGGGAAGACATGTTAGCAAGCTAGTGGCCAAAGATCCTTCATCACTACGACCTCAATGCACTGAGAATACAAGCTCCACACGCACAGGGTCTGTGTCTGTTTTGTTCATTGATATTGTCAAAAGTGCCTACAACAGAGCCTGCCACACAGTAGGTGCTCAATAAATATTTGTGCAATGAACAAAGCACTATAAAAATAATGCAAAGGGTGAGGTGAGACTGTACATGAGGGTACCTAAGCTAGGTGGGGGTGCCAGGGCAGGCTTCCCCACAGCAGCGATGTCCCCTGGATCTGGGGCTGCAGAGGAAGCTACAGCGAGGGTGGGGCCTGGGGTGTCAGAAGGACTGGCAGAAGCCTCCCTGGAAACAGGGCTCTGAGATGAGGCCAGAGGTCAAGCAGGGGCCACGTGGTGTGGAATCACAGCGAGGATGCTTCTGGAGCCTGGCTCCTCCTCCCCCTCCCCCAACAAAAAATTTAATTTAAAATGTTGGAGCAAGAGAGGAAGATGTGATGTTCTTTCCTTCACTGATCCCTTCCCCCTTCAACCCCACTAAGTAATTAAAAATCATTTGATTATATATAGTCATAGAATAATGTGTGCCTTCTTTTAATTGCTTAGTAGAAGGCAGTAAAGAAATCGTGAATTATTGCCCCAAATGGGATATTTGTCAAGGAAGAGGTATGAGCCACGATCAGCTGGTGCTCACATTGCACTCGGGAGCAGCTCCAGATTTCAGCGTGAGGAAGACAGTGCAGCACAGGAGGGAGGAAGGCCCCCTCCTCCCGCTTCCTGGCAGAGCCCAGCCGCTGCACAGACAGACGTGCTGATTCCCGGATGGAAGAGCACTCGCCCTTCCCGGTCACAGGCGGGGGCGGGGGGAGGGCCTCGACCTGCCCAGACTGATGATAAAGAAAAGGGCTCCCCAGCCCCTCGCCCAGGCCCAGGGCAGTTAGGCACCACCTCCCCTCCCACACCCACAGGGAGGAACACCCCCAGCGCCCACATTCCCTGGCTTCCTGGACGCTTCCTAATGTCCAGGATTGCTTCAGTGTTCTGGGAAGCCAGTGGGGGAGTGTGGAGTCCCTAGAGAGGAGCGAGAAAGAGTGGCTGTGTCTTCAGAATGCCCTCAGCAGCCAGGTCATGAGGCAGCCAAGGGGCTAGGATGGAGAGCCCCACACACTTGGAAGGGAATTGGCAGTGTCGTCTATGCAAACTGATCAGCCAGAACAGGGACCACAGTGGATGACGAGAGAGCCGATTAAACGATCCAGGAGGCTCCCCTGCCCTCCCGTCCCCCAAAATCAACCCCAGTGGCTTATGGATTTCTGGAATTTCACCATTAGAGAATCTTTTCTTGGATGTGAAACTCTAGGCCCCGCTACCACCTAATGGCAAATTCCTAGATGACCAGACTCCGCTCATACGAAGCACTTTCGCTCATGTCCTCACACTCAGCGCTCCTCTTGCACGAATTCCACCTGAGCTGGTTGTAGCATCTCTTGTGAGCAGGGACTTGATTATTTTAAATGCAAATCTGCCCTGAACCTGCAGTAGGTACCCACTAGACAAACACCAGCCCCCCTCCCCGCCTTGCTCATGCTGGGCTTCATCTCCGAAGTCACCCCTCCCTCTTCCACGCCATTAACCCCAATTCTGTCTGCCCAGCACCTGCTGGCTTGGAAGCCAGGAGCTCTCATGTGCTCCCTGAGAGCACTTCCTTCCCACACTGCTCCCTGTAGGGACCCCAGGAGGGGGCTTTTGCTTCATGGTCTGTGTTGATAGGATATTCTGCCTCCATCTGTCTTCCCTGCTAAAGCGCCAGCTCCTCGAGGGAAGACTTGGTGCTGTATTTATCTTAGAATCCATCCAGAGCAGATGCAAGACAGGCAAGAATTTACATGCAAGTGACTTAGGAAGGGGTGAACCCAGGAAAGTGGGGGAGCAGGTGGGGCCGGCTTCCAGGGGTGCACTCTTGAACAGTCACTCAGTGCCCACTAATCAGCAGGGTCTCAGTCTTGGTTTCATCTTTGCTGTCATTAATTCATGGATGCTGAAATTATTAATATTTTTTTAACTAGGGGCCCTGCAAATTAGGCAGCTGATCCTGGGTGTTGGATGGGGAAATGAAGAAGCCCAGCAAGGATGTAATTTCAGGCTTAAAGCCTGTCTCACACCTGACCCCATGGGGAGCTCAGAAGCATGACAGAGCACTTTGTGGTGAGGTTGCCAGGCCCAGGGCTGCCCAGAAAGTGGTAAATTCCTGGGTTCTTGTGCATCTCTGTGCAGGAGAGAGGGCATCTCCAGCCCAAAGGTGGCCTTGGAAGCAGGTCACAGGTGCAGTCGTTAGAACAAAAGCAGAAGCCAAGAGAGCAGGGGCCCGGGCAGAGCGCCAACAGTGCACACACCTTCACTTTGATAAAATGATTTGAGTTGAATTATCAGATGCAAAATATGGGGTCTGAAGAAAAGGGAGTGACTTCCCCCGGGTGATCCAACTGGAAGAGATTTGGATGAAGTGACTCCCTTCCGAAGACAGAAACTGCGCCTCTCCCTGCCTTTTGGATTTGTAAATGCGCCACCGTGAACCTGCTCCATTGGCGCACCTGGCAGCTCCCACCTTTGGTTAAAGCATCTGAGGCTGAGTAACAGATCGACCCTCAACACTCTCCAGCGAAACATGCAAAATTCCCACGCAGGCCTCCTTGTAGTGACAGGGCACCAAAGCCGGTGCATGTGATCGGGATCTCCCCAAGGTACCAAGGGACCCTTATGTTTAAACTGAACCAACTGGGATCCTGTTTCAGGAGAAAGCCTTCCTTTAAGTCAGACCTAAATTTGGGGTACAGTTGCTTAGGAAAGTTGCCCGAATATTCAGTATGTGCATTTCTTCATATTTAGAATGTCAATCTTGATTAAGATTCCTGATGGAAGGGATTTCTAAGCTTTCTAGAGAGACAGGAACATCACTCTTTGCCTTGAGAAGAGATGTTTTCATGAAAGGAACTAAAACGGGGGCACGTGCACCCACTTACATCCAATTTGCTTTAGTAAGTTGATACAGCTTTCCATCTGTTTGGCCCATTTCTGCCCCGTGGAGTGGAAGCTGTCAGATTCCTTTTTGGAATGGCCAATTTACCCAGCTCGTTGATATTCTCCTGTCTCTTCTTCCCCTTTAGCCTGGCTTCTCAGATTTCCTTTTCCAGCCAGTGGGTGGATCATATTTCTAAGCTGGGACCCCCCTGGCTCAGTGGGGGAGATCTCATCTCTATGGCTGTAACAGCTAACATTTATTCACCACCTGCTAGAAATTGTTTTAAGCATTCAACATAAATTAGTTCATTTATTCTTCACAACAAACCCTATGAATTGGGTAAAACTATGCATCCTGCTTCTACAGATGTGGTAACAGTGACGCAGAGAGGTTAAGCAACTCACCCAAGGCCACACAGCTAGAGCGGCTGGCAGAATTTTAAGAAGGTTCCTGTGGTTCCTGCCCCTTGGGGTATATATCCTTTCTCCCTGTGTGTGGGCAGGATCTGGGAATATAATGTGATGTCATTACTATGATTATATCACATTATGAGAGGGATTTGCAGATATAATTAAGGTCCTCAATCAGTTGGCAGTGTGTTGATCAAGAAGGCAAATTATCCTGGGTGAGCCTGACCTAATCAGGTAAGCATTTTCAAGAGGGGTTATACCATCTCTGAATTTCTACCTGGCTTGAGGAAGCTGCCAAAGGCTCCTCAACTAAAGGGAAATGAATTCCGTTAATGACCCTTGGAAGGAGACAAGCCTCCCAAGGGACACAGCCCTGCTCAACACACAGAGGACCCAGCCGCGCCTGCAGGCTCCCGAACCATGGAAACTGAGGAGAATAAAAGCATGTTGTTGCAAATGGCTATGTTGGTGCTAATTTGCTACACAGCAGTCAGAGCAGGGCTGGGATACAAACCCGGACAGCATGACTCTAGACGGTTCGCTCCTAACCATTGTGCTGTTTGCCTCTCTGCATCTGACAGAAAGGAGTTATTGAGTAGATTAGTCAGAAGACTCAGCTCTCATGAAGCTTGGAGTGTCCCCTCCTGACAGGAAGCTATCAGCCTGTCCATCTACTCAGGAATGGCATTACGCACAAAAGCAGGCACAGAGGCAGCCAGCAAGGCAAGGACCTTAGCAACCCATGGAGAAGATGACACTAGACAAATAACCAAAATACAAGAAAACAATTGCAACAGGCAAAGGGCTGTACAGGAGAAGCACAGGTGCGGAAGGAACAAGGACGAGACCCTGGAGAACCACTGCCTATGACTGAGTGGGAGTCAACCAAGCAGAGATGAAGAAAGGGGAGAGCTAGATTTCTGGGCAGAGGGAATAGCATGTGCAAAGGGCTGGTGGCAAGAAAAAGCAGGGACAGCAAAGGAATTATACCAGGTTCTGCATGGTTCGAAAGGAAATGAGGCTGAAGAGGGAGGGAAAGGCCAGCTCAACTGAAATGACATTGCTCATTACAGCCAATGCTGACCCTCTCCATCAAGGAAACTCAGTCCACATTACCCTGGACAACTGAAACACATTTCTCTAAGCATTGGTGGCCCAGAGTAAAAATTCCTGCTTTCTGAGAAAAATGGGAAATATTTCCAGACTCAACAAGCCTTGATCGGTTCATTTTGGGACTCTGATAGCTAAAAACAGAAACCTCTTGCTCTTTGTCTTTTCTTGAATGTGTGAAAATTGAACCCTAAGAGGCAGCCTGGGCATGGAGTCAGCGGGTCCTGGGAGGTGAACCTGTCCCTATGTGTCAAGCAGGAGACAAGGCCCCTAGAGAAAATGTAGGCGGAACAGGCCTCTGGGATTAAACTAGAGCTCCGCTGTCTCCTGCCTCCTGACTGCCGGCTTCATGGTGAATGCTAGGGCCCATTCACAGAGCTCCAAACTGTAATGGATGCAGCATGTGCTCTGGCACACTTACGAGCCTTGGTAGATGGAGACCACAGAGCACTGCGCCCAGCAGCAGTGAAAGGGGTAGCAGTGTGATGTGGTTGGGGGTGACCTCCTGCTGCGATCACTAACCAGCTGTGTGACCTAAGGCAAGTTATTAACCTCTCTGTGCCCAGATCACTATCTATGGAATTGAGTTTCTACCTTCTAGGGTTGTGATGATTCTTTAATCATCTCCTGGTGCAAAGCACCAGAATAGCTAATGCCTGGCACAGTATAGGTGTGCAAGGAATGTAAACTACTGCTGCTGTCGCTATCACACCTGTTACGCCATCATCACCATCATCATTGTCCCCATCACCATCATCATCACGCTACTAAGTACAGACCTGGCTTTATGAATAAGGGAATAAACCTCAATCTTCCACAATCTCAAATTGGGGTTTAAGATTTGCAGGAAGGGAAGAATCACTGCCCCCCAAATATGGGAGTGTTGCTTTCTTGGCGACCATGGCTGTGGCAGAGAAGTCCTCGGTCCATGGCTAAGGGACATTTGGTGATGCTGTCCACCTCACCGGTGCTCAGATCTGGGCCTGCTAAATAACCTGTCAACAGCAATCTCTGATCTAATTGGTGCCCTCTCCCAAAGAGAGGAGGGGTTGATGTGTTGCTGAGAACTTTCCAGTCCTTGTGGAAGACTGTTTGATTTAAAAGAATAAATAGGCATCTCATTTATTTTTTTTAAAGTCACATGGAAAATGAGCCCATTCCCTGGCGATTCTCCCAGGAAAGGCTGCATTTACATCCACAGATATATTTCCACCACCTCTGGGGAACTGCCTGAGCCAGCGATAGCAATTAAGAAAAACATAAAGCATTTGTCTATGTTTCCCAAATGCACAGAACTCTTTCACGTGCATTATTTCATTTGCTCTGCCTAGTCCTATAAAGTATTACACTTTCCCTCGTTTCTCATGGGTTCAGTGAATGTGGCTTTTAAGGTCAACATGAATAGACAAAAGTTCTGGTCTTTTAAAAAAGAAGTTGTTAGTGACATAATTGTAAGAGGGAGTGTTGGTTAGCATGAATTGTACAGAAGGTTTTATGAGGATTTTAAAAAGCTTTTCTTATTAAATAACTATAAAACCTCACCAAAATAGCTCAACTAACTTGGGAGCAGGCCAGTCATAATTAGTGGAAAACCTGAAATGCAGAATATTTTTTTAGAAATGCACTTTCAAAACTTGTACACATAGTTAAAAAAAAAAAAATCCATTGCTAATAAAGACCCCGTGTTTCGCAAACAAACAAGACTCTTGAATCGGGCTGGTGTCCTTAAGGAGGGTAAATAGTCCCACTATGTGAGCTGGGAGGAGCCCCAAGAGCGCGTGCAGGTCTCAAGTCTTCATCTGGAAAGAAATCAACCACCCAGGGCAAGGACCAGATCATTTCCAGACACCTCCCTGCTCTCCAAAGCTCGTCTTTTCTCATTATGTTCACACTATTAATTTGCTTCACAAATTCCTTCTTCATGGTGAACTTGGAGGAAATGTTACATATTCTAAATTAGCAGAGTTCAAATTAATGAGCTTCACTGTCTTCCAGGCAGATTGGGAGATGAAAAAGAAATGAAATCTACCAGCACTCACTCCAACACAGGCTCCAGGCGCACGTGGTCCAGCCCCATTCCTGGGGCGCCTGTTGGATGGTAACTTTAGAGAGTTCTGATATTTTGCTTTCTTCAGAAGGAAAAAAGCATCAGTGAGCTGCCTCTCTATCTAACAATGAAAATTAAAATGATGACCTCTGGTGTCGGGATAGCCCAGAGACAGGCACCTCCATGTGAAAGGATACAGATTGTTGGAAATCCAGGCAATTTTCCAGAACATTGGAACATCTCCAATTTTGTATCTCAGCAAAAGTTTATTCCAGAGGTTTCAGGTTTTGTGTAGCTGCTTAGTGACGAGGTCAGGCCAAATAACTATAACAGCAATGTCTGATTTTTTACCAAGTGCTATAAAGAGGACTGTATGCCCCCCACCTCCATATATTAAAGCCCTAGCTCCCCCTGTGTTGAAGATGGGGTCTTGAAGGATGAAATTAAGTTTAAATGAGGCCATAAGGATGGGGCCCTAATACAACAGGAATCCTTGTAGGGAGAGGAAGAGACCCCACGTCTGTCTGTCTGTCTGTCTTTCTCCCCTCACCTGCCCCCCCACACAAAGAGGCCAGGGAGGACATGGCAAGAAGGCATGTCTCAAGCAAGAAAAGAGCCCTCCCCAGATATCAACCCTACTAGCATCTTGACCTTGGACTTTCAGCCTCCAGAACTGAGAAAAATAAATGTTTGTTTGTTTAAAATAAATGTTTGTTGCTTCAGTCACCCAGTCAGTAGCATCTTGTTATATAACAGTCTAAACTGATTATACACCAAGAAAAAAAAGTAGTAACAATCTAGCTAAAAACGAGAGTCCACTGGTGTCAAATCTGTGCCCAGGGATTTAAGTGCATTATCCCATTTAATGCTCACATCAGTCACACAAGAGAGGCGCTATTATTATCTTCATTTTGCATGATCTACTGGTTTGTGAATTTGTTCATTCATTCCCTCCCTCCTTCATTCACTCATCTGGCAACCACCAATCATTCATTCTTTAGACAAACATATGCCAGGCTCCACACACTTGCAAATTTCTACAGAGTAAATCACTCTGATGCCAAGAAAGCCTATTAAGGGGACCAAACGCGCTGCCCACGTGGCCCATGTGTTATTCTGAGACCACACACGCTTATTCTTGAGTGATTCGGGTATCAGTCTCTATACATCCCAGTCTTCTTGCTGCAGGGAGCATTTAATACCTATTGTTTCAAACCCTCTTCCTTCTTTTCCTTCTCCTGCCAATTACATGCTGACCCCTTTTCAACCCTCCAAACTGAGGTCTGGCATAACTGCTCTACCCAAAACCTAGTATTGGCGGCTGAAATGGGAGCATCTTAATGAGATGCATAACTGTTCAGCACCAGGTTTTTCTTCACCAACTGTTCTGTGACTCAGCCAGGCAATCATTTACCCCCACCTTCCCCAATAGAAACACCAGGTTTCCCTTCTCCAGCCTGAGACGCTGAGAACCAGCTTTGTCTTCCTCTGAAGCCCCCATTCATCACAGTCACTTCGCTCATTTGCAATTTTCAGAATGGAGATCCACTCGGACTGAACCGAGGGCATTGTTGCTTGAGAAACATGTCGTGGGAGTAAAGGGAGGCTTTGAGAGGCCGAGTCTTTGCTCATATCCCCAAATTAGATGAATAGGATGGAAATGAAATAACTGCTTCCTGATTTAATACTGCAACTGCAGACCACGATGCTGGTCAGCCAGCGCCCAGCAGCTTATGCCGCGTGCGCATGCGCGCTTCTCTACCTTGGGAGGTCCAGACCAAGACGGCATCAGCCGCAGAATACTAATAAACCACTCAGACACAGAACTCTACAGTTTACAGGCAACTGTCTCACGAAGAAAGTATTGCCATTCCCAGTTTTAGATTTGAAGGACCTGGGTCCTGGAATCTTGGTGACTGGCTCAAGGACACACCTGTAGCTTGGTGAGGCTGGGACTTGAACTTGGGACTTCTGGCTCTCAGCATTTTCTAGGGCAGAGGATGCTGGTGGACCAAATCCAGCCATGCCCATTCGCATTGTCTAGGGCTCCTGTGACATGCCTGGGCAGAGCTGAGTAGTTGCAACAAAGACCGAAAAAACTTACTATCTAGGAAAAATTGGTTGATATCTCGTCTGCAGTTTATAGCACTGACTTGGTTTAGCACTTTAGCTAGAATGTTCTAGCAGAATGAGGTGGCTTTGGGGGAGCTCTGGCTGTTAGCATGAGTGCTAAACAGAGTCAAATGATCCTGGCTATGGTGTCGTGGCTACTACTGATGTCGTTTTTTGGAGTCGATGGATTTGAGAGTGAAGAGGGGTCCTTAGGTTTGATGGAGGAGATATAACGCAAAATAAGATTAGAACTAGACCCACACAAGAAAGTGGGGGTAGAAGAAATCAACATAACCATTAGCACAATCCCTAGGTGCCAGCTCCTAAGTTACAAAGCATAGGTAGGAGCTAGACTGCAGTCTAGGGCCAAAGATATGGAGATTGAGCCCATTGTAGAATCTCTGGTCTCTTTTCTAATTCTAGTTAGGCAGTAACAGACAGCCATCTTCGAAGATGAGCCCTCCCAACTGAAAGAAGGCTATATCAGTGCCATCTGTGCAAGAATTCAGGGCAGCCATTTTCTCTGTCCACCGGTGCCTATGCAGGTGCTTTCCTTTACCAACTCTGCCACTCTGCAGGGCAGCAGCCTACCTGTCTGCCCGTGACCTGCACCATGCAGACCTCTCTTAGCTAACCTGCCCCTCAGCGGGGCAGGTCTTTCTGCCCACTTCCGTCTGTACAAGTGTCCTTTACTTCCTTGTCCTAATAAACCTATTCTTCAAGTACAACTGAGTCTCTGTCTCGTGGAGAAACTTGTCATGTGCCGCTATAGGGAGCTCTGGTGAAACCTTTACCAGAATGGACCCAAGGACCCCGCTCTGCTCTCAAATCCATCAGAAAAAGGACATCAGAGGCATGATACGGTCTGGAAGGAAAATCTTCCAAATGCAACACCATAAACTCCAACTCTGTGTCCAGCCCTTTTTCCTCTTTTTCTTGTATTGACTAAACACTGGGCAGCATCTCCCACCGACAGGACGCATCAGCAAAACTTCAATCTGAGCCACATCTCAGCATTCCAGGCAAAATGCATGGTTGCCAAAGGCTTACAAATATTAGGATCTGGGATGCATCGTCCGGCTGGCTCGCTGGGGGTGTCAGCCATGACCTCGGACGCCAGGCTTGCTGACTCACTACTGAGACTTTCGAGGCATTCTCTCAGTTTCTCAGTGGAGGCTCAGAGCTTGAGCTGGAGGGCACTCCATCGCCACGCCCACCCTCGCCTCCACACGCCGGCTGCTGCTGGATTCTGCTTCCCTGACCCGACACTCTCAGCATCTCCCTGGGCTCCCTTGGACCTGGCTGTGGCTGCACCCGTGTTAGTTTTCAACGGCTGCTTTATAACAAACGCTGTGGCGCTTGACAACAGATTCGTTCTCTTATAGCTCGGCGTGCACAGCTCCTATAATCAAGGTGCTGCAGCTCCTTCTGGAAGCTCTAAGGGAAAATGCACTCCCTGCCACCCTCAGCATTTGGAGGTCACTTGTAGTCCTTGGCTTGGGGTCACCTTGACCTCAACTTCTGTCCATTGGTCATTCCATCCTCCGCTCTGACTCTGAGTTTATCAACCTTGAGATGACCCTGGAATTAGGAATACCCCGAAATTCCCATGAATAATCTTCCCACCCTAAGATTCTAAGTTAATCACATCTGCAAAGTCCCTTTCTCCATGTCAAGTAACATATTCACAGGTTCCAGTGATTGGGGTGTGGCCATCTTTGTGGGGTTACTCTGCCTGTCACAGTTTACAAATAAGTAACTGCAGGCCTTGGGTTTTAAAGAACCTGGGGCAAGGGCAAGACCAAAGACAGCACCAGAGAGGAAGAACAGATTCTGTTCTGGTTCCTTAACTGGGTTTCACAACCCACGCTAATCACATTCACTATTGAGGCTGGTTGGACTTTTATGCCCCAAAGAGACCCCTTGCCTAGGATTTAGATGCCCCCAAATTGGTGGCTTTGACCTGTGAGATTTCCTAGGATCCTCCCCTGTCAAGTTTGAGATTAAAAATTTAGCTGCCTCCAAGGTCTGCCCTAGGACAATGCTACTTATTAGCAAGTTAAATTCGAACAAACTAAATGGTCAAGACAAGCAGGTTTCTTAGGCTCAAGAAAGGCTGTGCCCTGCACACTAATCAGATAACAAATGGCAGCAATTTGCCAGGAGCTGGTTTGGGCAAGGCCTTATCTTAACAAGATACTTATCGCTTCTTCCCCTCGGATTGAGTTACCCCAGTAATATCCTGGAGAAGGAGACTCAATTATCAATTGCAATTGACTCTCATTGTCCTAGCCCCCGGTTCTTATTTCAAGATTATCAAGGCCTGAATCCCAACCATTTTTTTCTTTACAGCAAAAAGGAAAATCACAGTGTTCTATGCTGTCCTCTGATACGATAACGAACAAACCAACCAACAAAATAAGCCCATTTTGCCATTTGCTCAGGAAAAATGACATTTTACTGTGAATGAGTAGTAGTAATAATAATAAAGAATTTCAGTCTCTCTGGACGTTTCTTATTAAAGAAGGAGTTGGCAAATTCTCCAGTACTGATCTCTCAGGACCTCCGATTTGAAGAGCAGCTCATTTCTTGGCCCGGGGTAAAGCTCCGTTAGAAAAGGCTACTGATGAGCATGAGGTTCGGGGGTCTGGATTTCTCCTGCTCTTTCACCCCCTCTTCCGATCGTGAATAATTGGATCTCTGCAGCTCCTGAACTCCCTAGTATCTGCCCATTCCTTAGAAAGGTCACACTTCTGCTCAGACACCAGCTCATTTATCCTATGAAATGAAGGAAAACCCACTGAGAGCCGAGCCTGAGATTCTAAACTGGGATGAAGTTTCCTATGTGTGAAAGAGACCCAGTGTGGGAGAAACCGGAGGTACCGTGTGCGACCAAAGAGCTTTGAGAGACAAGTCCCAAGACTTCTCCCAGTATCCAAATGTCACTCTGGCATGAAGCAATTTCCTTAGTAAATGAGGTAAAATCTTCATGCAACTTCATCACAACCCAAAATGAACTTTCTTTGGGAACAACAACTGGAATGACAGAGCTGCTGGGTGGAGGAAATGGCTGGTCCCCAAGAAACCAGCTTCCTCTGATTCAGTGTCCTTCTGCAAAGACTAGAAGCTGTCCCTTGTTCACGAACTTCCAGGTTACTCTTGAAAAGCAGAACCCACAATATTCCATGTGCAAAATCCAAGAGCGTAATATGAGTTTATTTCATCCTTTATCCTTAGTGACAAGTGGCCTGTAAGGGGGTGGATTAACCCTTTCCTGCATGTAATTCCTTCCGCCACCTACTGGCTGGTGGTCTGTGGGACCAACACTGAGCCAACAGAAGCCCAGGGGCAGGCTGAAGGGCAGCCTTCCTGGCCGCCTGTGTGGGGCTGGCTTTCACTGGTTCTGTGCTTCCTGTTAATTAGGAAAGAGACCCAGAATCATCCTGATTCCCATTTGAACACTGATTCTTGGTTGGGATGCTGGCAAGCGGAAGACGTCTCCATAGTGCTGGGAACAAAGACCTAGTCAGGTGACTGGAAACAGAAGAATGAATTGAGGGGGGAATGGCAGATGGCCGATGTGCCTAGGCAGGGAAGAGCTCGAAAAGGGAACATCCAAAAGCAGCTTCCCAACTTCCATGCAAGTATTTTGTGCAGCTTCCCTATTTCAGGCGCAGTCTCTGCCCGAACAACCTCCTTCCTGGTTCAAGGACGCTCTGTCAGACTCAGGAGAGGCTGAGATGGCAGGGGCAGAGAGAAGTTGCCAGCACAAGGCCTCCCACCAAGCCTGGCTTTCCCACCTGTCCTGCCCTCTGGGACAGGAGGGCCTCAGCATCCAGGGTTCCTCACCTGGAGCCACTGGGGGTCTTCACCCCAGTTTCATTCCCACTGGCAAGAGTGGAGCCAATCCCTTTTTAAATTTTCATGGGGGAAGGGGTTACTCTACTTAAGGACAAATGAACTGAGGATCAAAAGGGGTTCAGGTCACCCACTTAGTCTAAGAACACCCTAGCTGGGCTGGTAGAGGGGGCCAGGTCCAAAGAGCGATGGGCTCCAGAGCTGGGCCGCTTTGTGCCTGTGCAACCCCTCAGCTGGACTGGGTGACCCCCTGCATGTTCCTTTAAATGGCAACACCTCCCAGGGCCTCAGCTTCCGCATCTGAAAATGGGGAGTGACGCATTTGGAAAGCGGCCAGAGGCGGGACAAAAGAAACTTCTCTTAAGAGGCACCCAAATTGTCATTGTCATTGTTTTAAGGAAGTGGGGAGTTTTAAAGATGAAAACATAAAAGTAAAAAAAGAACACTCACACATATTTAACTGCTTATCGCTTGCTGTTCTGGGCACTTTACACATCTCAGTTTTCATAACAATCCCAAGAGGTAGGTCCTGGGATTTCGCAGAGGAAGAAACTGGGGCACCCAGATGACAGGCAGCTGACTCCAGGTTACTTTGCCAGTAAGTATGGATTTGGACCCAGGCATCCTAATTCTAAGAAACCTTGGTTTTAATCACCACATTATGTGGCCTCTTTAGCTAAAGTCAAATAAATTGTTCCTACTTTCTAGATGAAGAAATACTTGCCCAAGATCCCACTGTAAGTAGAAAGAGGAAGAATTTGAACTCTGATCTTAGGGTTCTAAACTCCATTCTCTTTTCATTAAACAGTACTGTTTGTAGTTGGCTGAACCTGGCATCTGGGGTGGGGGACAGAGAGGGGGAGGATGGGCCCCCCTGGTGGAGCAAGGGGTTAAGCGCAACACTATGAAGCTGTCCAGAGTCACTGCAGCAAGAGTTCGATCCCCGGCCAGGGAGATTCCCACATGGCGCAGCAGACCTCTCCTGCCTCGCCCACTGCTCCCCTCAGCAGTGTATTTAAGTCACTGTTCTGCTCCCCACTCTTTCTCTGGTGAATCCTCTGACCACCCCACACCTCTATCCTGCACATCAGTTCTTGTATGCATAAATAAATAAATCTTGGGAAAAAAAACACAGAAAGAGGGAGGATGACTTCTTGACTCCTACAAAGGTCTTCTGGGGTGAGAAAGGGGGTGCATGTGGGCCTACCTGGGGCTTCTCCTTCCTGTTCTTAACAGGGTGAGTCAGAAACAGCCCGATCCATGAAAAGAACAAACTCGGCTGTCTCCTGGCCCCACCCCCACCCCGCCACCCCACCCGCCACCGCCTCTACCCCAAAGGAGCCCAGCTCAGCTCTGAACCCTGCAAATTCCCTTCACCTGGGACACGGCGGTCAGGAAGGATGGGCTGCAGTGGCCTTTGCTCCAGGGACCCAGCGCAAAGCCACACCGCTCTCCTCCCGAGTTGAGCCCACTGTGAATCCTCATATGGCCAGAGGCCCGCGAGGCTGCCCACCCACCCAGACCCCAGATCCCTGACAAGCACCCCATGCTGTGTAAACACAGCTGCTATTTTCCAAGTGTGCACACAGCAAAGGAGCACCGGCTTGGGGAGCGGCGAGGACCCCTCTGGTTTCCCAAATCCATGCGGCACCCCCAGACCCTCATCCTTGGTCATCTAACGCACTGGAGGCTGCTGTTTCCAGAGCCGCCAGGAGCTGCCCCAGCTCCTGTAAACCTCCCGGGATGCTGCTAAAATGCAGGTTTCCATTCTGCAGGCTGAGGAAGGCCAAGGCTCTGCACTGCTCACAAGCTCTGGGGTGATCCCGATGCTGCTGGTCCCAGATGTGTCTTTGAGTAATAAAAGCCTAGAGCAGTGGTTCTCAAACTCAGCTGCATATTGGAACCAACTGGGAGCCTTTAAAAGCTCAGACGCCACAGGCTTTCTGACTCTGTAGGTTCAAGGTGTGGCCTGAGCAGTGGGATTTTGTTAATTTCCTCTGTTGATTCTCCAGTTGGACAAATGCTGAGCAGCCTGCTCTAAAGGAGGGCGCTCCCCTCTAGCAGGTGGAAGTCGGTCCAGCTAGGTGGAGCGCTGTCCTCCAAATGACCTGAACTTCAACTTGTCCATCTGTCTCAAGAGATTATTTGCTCTTTTGTGGTGTTTGTGCCTGAATAACAAAAGCAGCAGACATGGAGGTCAGCCTCCCTCGGTGGGATACCTGGCTAAGCACATGACATGGCTGCATTGAGTAAATCCTCACAAGCACCTGCGAGGGAGGTGCTTGTATTGTCCTTATCGAACAGGTGAGGAAACTGAGGCACAGAGAGGGCAAGAAGCTTTCCTAAGTCACAGAGCTGACAGCTTGGGATTCCAGCCCACACGTGCTGGTTCCAGGGCCTGTGCTCTTGAGTGTGTGGCCGCAGACATGCCCCTTCCCTTCAGAACATCTACCCAAGCCTGGGGTGGGCTCTGCGCCTGGATCCAAGCGCGCACTGAGGTGGCTGAGCAATGTCAGTCAAGCTCTGCATTGGCAGGACGCCACTGCGAGTGTAATGATATATCTGGGGGTATATCTGCAGATGTTGCACAGGGAACATTCTAGAGAAGGAACAGATGCTCAGAGCAATTTCTCCAGTACTCAAAATTATGGTCAGAACTGTGTGTGGGCCACTTTGTGGCTTTAGACATTGGATTTAAGACAAAGAAGGAAACGCTGCTTCAATAGGCCATTTTAGGAAGCACCGAGGGGGCCTGGGTGTCACAGCTCCGGGGCATGTTCCAGAAAGGCCTGCTTCCTCACAGGACCACCGACACCTGTTGTGTCTCTGGCCTGGTCATGGAGACATTAAACATCGAAGACCGGCTGGAGACACAGGAGCTGCCGACCTTTCTGGACGTTAGGAGCTACAGAAGAACTTGTTTTTTGTTTTGTTTTTTAAAGATTTATTTATTTATTTTTTCATACAGCTAGGAATGCAGGCCAGAGGTGTGGGGCAGTGAGAGGATCACCAGAGACAGAGTGGGGAGCAGAACGGGCAGATCTAGTAAAGTACACTGCTGAGGCGAGCAGCGGGCGAGGCAGGAGAGGTCTGCCGTGCCATGTGGGAATCTCCCCGGGTGGGCGTCGAACTCGTGCCGCAGCCACCGACAGCTCCACAGGGCTGCTGGTCTAAAGAGAGGGGTGTAGATGGGCTCCCCACCCAGGAGGGACAATGCCTCAAGCCCTGGATCACTGGTGTGTCCGCTCCCCTTTGCTGTTTCCCTGGGCAATGGAGGGTGGGGCTTTTTGTCCCTCCATATGTCACTTCTCCTGTGCCTTTGTTCAACTGGGGTGACAAAGGCTCTGTCCACACAGGAGCACACACACTTAAACACTGGCACATGCCTGGTCTAGGCTGAGCGTCCATCTCTCCGCACCTCCAACATCACCAAGCTCTGAAGATCAACAGGGCTTCGTGTAATGCTGAGTATATGTTGGTGTCCTAGAGTGTGGACTACAGGAAGGGAAGGACTTCTTCATTCTGAAAGCCCCTGCATCTAGCACAGAACTATGTACACAGTAGGTATTATGGTTTGAATTACGCTCCCCTCCCCCATTGATATGTGAAAGCCCCTAACCTGAGGACCCTAGAATATGACCTTGTTTGGCAAAAGGATCATCATGATGCAATTAACTAAGATAAAGGCCCCCTGGAGTAGGAGTGGTGTCCTACAGAGGGGAAATGTGGGCACAGCCACACAGAGAGAATCACATGAAAATGAAGGTGAGTCCGAAAAGATGCTCCTACAAGCCAAGGAATGTCAGCGATTGCCAGAAGCCAGGTGAGGCGTTCTCAGAAGGAATTAACACAGCCAGCACCTTGCTCTAGAACTCCTGGCCTCCAGAATGGCTTGAGAAAATACATTTCTGTGGCGTAATTCCCCACAGTGTGGTCCTTTGTTCCAGCAGCCCTAAGAAACTCAGAGTGGACATGCACTGGGAAGGAAGGAACTTCAGTTCTATTTCATTCAGCGCCTATTTACTGAGTTCCTATTGATGCTGCAAGGCCTGCAAGAGGCGGCAAGAAGAGAGGGGAGATAGGCAGGGCTGAATGCGGACCAGGGATTGAGGGCCAGTGAGATCAGCCTGAAGCAGCCCGAAGCACGCCTCGATTCTGCGACTCGCCTTCCCCAGCTCCTTCCAGCCCCCAAGCCCTGCAGCTACTCTCGCCAACCTCCCCACACCTGCCACATGCTTGTCTCAAGAAAGTCTTATAAAATCGGGTTGAGATGTATAAAAGACCGAGACCTTTCCCAGCGTCGGCCCTTCCACGAGGCTTGCTCTTACACTTTCAGGAAGGACACCAGGACACACTTTTAGGGGAGACACCAGGCATCGGCCTGGAGTGGAGGCACCCTTTAGACCCAGGCCTTCACTGGGCCCTGGGATGGACAGGCTGCTGCCTTGATGGAGGGCTGCCTCCATGCCCGAGGGTGGGAAGCCCTGGTCACCTCCTCAGGCTAAATCCCTACAGGCTGGACTTGCTCAGGGCACAGAGATGGGCATCTTCCCTCATGGTCCAAACACCTACTGACCTCCTCTCTGTAGCTGGCCTACAGAAGATACTGGGCACCCCAAGATGCTTAAGACACCACCCCTGCCCTCAAGAAACTCAAAGTCTATTAATGTTCAAATGCAGGGAGTCAGTGTTATAAATGACAGAAATGGGGGCATGGGTGGGGGGCACAGAGAGGCACTTTCTAGACTCACACTATCCATTACGGTGGACCCTAGCCACATATGAAGGCTGAGGAATGGCATGATGAGGCCAGTCCAAATTGAGGGGTGCTAGGTCAGATTACATATCAGATTTCAAAGACTTACTACAAACACAAGAAGATGAAATACCTTAATGATTTTTATTGGTTACATGTCAAAAGGGTCATATTTTGGCTATACAGGGTTAAATGAAATTAAAATATTAAAAGGAATTTCACTTGGTTGTTTTTGTTTAACTTTCAAAAAAAGTGGCTACTAGAAAATTTCAAATTACATACATGTATCATATTACAGTGCTTGGAGGTAGGCGGCACCATTCTAGAAGGACATTTAATCTGAGTGTGGAAAGGGGAAAAATCAGGGAGAGCTTCCTGGAAGAAGCCTCATCTGCACTTAAAAAAAAAAAAAGACTGAGCATTGACTGAGCCGCTTGGTATGTACCTGGAACATTCTACATATTTCTAATTTAACCCTTAATAACTGAACTGTTGGTACTTTATTCTTACTTCATAAACCTGGAAAAGGCTTAGCTGTTAGCCCCAGATTTCACGTAATTAGTGGTGGAGTTGAGGTGGGAGCTCTGGTCCCTACCAGATCAGTAGGCCAACTTTGCCATAGAGGTGGAAAGGGGTGTGCCAACACCCACCCCCACCCGTGTCTCTCCTACAGAGAACAAGTCAGGGCTTTGTGTGAGCTCTATCCATCCAAAAGGTTAACATCCAATTGGCCGAGAAGCTTCTTGAGTTGTGCAATTTACAGAAAAATCAAATTATGTAGAGGCCTCTTATAATTGAGGGTAATTTAGGAAATAACTTTCTGAAAATGGCAGATTTTACAGCTGTGTTACCATTTGGAAATGGCCGAGCTCATTTTGTCAAGCAAATGCCCTTCTCTCCTTGAAATATGCCAGATTGCACTCAGAGCGACAGACACAGGAAAACCCCATGGGGCACGGAGCTTACTGTCCAGATTTGAATATGTCGGGTCCAATCAGGCTTCCTAAAGCAGAGCAACTGTCGATCTAGAGAGCCTTTGAGCAACACGGATCAATCAATGAGATGAATGGCACCCCATTAAAGGGCCCTGAGACGGGGTGTTGGTTCCCAGCCAACAGGCACTGAGCTAGGTACTGGGGCCCCACAAACACACCCACGGGAGACCTGGAAAACTTAGCAACTCTGTCTGTCCACTTTCCAAGCTGGGGGTTTAGCGCACACAGACACACACAGGCACACACAGCCTTCTAAAGCAGTACATCGGATTTGCTAACAACAGAGGTTTCCAGACATATAACAGAAATCAAATTCTTTAGAAAGGGCTCGCGATGGATAGTTAGTGGCTTCTGAGCAACAGGAAATCATCTATTTTTTATTAGTCAACAAAATCCCAAGTGTGCATCAGCAAAAGGTGAACCTGCAGGAAAGGGGCACAGCATGGCCCCAGAACCCTCAAGAGCAGGCCCGGGTTGCTAAGTCAGCTCAGGTCACGGGTGGCTACTGAGAACACCTCCTCCGCCTTTAGCCCTGTCCTGGGCGCTCTTCACATAGGATTTCAAACCTCACAAACCTGCAAGCCCGGGGCCATGCTCAGGTTCACAGATAAGGGGACCCAAGTTTGGGAAAGTGAAATAATTGCCCTTGGTTACAGACCCAGGCTAGGATCTCCTACTTTCTTCAATTCAGTCCTCTCCTCTGACCCAGGTGGGTCTGACTCAAGAGTCCCCATCTGTCCTAGCGCAGATGGAAATCCGACCAGAGCACCTTTCTGAGAATAATGGAGCCGCTGGCCACCACGAGAGGCGGCCTGCTGTCCCTGGTCTTTGCAACGGGCTTGGCCATCTATTGTCATTTGCGATTAATAATGAAGCATTCTCCCAAGCGCTGTGTGTAAGACCGGTTCCTGTAATATTTCATCTTGGCCAGCCAGCTGCCGTTCTGCTAGGTTGACAGTAAGTACTATCTTTGCATAAGGAGCCAATCCACAACCAAATCCATTAGCCCCTCTTTCGGCTGGTAGACAGCTGTTGGGCAAAGCAAGATAATTAGACAGACTTGTCATTTACCAGGTGGTCGGTAATGAAGGGATTAATTGACCGGAGTGGGGGCTGTGCAGTGTCTGCTCTTTCTCACTGGCCCTGGCGTACGTGCGCACTCAGCAGCCTTCTTCCTGAACACCCGGGAGGCGGCAGCCCTTCTTCCCTGCACGCTGATGCACCAGTGCTTCCTCAGGCCCATCTGATGCCCGGCAAGGAGCAAGTGTGTGTTCTGTGCCTTGAAGGACCAAGACCTGGAGGCTCAAGTGTCCCTTACAAGGGCTCCTGCCCAAATGCTGCCATTTCTTGGGTTTGTCCGCATAATGCTGTTTGAGTCTCCAAAGGCTCAGGCATCGACCCGAACACCGCGTAGTGGAATGTGACCTGGTGATGAGGTTGAGTGTGGGAAATGCCACGGGGGCAGCCCTGGTCATAGGCTCCGAGGTGCTTTTCACAGAATAGTGGATATTTTCACAAGAACCAAAATTTCAAAGATTTGTATAACGGCTGGCAGCCCTCACAGACCCTCCAATCCTTCTGAACTGGAACCCAACAGAATCACCTAGAGAACTTTGTACCCAAGTACCCATGTCCCTACCTGATCCCAGATAGAGCAATAATATCAGAATCCAGGGGGAGGCCTGGGTCCTGGTCAGCTTTTCAAAGCTTCCTGAGTTGTTCTAACAGGCAGGGTTAAGAACAACTGAGGTGGTCCAGTAGCTTCATCTGATAGATGAGGAAGCTGCAGGGAAAGGGGGCATGGCTGGCCTTAGAAAAAAAACCCAGTTACAAGGAGCTGAGGCAGAAGCAGTAGTTGGCTCAGAAACTGCACACCATCTCCTGTGGGCCCCTCACATCCACCAACCCCACAGCAGGTAAAAACTAAAGGTCTCTAGAAGGTGGGTAAGTTTTATCCAGTTGATGCCAGCCTGCCTCTGCTGTCTCCTCTCCAGTCAGCTTCCAACGTGCTCCTTCGCTCCAGCCACAACCCCTCACCATTCCCCGAATGTACCATGGACCATCTGCCTCAACACCTCGCTCCTGCCGTTCCTCCCTTCTGTGATGCTGTTCCCTCTTGGTCAAAGGAAGTGGTTCAAAGGCCTGGCCCAAATGCCACCTGCCCTGTAAACCTCTCACTGTGCTCAGCACTTCAAGCCTATGCACTTACTTGGTTTTCTGTTTCTTCTACAAACTCTCAGAAGTAGATTGGGCAAGCACGGCTGAGAAAGCCATTTAGGTCAGGGCTAGGAGAGTCCCCCAGCCCTCTTGAACTATCCAAGCTTGTATCAATCTAACTGAATCAATGACCCAATCTTCCAATTTTCACCAGTGTGTGCCAGAGTTCTCAGGAGTGATTCCTGCTTAGCCTGGTTCCATGAGAGAGACACAGACCTCTCCAAATACCAGCTTCGGTAAATAAAAGTCAAATATTTTAAAGTAATATTAAAGAAGTGAAGGTTTATTGGCTATCTACCATCCATTCCACACCTTCCATAGTCTGGCAGGGGGAGGGGTGGGTTTTCTGAGCACACCCCAGGTCTCAGCCTGAGTCACTAAGAAAGAGAAAGTCACAGAAGCATTCTTCCACCCAGGGAAGATCATGTGATAGGTTAGGATGCCAGGATGATCGGCTGAAACACTACAACTTGTGATGTCAGAGAGGCCCAGCTCCACCCTCAAGGACCTGTGCAATCTGGGCAAATTGCTCAAGGCTTTGAAATTTCAGTTAACTGAAATGGGCTTATCAGATACCTGCCATAGAGATATGTGAGGGAAACACCTGAAGAGTCAGTGATACGTATTACACACTCAATGAGCAGCAAGTCTCCTTCCTTTCGTCCCTCCCTCTCGTTTCTCCTTGGAACATGCATTACAGAGAAGTAAGTTTGCTTTACCTTAGCGAAGCATGGACCAAGAAGGTCCACAGAACAGCAGAGAACTCAGGATGGCCCTCTGCTCTTGCCACGCTCACAGCCCTGGGGCCCTTCTACCTCCTTCTTGATTCTGCTCTCTCTCAAGTAGTTCACCCAGATTTTCACCAATCCCTGATCATCACTGGTGCCACAGACCCTCCCAGGAAGGCCTGAGACCACTGGATCCGGTGCATTCCATGCACGTCTCCTAGACTCAGCGCTTAGAAAGAAAGTTCCAGTCAGCCCCCAGCTGTGCATCTGTCTTCTTGAAATGGGGTAATCACAGGGCAAGTCTAAATGCTAAAGAAAGAAGCAGGCAGGGCAGGGCTGAACCACATGAGTGATGCCGTGATGATCTCAGGCAACCCACGAGAGGGCCAGGAGGTGGGCGAGGCAGAAGGACAGGCTGTCTCGCCCTCGCTGGCATTTGGGGGCAATTATGCCCTATTAATGGTTGACAATGTAGCTCTGCCCTATGCATCCGCGCTGAGCCAGGGTGGCCCACAGATGTGTTCGACCCACAAATATGTAGTTGGCAACTCCTGAACTTTTGGTGACTTGATGCCAGCTGATCTGATCAGCAATTACGTTTTATTTTGGGGCCAGGGAGACAGCAGAGAACCAGGAAAATTATAAGACATCAGAGTGCAGTTTTTCTAAGAATATCAACTACAAACTTTTTAAAAACAGATTGTTGTTTTAATGGTTAGGAGTTTGCAAGGCACTAAAATAAGAAAACCTTGAACACTAAAATCAGATTATAGCCAATTTTCCTAAGGGAGCTTTAAAGCCTTTGTCCAACGAAAATCTGGGTTTGATTTTTTTGTTTGTTTGTTTGTTTGTTTGGAGCAGAGATGGGGTAATTCCTGCCAAGAGAACTTTGCTGGTAAGAGAGAGCAAAGCACACAGATAAATGGATTTGAAGTTTGTCCTGGGTTTGAACCCTTACTCTGATTCTTGCTAACCATCTGACTTTGGGAATGCTATACAACTTTCTTGGCCTCGATTCCCCTCTACTAAAATAGGGGTGTAATACAGAGCTTGGGGCTTACGCTAGGCATTAGATGGAAATTTATAAGCTTCTCAATAGCATCTGGTCCAGAGCACCCATACATGGTACTTCCTACCATAACGTTGGTTTCTTATCATTGAAAATTAATGGTTCCTGTTTCCACCACCACATATCAAACCCAGATAACCAGCCACCACAGAAAGGGGAAATGGCATTTCCAGGAGCAGTTGGATTTCTAGCAATCATGGGGTTTGTCATCTACCTGTGTGATAACATCAACCCAGGCTTAGCAGCTTCAACTACTAGGCGGGTAGGGGAACAGGAGAAACTACAACCAAGCCCCTTGGGGGCAAAGTTGGTAAGTGGCTCGTGGACACAAAACCTCACTGAACGCAATAGCGGCGCTTGCTCTCTCTCTCTTAACTCCGCACACCCCCGCCCAAACGATCCCCGAGATGATGTCTCCGAGAAGCGTCTCTTAGTGAACTTGTGTGGGAATGGAACATAATTGCAGCTTGTAAAGGAAACCAGCCTAAGAAAAAACATTGCGACAACATCCCGAGGAAATGGGGAGATCTTCCTGAGGGTCATTTTCCTGCTTGCCAGCGAAGGGCCAGACAGCTTGACCAAGACATTCTGGGTGGCGGGAGTGACTCACCCACCTACGCCTGCCAAATGACTCCCAGAGCTGCCTCAGTCCCATCGACCCTCCCAGGTCCCAACATGTCATCCAGACAACCCTCACAACATCACCAGAAGGAAGAGATGACCTTGGCCTAGGAAGACCATCTTCCCTTCCATTGTTTCACCAACGGACCAAGCAGGGGCCTCCCCCCAGGTGACTCAATCATGTCAACCTGGGATAACAAGAGTCCTGGAAGGCTAACCAGACATACCCTGCTCGCCCTTTCCTGCCCATCACCCAGCAGTGGGCGCCTGGAGCAGGCACTCATGTTAGCAGGTAGAGAAATGAATGAGTGAACAAGTAATGGACCCAGGGATGTACCACCTCCATAGGAGACTGGTCACCTCACGCAACCCTGCAAGGCACCTATGTTAGGCCGTGTGATAAGTGGGGAAAGCAGACTCTGAGGGGTTAAGCATCTTGTCCACACTCACGTAGTAGGAAAAGAGGAAACCAGGCTTTCAACCCAGGTCTGGCTTTAAAGGTCAAGGCTTCCAACGTCGAAGCCATGCTCACGACCCGGACGATGAATCATGTTTACACAGTCCCTGACACGTCAGTTATTTCACCCTCCTAGCATTCCAGAGAGCTGGGAAAACTCACCCTTAAGAACACTCACCATGTATTCAAGGTTACACAACCAGCTGGGGGTGAAGCAGGAATTAGACCCTGAACTTTCATTCTTTCAATCACAGATATTTGAGGGCACCCCCAATCTGCCGTGTCCTGTGTAAGGGGGTAGGGACACGGTATGTGAACTTCCTGCTTCAAAGGGGCATCAACTTCAGGAAAAGTTCCCTCCCGTGACACCATATGTTGTCCATAAAACTTCCTCAGCAAAGCAGCAGTCCAGCAGTTTTGTTTGGAAAGGGAAACTGATCAGAGGGCACTAGGTAAAGCGCGGGAACGCGTCCCCAGAGCATGTGTTTTCAACGTGGCTAGCCTCAAGTCTTATATTTTGTCAAAGCCTGGTTCTGCCGCCTCCTGAGGATGCAGTATGTGAACAGGCTGGCAGAGGATAGTCAGGCTGGGCACCAAACCATACCCAGATACAGACACACTTCGGACACGGTGCAGGTCGGGTTAGCACCTGGTAACGTTGGTTTCCCAGTGTGCGTAAGTTATGTTTATAAGATCTTTTAGTCTCTTACATGTGTGACAGCATTATGTCTGAAAAAATAATGTACATGCCTTAATAGAAAATGCTAGCCATCATCAGAGGAGTAGGAAAATAGCACCAAAGGCATGCTCGCGGCAGAGTTGCAATCATTTTTAATTTGTAAAAAGCACCTTATCTGCAGAGTGCAATAAAGCCAGCTACGCCTTCATCAAATTCCTCACTAAGTCATCAGAGAGTCCAGTAAAGGAAGCCTCAGGCTATTGAGTTTGCAATAACCAGCTAGTCTGACCTCATCACACTGGAGCTCCAAGGGGTGGAGTTAGAAGGGTGTGAATTCATGGTTAGGCCACCCAGGATACACAAACCCAGGAGACCATTTTTCCAGAGGTGAGAGACAGGATGAGACAAGGGATCAGAAATTCTCAGGCTCATTCTTTTGCAAGACTTGTGGAAAATTCAGCACCATGGAGAACTAAGCATCATCTTCCTCCACCAAGCCCCTTGCTCCACAGAAATAAAGAATATGACACAAAGGAAAATTCAGAGACTATACAGGCAAGCTACACACTGTTTTCCTTTCCCAAAAGCCATAGTCAATATTGCCACTGATCGTTTACTCACCTGTTCTTGGTGTCAAGTGATATTCATGCTCCTACAAGAGGACCAGCCTTGGAGTCTCCATATCAAGACCCACACACCATGAAACCATCACCATGGCAACCAGATCACCTCCTTCTGCCCCTAGCTTTCCACGGAGGACCATTTATTTTGGTTGGAGTCTATTTTGCTCAATGGGATTTTTTTTGTGTGTGTGTGGTAATCAAGCCTCATTTACTGGGACAATCACTTGCCAAAAATTCCCCCACCCATCCATCCAACAAGGGCATTTTGCCAAACAGGTGCAGGGAGGTGGAATTCTTGGGACATCATCATTGGACTTTAGTAACTAGACATGGGGGCTGGGTGTTGAGTTTACCCACATGTAAGCCCTCTTGGGGTGTGCCAAGGAGGAGATTGCGGTCAGGCTGGCTCTGCAGCTTCAGAGTCCCAATGCTGGCACCTGTGAGTGCATGAGTCTCTGGAGTCTGAACCTGGGCAGGCATGAAAGCTCAGTCCAGGGCTACACTGTGCATTTCTCTGAGTGCAAACATCTCTTGATAGAATTTCAGAGCCATTATACAGAAAAAGAGAGACAGAGAAAGCAACCACTGAAGGTAAAATGGAAGCAATGGAAGTAAGTTTCAAATCCCTCAAAGAACAGAACTTTTTTCAATCCCCTTCCCCCAATTCTCTAAATTCTGATGCAGAGAAAGCAAGGAAGTTTCTTGGCTTACCTGGGTCGGGTTGTAGAGTTCCTGAAGAGGGCTTCGAGACCCCTTCCGGCAGCAGATGTCCACACCGAAGGGGTTCCTCCGCATGACTGAGGAAAAGAAAGTGAAGATTCATCAGAAATGAGCAACAAAGGTTTGTTGATTGACAAAGAAAAAGACATAAGGAAGGAAGAAGAAACAGGGAAGAAAGCAAGATAACCACCATGCCAAAGATAGATTTCCACAGCTATTCCTTTCCAATAGCCCTGGGGCCTGGCTGTCCTCCCCAACATCCAGGTGTCAGCCACACAGGGTACAAATAATGCTAAACACCCCATCCGGCAACTCTTTTAAGAAAACAGACAGTCATTGAAACTCATTGAAATGAAGCTATTATAAAAGATAGTATAAGGGATGTTTCAAGAGAGCTTGTTCTCCCAAAACCAGGCTTGGTGGCATAATGTTCCACAGTCTCCTCCCTCAACAATCAATTATGACCCCTAATTTCTGTCCCTGAGCACCTGGTCTCCCCAGAATAGTGTCGGGCCTTCCCCGGGGGGCTCTTCCCATTGGCCAAACCAGATGTCTCTCGTAAATGAGGTTATATTTCCTTCAAATATCAGCTCGAGACAGAAAGGACGAGGGCCGGTGGTACCAGACAGAGATGGCACTCATGAGCACCAGAAGAAGGGGGACTGAGTGAACCCCTCAAAACTCAATGGCACTGAGGATACCAGGAGTGATTTTTAAACAGAAGAGATTTCTTTCTTTTTTCATTCTTCTTGCTCACGAAACACCCTCACTCGGCACGGCCCCTCACATGGTATCCAACACAATCATCTGCTTGAGAACACAGTGAGGGGGAGGAAGGAAGAAGGGAGAGCGGGAAGGAGGGAGGAAAGGAAAGGAGGGAGAGGGAGAAGAAGGTACGGGGGGTGGTCAACGAACAAGTGCTTCTTCTCAAGGAGGAAGCAATTTTCTTGTGGAATGACAAGGCAGAGACACGGGCAGAACACGGAGGTGGGTCATTTCACAAGCCCGGAGAACACAGCCCCTACATTTTGGCCCCAGAGAGGACAGCAGGGTCTCCTCTGGAGCAGACCTCCCGGGTCTGAATCCTGGCTCCCGTTCAGACTAGCTGTGTGACATTAGGCAAAAGCCTAACCTTTGCCTAACATCTGTAAAATGGGGATGAGAAGAGGACCAAGCTTCCCAGGTTGTGAGAATTAAACGGGTCACTACTAAATGCAGAATGCTTAAACAGGTATCAGCAAAAAAAAAAAAAAAAAAAAAAAAAGCATAAATGACTGATGCTGTTCCAGACCCTAAAGTACATTTGCACATAATTTATGACATGAATCGTTTGCCTCCGGGGCAGGAAAGTGGAAACCTCTCTACTCTCCAGTGTGGGTGGAGGGGAAGGTACCAGAATTCATGGAGGGCTTGGTGCTTTTCTGGCAGGAAAGACCCCCAGTCCCGAAAGACAGGGAGCACTGGGCAGAAGGCATTGAACCCAGCTGATGAGCTCAGCTCATAAGCCAACCTGAGTCAGAAAAGGGAGCCATCTCCACAAGTCTCCGATCACTTCTAGAAGGTCTGCAGGTAAATCAACTCCTCCCCAGGCTCTTCTCCTTTGACCTGTCATGTTGGGCCACAGGGAAACCCTGAGACTCATTCGTGATTCCAGGAAACTCACAGCCAAGATCTCTCTCCCCTTCTTTACTCCCTAGAGCAGGGGGCAGCAACTTTCTCTGCAAAGGGCCAGCTGGTATCTCAGCTCTGAGCCAGGCGGTCTCTGTGGTAACTTCTCAGCTCGGCCTCAGCAGCGTAGATGTGGCCACAGACACGAGGGACGTGAAGGTGCACGGCTACGTGCCACACCCGCTGGCGACATCTAAGTCTGAATTCCTTGTAATTTTCATGTGTCAGGAATATTAACCTTCCTTTGAGATTTTTTCCCCCCAACCATTTCACAGAAACAAGCAGCACTTGGGATTTGGCCCACAGACCGTAGCTGACCCCTGCCCTACAGAACAGCCCCAGCGTCCCCAGGGTGGACAGCACAAGCCCCAAACGCACCCTCCGTGCCCCGAAGGGGAGGGAGCCATCGGGCAAAGGCCCACACATAAAAGCCATTAGAATTTGATTAGGCTGAACCCAGAAACACTAGTTCTTTGTTCCTCCATGGCTGCCCAGAGAAGAGAGAAAAAATTCACGTTGTGTTTTTCTTTAATTTATGACTTCATTTTTCATTTCCACCCAAAACGAGGTAAACTGTTAAATGCACGCAAGTCACCCTCGGTGCACAATGACATAGCAACACTTCGGAGGAGAAAAAACAGCCATAAAACGTGTAGAATTATACCCACGCTGTGCAAGATTAAACCCTCCCCATGGCGGCAGACAGGCTCGGCGAGGCCCATGCAGCCGGACCGCCGCCGTGAAAACCCCACCATGGAATCCATTAAAGTCAGCTTTTACGGGCGCAGTATTATTTAATTGGTTTATTTTTCTAATACAAGACCTTTAAAACGCTTTGACCGTGTGGGGCCTGCAACCTGGGCCCCTCCCCAAGGCCGTCTGCCCTCCGCGGCCCCTCCAGCCCTGCCCGTGACTTCACCGGGCGCCGGGTGAACCTGCGTTGGCTCCTCAGGCCACAGAAGCCAAAGGGGCCTTGTGTGCTTTTTACGGGAATGATAACAACCCCACCATTTACGGAGGGCTCACGGCAAGCCAGGCACAGGGTGACGTGCAACTTTTCCCAGGTGGAAGGAAGGAGACAACCTCTGGAGCCCCCCCATAACTGACGAACTTCACGCCGGTCAAGGCCACATGGGTAGACAGTGGCCAAGCCAAGACTCATACGCCCTCCTGGGCTCTTCACATCCATATATATGACAGCACTGAGTACCTACTATGCGCCTGGCAAAGAAAGAGGAGGCCAACCATTACTCACAGGCAGGTTTACCCCGCCTGTATTAAGGGGGGCATCAGAGAAGTTGAGTAAATGACTCGGAACGGCCAACAGCTCACAGGGTGGACGCCACAGTGGGCCCCGCTTTTCAGGCAGGAACACAGCAGGACCTCATAACATCATCCGTGCAGCGCCATTTCGTAACAATGCTGATGAGATCAAAGGAATCCCGGCCAATGCTGAAGACACCAGGGTATTTGAGGACCGGCTTTATTACAGGTTGTTTTGCTTAAAGTCGCAGTTGCTAAGAACCTCTCGATGACGTTGAGTGAGGATTTCCTGGGCTGAGCATGGCAGAGTTAAGTCACTTGTCCATGTGCCGTAACCAGGAAGAATGGCCACAGGACTCCCATACAACATGTTCTCATGGCCACACCAAATCAGCAATCACAGTCAAGTCCAGCAAACATCTCAATAGCATCTGGGCCAGAAAACAGGTTGGCTGGGCACACCTAGCATCATAGAATTCTTCAAAATGATGTGATGGGATCGTGAAACTATTAACAGTTATTACAGTCATTCACATATTTATTCTCAAGCACTCACAATATGACAGGCATTGGATGTGGGGGGTATAGAACTCCTCCATCTTTTTCCTACTGTTTCTCTGGTGCTTGGCACACAGTAGGTACTTGGTACACAGTAGGTACTTGAAAAGTCTTATGAATGATGTCAGACTTAAGGTTTCTTTGATCACACTGGAGAGGCTGTTTCCCGTTATATATGAAGGAAAGTACCAGCCATTTCAGGCTGCTGTTATTTTTCTGTTTGAAAAGGAACATTCTGATATTCAAAAGCCCTGATGACACTGAACAGTCTGCTGTCCAACACAAGTTTTATTTAGCTATAACACTTGTTCTCTCCTTTCTCAACTCAAACCAGTGAAATTCAAGACAATGGATCCAACTGACACAATTTACAGTCTGATTTCCTGGACCCAGGAACAGTTCCATATTCTCCAAATATATAAGTGAAGTAAAATTAGGCTCGAGCCCTGGAGCTGTTTCACTGTCCACATTGCTGATAAGTGGATGCTCCCCTCCCCGTTCGCTGAGAGCTGGTGATGGAAGGTGAGGTGGTAGCCAGGGTTGGAGCCCTTCTAGCCTCCGATCTCCCTCAGTGTGACCTGCCAGAGCCACTGGGTGTCAGGGAGCTCCTGGATTGTTAATTCAACTCTGATGGTGTAAAACTGAAATGCTATGGGGTGCTAAGTGGGAATTTGCCTTCGATGCGTTTCATAAAACCGGAGACTTTTGGAATTCTCAGGGATTAGCGTTCAGCTCCTTCGATTTACAGGCGAAACTCAGAGAGCTTAAGCACTGCTCAAGGTCTCCCCTAATAGCAAGCAGCAGAGCCAAAGCTAGAAGTCAAGTCTTGTAAAAATACATCAATAGTTAATAATAATCTTGAGAACTACCATTTTTGGAGAATTTATCACTTTCCTGATGCCTGGCACAAAGCTAAGCCTTTTTCTCCCATTGCTTCATTTAATTCTCTAAGTTAAAAACCCTGGTAAGTTAGAAATAATGAGTGATAATAATATCATTTATTCCCATTGGACAGTTGTGGAAACCAAAGCCCAGAGAGGATAAGACACTTGCCCAAGGTCACACAGTCAGCAAAGGACAGGGCCAGCCTGCCCTCCCTGAGGCTAACTCATCCCCTCCCTTTGGGTTCCTGGCAGCCTAGCCCCCCACCCGTCCTGTTTGCTCATCTCTGCATTCCCTCCGCCTAACCACATGCTTCGCACATAGTAGGGCTGTGTGAAATGAATGAAACGAAAGCAACAGGTGAAGTGATCAAAACAGGGAGGGAAGCACAGGGATGGTGGTGATGGCTCACGGGGGCTGTGGTGGGGGAAGAATTACAGGGATGTAAGAAAATAAGAAAATCAATGCAATAAATAAAATGAGGAAATGAAATGAAAGAAAAGTCAAAAGATACTTTTCCTGCAAAAGCATACCAGGTGAAATACTACCAGCAAAAGAGCAAAGAAGTTAGCCTGTTTTTCCCTACAAATTTCCTCAATATTATTTAATTGGTCTTCTCAGTTGGAGGAGCTAAAAAACATAGAGCAACATTTTTTTCACAATTAAAAGAAATCATCTATGTAAAACATTATCATTCTCCTTCAACCAAAGCAACTTTATAAAATGTTTGGCTTAAGACTGCCACTGCTATTAATTAAGTCTTTGAATGAAATTCCACCCTTTGGCTGTCATTGTCCTGAAACAGGTACATTTCAACTTGTTTTCTTTCATGAATAATTGTAGCAAGTTCCTGAGGTTTTCTAATTCTTTCATATTTGTGAAATAAAAGTTGTATGATACATTCTTGTGGATATGTGCTGTGTCTGGAATGAATTCTAGAAGCACTCAAGAAACATCAGCCTTTATTGCTGTTCCTCCTCAATTCCTCAGAACCTCAAGCCCATTTTAAAGACAAGGAAACTGAGGTTCAGAGAGGGAAAGGGTCCACCAGATGACACAGTCAGTGACTGGGATTCAAACCCTGCACACTTTCCCACAGTCCTCTGAAATGAGACACGATACAGAGGCCAGTCAAGAAGGCAGACCTGAAGGCCAGCCTCCCACTAATTGGCGCTTCACAAAACACTCGACACAGCTATGTTCACAGGACTTTTCAGGAGCCCCCAAACAGTGAAATAGGAGCCAGGGTTAGTCGACACTCTTATTAATATTATTCTCAAACTTCCTGTTCCCTCCTTCTGAAAATCCCTTCAACACAGACAACCCAGAATCATTCAAAACCATTTCCAGATACCTTTCTCCTTAATGGAGCCCCGACAACTGACTCCTGAAGAATACCGAGGGGTTTGAGGTATTATCTGATGTGGGAAAACAGGTTTCCCCCCATACTGGGAAAAAGAGTGTTCCCATGAAACCCTTTATAAGTCAAAATAGTACAAATCAGAGAAGCAATTACCATTCATTTACATGGAAAAATATTTGAGCATTCCCAGGCCCCCCCCCAAAATGCTATCAAATAACATACAAAACCTAAGACCACATTCACTCACAGTAAAAGCAGGAAGGGCAGGATAAACACAGAGCCTGCACAAAGCTGTTCCTAGGGAAGGGTGTGGCGGGGCCGCCCTTGCTGCCTGGGCTGCACGTCACCTCTAGAACTGCTGCAAGACAAAAGCTGAAGGCTATTTTCACTTTTTGCCTTTTGTCATAAAAAATAAAAACCCTGTGTGTTTCCTTCAGTTAGCAAAACAGGCACCAGTGTAGGTCTTTCATAAAAGTCGAGTAGCATAAGGTGAACTTTTGAAGAGGGGGGGAAACCTGTAATCTGAGCCCTTCTATAACGTCAGTCTATTCTCCTACTCTAAGTTCCCTGGAGATCCTGGTGTGCAGCCTGTAGAAATGGTTACAGAATTAAAATGTATTAAACTTTTGGCAGATGAAGGTCAAGGATATAAATCTGAGAATTGGGTAAATGTACTAGATATAAATCTGGAAGAGAAAAGACACAGCTTCATCTAAAGAGATCTCTTCATCTAAAGAGATTTATTGTCAGAGAAGCCTCCCACTGAGGGATTTCAATGTTCAGCTTTGAAGAATATACTTCACACGTTACAACATCTGCCTGCTCGGTGAAAAGCCGGGCCATCAAATATACTCACCGAAACCAACGGCCTCTGCATGCAACCCACTTCCTCTTCAAACGATCCTGGTCCCTCTGAAATGTGCCCGCAGCAGAGAATTCCACCTACTTCCAAAAAGTACGAAGTCCCTGCCCAAGTGCAAACCAGTTGTCAACCACACAGTGAGTACAGAACCAGGCACCTCCAGGGCACGAGGGTCTGCAGATACCCCCAACTGCAGTGACTAGAACATGAGCCTGGGGGTGGGTACACACGGTTGGGGGAAGTACCCCCAGGATGGGTTCTGATCGAGCAAGAGAACTGACATCATGTGAAACTCAAATATGCTCTTCTTGGCCCACAGGGTTTGTTGTCTGCTCACTGAGGCAGGGAAGAAGTGGAGGGGAGAACCAGACAGAGGAAAGGGAGAGGCGGCATCAGGCACGCAAAGGTTAAGAAAGCCTGATTCAGTGAACCCACTTCATCCCCAGCGCATTTTACAGGTAGAAAACGGGAGGCTCAGTTTTCATTCAGCTAGAGCGTAAATGACTTGCTCAAGGTCACACAGCTAGTCAGAGGCAGAAGGAGGGTCCCTGGTCTCTTGCCCTCATCTCTTTCTCCTTTCTCACCCAGTTTACATATAAGTGCACATATAATTCCAGAACAAAGGCTTGGCCAAATAGTCCTTATCCTCACTGTACGTGCTGAACTGATATTTTCTATTCTCTTCAACTTTTTTGTAATGCTAGTCACAACTCAATAAATTGGTGTTACAACCCACCAGTGGGGGCTGACACATACTTTTAAGACCCTGGCTTAGGCATCTTGAAAGAGTGGAGTCAGGGATAAGAGTGTTGGCTTAGGTTCAATCAGAAGTTGTGTATGAGCTGAGTGCATTAAACGCTGATAAAGAGAATTCATGGGCCTCCCTGGTGGCCTAGGGGCTAAGTCTCAGCACTATCACTACACCCTGAGTTCGATCCCAGACCAGGGAGCTTCCCACATGGCGCAGCAGACCTCTCCTGCCTCGCCAGCTGCTCCCCTCAGCAGTGTATTTCAGTACATCTGCCTGTTCTGCTCCCCACTCTGTCTCTGGTGAACCCTCTCACACATACACACACCCCTGCCCCCCCCACAAACCTCTGGCCTACACCACAGTTCTTCTATGTGCAAAAAAAAAAGAGAGAATGCATAACACTACCCCTAAAATGTCCCTCCCCCACAGTACCCCATTGTCATAAATGTCACCAGCCTGCACCTTGCTGGCAGACCAACACCCAAGAGTGACTCTCGGTGCCCCCCC
>PVIJ01001136.1:0-30784 GCA_004024925.1 Scalopus aquaticus | reverse complement strand
GCTCAATAAGGTGATTTTTCAAAAAAACAAGTTCAGAAATGCTTGTAAAGAAAACCCATAATATTAATATTTTCAGGGTTCTGTCATTAAGATCTATCTCACAAGCCCAATACGAGATTTAACTAAACAATTTCCTTGACTTGAGACTTTAAGTTGAAGTCTTTTCATTTATGTATAGTATTGGCATCTTAAGAAACTTAAGATACACTATTTCGTAGTTTGAGGTACTGGATTTATGTTAGTTAAGTATTTGTTTATAATTCAGGTCACTGAAGGACTTTGAAGATATTAAACATTAAATTTTCAACGCAATTTAAAATGTTAAAAGAAGATTAATTTTGCTAAAGAGTCAAATATTAGTCAAAGGCTTCCTTCAACGTAATGACTCAAAGTTACTAGATTTATGAGTAGAAGAGGAAGATTTTTAAGTGAAAGGCTAGCTTCCTAGAGTTATAGCTTTAGCTATTTAGAAGCTTTCTTCATACACAACTGTCACCCTCGGTAACATGAAAACAACCACATTAATAGAGAATTAACAGGAATTGGCAGCTTCCAGCAGGTCTCACGGTGGAGTTTCGAAATGTCTAGGGTGAGGGAAAACCGTGTGGGAAAACATGGTTCAAGGAATTGTAATTGGCAGTTCACCTAGGAAAGCCCCTATAAATGAGGTTTTATGTTCATTTCAATAAAATAAGAGAGACAATCTTAGGCGTACAGATCATATTAATTATATCCCACACACCTTGAATGAGTAATTATGGGCATTGTACAGTTAATTCTCATTCACCCTTCCTAGCCTCCTGAAGAAGTCTTACATTATCCCCTGCAGTTTCCCTGGAATGCTTATAAATTTATTTTGCAGTGATGCAGATAATATGCCAAAATACTTTCTCCCCTGCAGCTGGTGCTCCAAGTCTGATTTTACAACTTGGAGGCGTTTCTGTCTGCCTCTGGGGTTCCCCACAGCTTCAGAGACAGCAAATAATGTGGCTGCTTGAGAATGGAGAATATTCCAGGTAATGTTTATTTAAGCTACTCATGAATAGCAGGGTTTTAACCCCAAACCTAATCTCCACCTACCCCCAAGAACACAGAAAGCTGGTCAGCTCCATGCAGGGTAATGTCACTTGAGTCAGACTGCCCAGGTGCCGGGCATTTCCGCCTCTCGCAACGGTTTTCACTCCCTCCTGGCCACACAGCCTCTCAAAGGGCCCAAGGGGACTGTCACCATCCTCGTCATCCTCAAGCCTGCCTGAACAAAACTTGAGCACTGCAGGCTTCTGCTGCTTCTCTCTTTTCTCCACTGTAGCCCAGAAGCACAGCTAAGACCAGGGTGCAGCAGGCTGAACAATGTCCCTCCCCTCCCTCTATTATGTCCAGGCAGGGCCTTCAAATTATTTGTCTCTTTGCAAATGTAATTAGTTTAATTAAAATGAAGTCACTACTGACAAGGGAGGAGCCCTCTCCAAGGACCAGCATTCTTACATGTGGCAAAGAGGACACACGAGGGCCACAGAGGGCTGAGGCCCTGAGAAGACAGAGACAAAGACTGCTGCTATCGTGGGCACTACCAAGCTAGGTGGAGGCAAGGGAGGAAGACCCTGGAGCCTTCAGCTGGAGCAGAGTCCTGCCCACACCTTGATTTTGGGCTTCTTGCAAGACTCCAGAACTGTAAGGGGCTACATTTGGGTTGTTTCAAGCTACCCAGTCGGTAGCACTTTGCTGTGGCAGCCCCAGGAATCAATACACATGGAGTCACATCTGGGTGACCTTAACAATATACTTAATTTCCTGGCCTCTGTGATCTCGCCTGTAAAATGGGCACAGCAATATGCCTACCCAGCAGGGATGCTGTGAGGATTAAATAAATTAACCCAGGTCAAGGGTTTGGAGCAGTGCCTGGCCCGTAGCGCTCTGAGAGCTATAACAAGCTCTCATTCCTGACATCCCTTCCACACACCCCCTTCTAGTTATTCCTCCAGAGAGCCTTCAAACCTTCTTCTATTCCAACCAAAATGTTAACTGATATGGACAAGATATATATACGTGAATCTGCCAACACTGAATCATCTCATGGCTTCAGAGGAACTCTCAGTATTTAGTGTTAAGAAGTGGGTGCTGAACCATGGAGTTCTACCCATTTTGACTTTCTAGATGCGGGAGGCAGCAACGGGATGCTAGAATGAGGCTGTTGAACAGACAGTGTGTGTCCTTCTCTCCAGAAGTGAGAGACAGCTAGAGAGATTGCCTCCCACAACCAAAAGCAACTTACTCACATAAGAAAGAACTAGAGCCTTCCAAGGCAGGCAGCTCCCCATCTACCCAAGCCCATATGTTTCGATGAGTTAAAGATGGGAATTATCTTTTTAATTGTTCATCTGTATTATTTTCTGCTGACATTTTTCTGGCACAAAAGGCTAGCAGAGAGAACACTGATTTTAAAAATATCCCCACAGGCAACTACGTCACTGGAGATGTGAAGATGTTTACAGCCTCGGCCCCAGCAACTTCTCTCTTGGGAAATTACACCCAGGGAATAATTCAACAGAAGCTAAGAGATTTATGCAAAAAGATGTTTACTATAATAGTTCCGTTCCAATGGACCAAAATTGTCAAAACGTGCAGATGTCCAAGATGAGAGGAATAATTTAAAAAAACATAGGTCACTTCGGCACATCATGAATAAATCACAGTACATTAATTATTCCAAAAAGGCACTGTTGTTAGAAGTAATTATGTGAAGATATGGAAAAAGGGCTTAAGTTAAAGACGCAGAGTTGAAAACAAAATGAGACTCGGGAGCTCAGCTACATAAAAATATATACACATATAAAAATGACAACAAGTATTCAAGGGGCTTCTCAGACTTGCTTCCCGGTTGCGTATTAATTTTGCCACCTAAAAATGATGACTGCGGTATAATGTCAGCCCCACATCAACTCGAACTGTGCAAGATGCCACTGAAATTCAGAGACGTTCTAAACAGAAAGTTGGCATTTTCCCCGAGAAGACAAAAAAAGGTGTCTGCAGCCACTCTCACGGCGATTTTTCCCCAATAGAAGTTTGAAAAATAAGGACAGAGCGCGCATGCTAAATGTTCACGCGTTTTCAGACGGTAAATTGCTCAAGGTTAACGTACGTTGCTGTAATCAAGAAACAGTACAGGGGCGAGGGAGATAAAACCATACGCTGGAGATGGTCCAACCTTGGATGGGGGAGGCGCGGGACAGGGGCGCAGAAGGCACGTGCGGGCTTTGGGGAAGTTACGCTGGCCCTCAACTGTGATTCTTAAAGCGTAGTCACAGGTTGAAGCCCGCGGTAGCTGAGTCCTATTAAACGCGCCCGCACTCCCCTTCTCCCTCCGCCGTCCTTCCTAGTGACTCAAGTCCCTCTGAACCTGATTCCAGAACCCTCTACCGATGCGCAGTGGGATGGGGACCAAAGTTACTGTAGTGGTTCCCCCCACCCCCGGGGAAATGTTCAGTGGTTGGAGACATCTTCCCTCCCCTCTCCACCCGCCCCCCGAAAAAAAGCCTAGTGACATACATGCAGGGACAGAGTCCCACCTTTCTCCAAAAAGTAAGCAATTCGAGCACCAGACCCTTATTGGCATGATAAACAAGAAAATGGCCTCTCGGGATGCAGTGGACACATCCAAGCTGGTCTAGTTATTAAAATTCCTTCAAAGTCAGCCAGGCAAGTTTTATTTGTGCAGGCAAATTAAAACACTATAAAACAATAGCAGGTATTTGCAAATGGTTGCAACTACAAGAGGATGCAAGAGCCATGGGCTTGTCAACTTCTGGACAAGTGTCCAGGTATGTGAGTGGCCAGGTGTGTTAAACATGGCCCAGGTTCAGGGCTTGCTGCCACCTACACCTAGGACGAGCCAGGGAAGAGGGCCAAAGGGGGGAGCAGAACACATTTTGCATTCCTACTCTATGCCTTGCTGAATGCCCGGAGCTTTAGTAAGTGTATCAAACCCCCCTCCCCTGCAACATAGGGTTTTCCTTCTCATTTTCCAGACAAGGAAACAGGTTCAGACAGGTGAGTGCCCAAGTCACACAACTGGCAAGTGACAGGTTCCCTAGGCTGACAGCGCAGGGACATGTAAGCATTTCCGAAGGAGATTTGGAGAGGTGGGTAGCAGGACAGACACACGCAGACAATACTGTGAAACCAGGGAAATGGGGTTTAACCTACTTAATGAAACTAAGGGGGGCAGTGTCACACCTGTCTGACACAGGGGCTCAAAATGTGGGGGTGGAGGGGCTCACCCTGGTGAATACAGCCACCAGGGGTCCTGCACCCGGGCTGCACAACCAGGTGGCCCTGATTAAGGGCAGGCCTGGGGTCAGGATCCCGCTTGGGGCCTCGCTCCTCCTCTAACCAGCTAGTCATCTTTCTTTTTTTTAAGATTTTTTTTGCATACAAGCTGGGGTGCAGACCAGAGGTGTGGGGTGGTAAGAGGGTTCACCAGAGACAGAGTGGGGAGCAGAACAGGCAGATCGGCTGAAATACACTGCTGAGGGGAGCGGGAGAGGGCTGCTGCGGAGGCCCCACCAGCTAGTCATCTCTGCAACTATCTCAGCCCCGCTGTGTCCCGGTTTTCTCACCAATAAGATGAGAAAAAGGAAGCACTTGTCTTATAAGGTGACTGAGAGAACGCCTGAGAGGAAAGCTGTAGATACACTGCCAGTCACGATTCTCAGGTGCACGTGCTGTTTTCCTGTTTGCTTTTCTAATGTCTCAGAAATGAGGACACCTCTTTCAGTCATGACCTTCTGAGATGTGATAAAATCAGGTAGATGGTGACGCTGGTGATGTCACCCCCACTCCCTGTTCAACTCCATGGGTCTCCTCCCACCCCCATTCCTGGTCTTAAAGCCCAAACTCCTGGAATCTGTTCCCTCTTTCTTTTTCTCTGTCTTTCCCCCCCCCCCCACCCCAACTATCACCTGCCAGAAGTGTAAGGCTTGTTTTCCCAACACAAATATTCTCAAATCCAAATGGCCAAGTGCATCAGCCTCAAAAAGCCCTGTACCCTCTGGAAGGGAACCCAAAGGGAGGGCTCACACAAGTGCAGGCAGGCAGCTCCAGGGAACAGGCCCTCTGAGACAGTCCCGAGTCACTCATTAGAACACCGAGGTCCCTGCTCAGATGCCACAAAGAGCAGTGGGTGTCAGAGCAGATCAGGCTCGTGGGGCTTCACAGCAGCAAGAAAGACCCTTTATCCCAAGCCCCTCCTACAAATACTGCCCCAGCTCTTGCGGAAGCCAGAAAGTCCAGAGACTGTTCCTTCAAGTCAATGGTTTCTCATAACTCCCCAAGTTTGGCCACTAAATCAAGTAATAGCCAATTTTCTCAAAAATTGGAAAGACCATTAGATGAAAAACATTAGACAGAATTTTCTCTGTATCAAGCCTCTTCCCCCTAAGTATGCTTCGATCACATGTCGATATACAGACATCAATAGCACTAAAATGGCAAAACTATTAACCTAACACTCTGACTTACAGGTGTCAACACCTGAGCAAGTGTGAGGTCCTTCCTCCAGCAGGAGACACGGGAGGGCAACATCGCCAGGGGCAGGATCCAATGTCCAGAAGCATGACGACATGGGAGCATCGGTTTATAGGAGGAGCTACCCAGAAAGGCTGGTCGGAGAAGGAGCTCCTGGAGGTTCATGGTCAGGATCGGGGAACTTCGCAGACAGAGCTGGGAGGGCCACAGAAGCAGCAGGGAAGTCACTTTTGCTTTTCATTTCGTTTTCTTCTCAATACATGTCAACACTCAAGACTTCTTTCTCTTTTCACAGTGAATGTGTTGAAACCTGAAATTCTAAGCTGTTCACTCAAAGGAGTCAAATGAAGACAAATTTAAGAGGTAGGAAGTAAAGCCTCTCAGAGCAGTGGATGTCCATTTCTTGACAAAAATCATCCTGGAGCGTTACCCCCCAGAAGTAGGACATTACAAGAAAAGGGAAAGAAGAATCAGGTTCCCTTTTCTCCCAGGAAGCTTTTGCACAATTCTAGCCCTGGTGTCAAGTCCTCAGTTACCGACTTTTCTGTCTCTCTCTGACTACGGTTAACACACCAAGTAGGCATCATCCTCCTAATTCATCATGACCTGTGTGACTATGGTGCATGAGAATTTAAACTTCTAATTGAAAATGAAATTGAATGGTATTTGGGGTAACCTGATATCTTACCTAATTAACCTTTGTTTTTTTACTATCCTATGCTTTATTTGAGGACCCTATGCACACAAAGCTTTTGGCTTTATGTAGCTGAACAGTATTAGAAAATCGAGTCAAATCCAGAAACCTTTAGTTTCAATTTTCTCTTATATTCTGGTATATGTCTGAAGTCTTCCTTTTCGTTAACAGAAACTGCAGAAGATATTTCATCTCCCAAACGTACAACATATGGGGGGTGGGGGTGGAATGGGGTGGGGAATCACAAATGATTTCTGGCTTCTACTCCCCAGTGAAGGGGTCTTGAAAACAAGAGGGGAATGATTTTATTGCAAGTTCAGTACTTTTGTTTTTCTGAGTGTCTATCAGAAATAGGACTGAGCAATGTGACCTTTGTCATGGTCTTTGGTGACAGATAATGGCTCGGTGAACCCCTGGGTGGTCAATACTGGGAGACAGGGCAGTCAAGACCCTTCAGGAGCAGTAGGTGGTCCAAACCGTGGCTCCGGTCAGCTGGATGCCGCTCCACCATCCCTGAACATTTTTAACTCTGATTATGTTTGCCTAAAGGGTTATTCAAATTCCTGTGCATCGCGTGCGACCGCAGACAGGCAACAGAATGGGGCTGGCAGTCTGCGGGTGCAGCCCAGCAGACACCTGCACGCACCGGTCATCAGAAATCACCCACAGAAGAATCTTTTTATTTTCCCAAAACTTCATTGGAGATTAAAAAGAACAACAATAGGGGCCTCCCTGGTGGCACAAGGGGTTAAGTCTCAGCACTAAGAAGCTATCGGCAGCCACAGCAGCACAAGTTCAATCCCCTGCCAGGGAGCTTCCCACATGGCACAGCAGACCTCCCCTGCCTCGCCCACTGCTCCCCTCAGCAGTGTATTTCAGTAGATCCACCTGTTCTGCTCCCCATCTTTCTCTGGTGAACCCTCTCACCCCCCACACCTCTGGCCTACACCCCAGCTCTTGTATGAATAAATAAATAAATCTTTTAAAAACAACAACAACAACCGGAAGAGTCCACTCCTGACATCGGTCTGATATGACTATCGCGTGACTGTCTGCCTATGTCAGTGGGCCTTCCACACTCACCCCGAGCCTCTCCACGGGAAGATGAGACATCGCTGGCCTCTCCCTCCGTTGGTGAGGAAATGGGAGCTCAGGGACAGAACTTTATTTTCAAATGTCCATCAGAAATAAAAAGAAGTGGTCACTTAGGACTGCACTCATGTGACCACTGTCTGTGGTCTTCAGTGGCGGCTCGCGTGGCTCCCCATCACCCATGCCTGGGCAGAGTGACTTGTCCAGGGGCACAGAACCAAGGGACGGAGCAGAGACGCACACCCAGGTAAATCAGAGTCAAGTTCAGTTTCACTCCCTCTACACAACAGTTACTGCCCCTGCAAAAGTACCTGTCCCCAAAAGAGGAAGGACTGTGTGTTGAAAAAGATGCTCATTGCCCATTCACACTTCTGGGAATAGAGAGGTGACACAGACAGAGCTAGCCCTCATTGAGCTCGGGGGGGGGCTAGCCTCCATCCCTCCTTGAACCTGCCTCTCTTTCTTCAAGGGCAACAAGAAAATGGAAGTATATAAATAACCCCTCAATAGGCACGTGGGTGATGGCTTATCACCTCTTCCTCAAGCCAGAGAACAAGCGAGCGAAACTCTTTTTTTGTATTTACTTTGAATAGAGCCAACAAAAATAAGTCCTCAAGAAATACTTAGTATTTCATCAGTTAATGAATCCCACTTTGCAGCTGAGACAATGGCATGTCACAGGACCCAGAACCTTCCTAGTTCTTATTTGGAAACAGGCAGCTCAGGCTTTCATTGGTGGTCTGTTTCCAGGTAACACAGCTTGCCGTTACCTCCAAGGGAGTCCCTATCACAGAGCTCTGTTGAGTTCTCTCTGTAACTTACATCCCAATCACACCCCAGCCCAAAAGGAGGGGGACTAAATTATATCAGACAGGACTTCAGGATGCCAGGAAAGAATAAGCCATCCCCGAAATGATGACTCAGTTTTCCACTTGTGCTACCATCCTGGAGTCAGTCAACACACCTCGCATACAGCTGCAGAAATGCTATCAGGAAGATGAAGATCTTAGGAAAGAAACTTGGTAGAAAGGTCTACTCAGAAACAAAGCTTGATTCTACCCAAATACAGGAAAAGGAAAACAGAGAAGTTACAAAATACACAAATAAATTGGAAGGCCTTTTGATTCAGAAAAACTTATCTGTAGATTTATTTTATCGCGAGCCATGTAGTGGATGGAAGCTGGAGCTCACGGACAAGGAAGACCCCATGCAGCGGAAGGGTCGCACAGACCTAGGAGCCAGGGATGGTCTGAGGTCTGAGCCAGCAACATGCAATGGGTAAGGGCCCACGCCTTTGCGGGGGTCTCAGTATCCTCCTCTTCAAATAAAGGCAGTTGCTCTACATAGATCCCTTCCAGCTACAAAACTCAATACCTCTATAACTCTCAGTCCACTTAGTGATGCCGCCCCTCCGCTGCTGGGAGGCTCACCAAAATTCCACTGGCAACAAGCTTCCAGACTGAACAGGCCAGCTTTTGTAGGTTTCCTTGGAGCATGGTAACCACAGAAATAAACCCAAATGCACCAAAAAATGTAAATGGGTCGTGAGTGCTCCTACACTTATGAAGTCAGCAGTGTGAAATGTATAACAAGATTGTCTACAGGAATTTAGTGGACATGTGGCAAAAAAAAAACTCCTCTTACATATAAAAAGGCTCATTTGTTTGGTTCTCAACCAGATCGGTCTTGAATGGGCAGCATTGGAAACCCTAGCCCCAGTCCAAGTGACCAAGGAGTACCTCTTACCGACACACACATAGGAGGGAAACTTGGAATTTTCACAGAGATATCCTCTATTCTGCGGCGGGAGGCAGGGGAAGTTGCCCTTGGCATTGACCAGACAATGAACTCATCATCCGCCTGACCCAGAAATAGAAATGGAGCATTAAACACAGCTCACCAGCTTCTCCTCCAGCCTCTCAGACTGAGGTTAAGTTGCTCCTAAGAAAGTCAGAAGCGGGAATGTTTACTTAACCTGTAATCAGTTACCCAGTCACCCCAATAATCCCCACTGCTCCACTGTCGTCCAAAAACAGTTATTAAGCACCTAATGTGGACACAGTCCTGCTTTCTGGTGTGCTCCAAAAGCAGGCTTCGGACTGGGCGGGTGCACAAGGGGAATGAGCTGGACTCCACTGAACTGTATATCTAGAAAAGGTGCAACTGGTAAATCTTGGGCTAGGTAGGTTTTACTACTTTTCTTCTTAAGACACCCCCAAAAAAGTCAGGTGTCAGGCACACTTAATCACATCGATGCAAAGTAGAAAACACTTGAGCAAGTGAGCTATTTCCAGCATGTCCCCAGAATGTCTGGGGCTGGTGATAACAGCCTCCCCGGGGGTCCTTTGTTTACACATGACCACGGAGGGCTGAGAGTGATTCACCGCCATGTCCACCCGTCCTGGAGGTCTCAGTACTGAGATCTAGAACTAGACCAGTTTTTATAAACTAAACACCTTCAGGACCACCTGGGATGAGCTAAATGCAGAGTCCCAGGTCCCTGGCTCAAGATTCTGATTCAGTGGTCCTATCTAGGAATCTGCCCTTTGAATAGCATCCCAGGTGATTTGGGGTGTACGAAAAGGTCTGGGAACAATAGAACAGAAGGTGACAGATTAAGCAGCTGCAGGCCTTACATGGCTGTGGAAACATCCAGCAGTGCCTGGCCACGAAGATGGTGGTCAGCCCTGCCCTCCAGGGAAGGATGCCCCTCTCCAGCCTCTAAGAGGCCCTTGACTGAGTCCTTGAACAAGTCAGTCCTCGAATAAGTCAGGGCCAATCGCACAGCATGCAGCTCCCACTTGTGCAGGACCCAGAACTGGAACTCCAGATCCAACCCTCTTCCACACCCGTCACATCACGGTGCCTCAGTCTCTCCTTCTGCAAAACGGACCTGACCTGGCTGCCTCCTAGCGCTGTTGCATCGGGGCTTCCAGCCCCGACTTTGAACTTCTTGCATTTCCCCTCTGTGGACCTCAGCTTCCATATCCTTAAAGTGAGAATAAACCCAGAACTTAGCAACCAGAGTTCTCGCGGGGACTCATGGGCATGTGAAAGAAAAGCGCTCACCCAATGAGACCCATGCACACCACACTTAACACATGCTAACTGTGATCATGCTTGTGAGTATTGCATGTGGATGTGCTTGGGAGGGAACAAATCTGAGAGATAACAGTTTTCACACCCTTATTATTTAGAAAAAAAAAAAAAGAGCCAAGATTTGTGCACGCACGCCTCCCCCCTGTGATTGCAAACCATGTCCGTTGCTTAGACATGACAAGATCGAGCTTTAGGTAAGTCAACTCTTTGTTTCTCTCCTCTCCGGGCAAGAGGCCAAGGGACACCTCAATAAATAATAATGATTGAGCACTGCTGGAGGGAAGGACAAGGAGGCCTTCTGATAAAGGAGGGTCCAGCCCTGCTGCCTTCAGAGCAGGCTCCCTCAGAAGAGACCCCCCACAGTGGCGTGGGCAGGAAGGAATGCAGACGGCACCCCACCAAACGTCACTTCCGGCCACACAGGGCCACTCACAGATGTCAGAACACATCTAGGAATCTCTGTTCCTTCCAACAGCCAGGTTGTTCCTGCTTCTAGAACTTTCTTTGCCTTCCCAGAGGTGTCAGCCAAGACCCGCTTCACCCAGATTATCACCTGGATGGCAGCTCAAGAGCCCCTGGCTCAGGGAAACTTTCGATGACACCCCTTTTATCCCACTGTCCTGTGTGTTGTACCCTTACTTGAAGGGACGTCGTCACAGTGCCCCTGCCCCTCCAAGACCCCTTTGTCTTGCTCACTCTTTGACAGTGCTTGGCACACAGTAGGTGCTCAGAAAATACTTGCTGACTGAACCATACCCCCCACTTTAGGTGAACCTAGGCTCCACTTATGCTTGTGGTGCCACAGTCATGGTTACAGCTCCCCTAGTCCCTCTAAGAGGCAGGTTGGATGGTAAGTCTCACACACTGTAATGAGAGGTGATAGCACCCAGGGACTAGGAGTCAGAAAGTTCTAGAATCAGACCAACTTTAGTACCAGTCCCAAGCTGTCCCTTCCTACTGTGTGGTCCTCAGCAAGTCCTGCTGATAAAATGGTCTTTGTGTCATATCACAGAGGCTGAAAGCCATGTGTGTGCAAGCATATATACATAGCACATAGTAGGCCTTCAATACGTGTTTGTAATGATGATGCTATTTGTCCTCTGAAAACAGATTATAAGGTCTGTACTCATTGCATGACCTTGAGTTATACAGATGAGCAATTTGCATACCTTCCCTGCCACATTGTCACCTCTAAAATGAGAAGACAAGTTCCTGAACTCATAGGTTGCTGTGAGAATTAAATGAGATCATTGGGTTAAAGCAGCGCCAAGTGCAACCTCAGCACTCAACCAACGGCAGCAATCAGTGCCATCCATATCGTCGCCTGCCTCCTAAATTCAGGAGCTCCTGGAGGCAGGAACCCCACAGATTAACTTCCCTCTCCCTACCACTAAGCGGCTGGCACATTCATCTGGAAGATGAAGCCATCCTGTGCCCGTCACCATCTAGCGTGATGTCTAGCATGTGGAGGGGACACAGAGAAGGCACTCGGGTTGTGTCCGATGCACAGCTCCGCCAAGGTAGGCAGAATCTGCTGGGAGTGCGGAGGGTTCACAGATGGTAAAATCCCCAGCTGCTCAGACACCTACGGGTAGGAGGGGGAGGCTTGTTAAATGTTAAAAATGAGTCAACTTTCTCTTAGACAACAAGAACAAGACAAAGACGGTGATGGAAGAGAAATAAACAGGGCGTGGGCGAGGGAGACAAACAGGCACCTGAGCCCCGCTCTGGTGAAACTTAACCACTTAGGACTGGGGTGTGGGGGGGGGAAATCAGCCGACGTGGTGCAGGGGGTGCATTTAATTTAGATCCTCCCTAGTGGGCTGGATCAGGGCCCGCTCACAGATGCTCACTCTGCGCGCCTGTGACACGCTGCGGAGATCAAACATGGGGGTGGCGGTTTGCTAGGCTGTCGGCTCTGTCAAGACCGTTAACTGTTTCTGAGTTTAGCAATTTGACAGAATGTGGAGCCGCTCGGACAGCCAAGCACGTTGACTGCAAAGGGAGCTCCTTTCGCAATCCTGTCCCTTTCTACCAACGGTAAAGTAAGACCACAAAGCAGTATCCAGAGGGCCCCCTGAGTGCTGGTGCTCACAAGGCAATGCCAGGCACTTGGAGCCTCTCCAAGGTGTATCAAGGCACCCCCTCAATGCTACCTGCAACCCCATCACCTCCAATGCCATGACTTACCCCAATGGACCAAGGGCTGGAACAAATAGATGAGTAAGGGACACCCTGGAGTAACCCCAAAGAATTTGGTCTCCAAATGTCTACCCTGGAATCTCCCGGATTTGTTACATTCTCATCCTACATACAGCACTTGGATTTCCAATCAAACCAGCCTCCCACTACCTACGAGGTGCTCAGCTACACAGCTGCGTTAGGAAGACTTAAATGGAGCCAGACAGCCTTGGCGCTCTTCTCTCAGGTTGTTTTTTTTTTTTAAAGATTTATTTATTGATGCATACAAGCTGGGGTGTAGGCCAAAGGTGTAGGGGGGTGAGAGGATTCACCAGAGACAGAGTGGGGAGCAGAACAGGCAGATCCACTGAAGTACACTGCTGAGGGGAGCAGTCTGTGAGGCAGGAGAGGTCTGCTGTGCCATGTGGGAAGCTCCCTGGCCGGCGGGGATCGAACTCATGCTGTGATGGCGGCTGATAGCTTCATAGTGCTGAGACTTTAACCCCTTGCGCCACCAGAGAGGCCCCTTCTCTCAGTTTTAAAGGTAACTGCTCAGAACGGGAACTTGAGACCATAGGGGAGAATGGTCTCTAAGTAAACTGCCCACAAATCTGGAGGGTTGGCCCTTCAAATAAATTCACCAGGCTGTATTTTTCATGTGCCTCTTTCTTCATTCAGAATATAAGACATTCTGAGAAATGGCGGGGTTCATAAACTGAGTCCTAGAAAGTAATCCAGTGACTCCAGGCTCTCTGTTCCTAGAATTTCTACCACCAGGATAGTCAAGGAGAGAAGTTTGTCTTGTCTTGTTTGATACACTAGTAGTTTTACTGATGTGTGTGGATAGGGCAGCCAGGATACAGGCCCCAGTCCCGGTTGTGTCTCTTGCTCTGTGACCTCGACTGATTATTAAAACTCCCCGTGTCTCCACTCTCTCACCTGTGAAATGAAAATACCAGCAATGCTCACTTCCAGGGCTGCTGTGGTCATTAACAAGCTATTAGAGAGCACTTAAAAGAGTACCTGGCACACATTTAAATACTTTTATTAAGAAAATATTTAAGGAGCTTCCCTGGTGGCACAAGGGGTTAAGTCTCAGCACTATGAAGCTATCAGCCACCACTGCAGCATGAGTTCGATCCCCGGCCAGGGAGCTTCCCATATGGTGCAGCAGACCTCTCCTGTCTCGCCTGCTGCTCCCCTCAGCAGTGTACTTCAGTAGATCCTCCTGTTCTGCTCCCCACTCTTTTTCTGGTGAATCCTCTCACCACTCCACACCTCTGGTCTACACCCCCGCTCTTGTATGCATAAATAATCTTTAAAAAAAAAAAAAGAAAAGAAAATACTTAATAAACATTGCTACCTATATAAGATAGTGTTGCCTTAAATATATAATGACCTACTTTTATTTTAAATAACTCCAAGGATGGGATTCAACTTTATTTTATAAGTAGGAAGCCAAGATAGGACACCGCTTAAGAGCACAACCTATAAAAGCACATTGCCTAGGACTGAATCCCAGCTCTGTCTCGTTTTTACTGTGCAGCGTTGGACAAATAACTTCTCTGAGATTTAGTTTCTTTTTCTCTGAAATGGAGCTAATACTGCCTTTGGGCTTAAGTGAGTTATTACATGCAAAATTCACAGTAAGTATGAACAAAGTATGAAAGTTTTCTAGTTTCATTGTATTGCGAGGGGAGGCCCCATCGTTTTGTAAAATGTCAAGATGGCACTCGATGCCCCAGGAAGCAAGTAGGTAGCCAGCCGTGAGCCACTCCATCTTAGGTCTGTTCAAAGTTGCAGACGTACAGTTTGGCAGAACATTGAAGCCGGCCAGCTTGCTGCTCCAGCCCCCTCTCCCACCCTGTGGCGGGCTGGGAGACAAGGGGGACGGACAAAGGACAATGCACAAAGCAGGGGAGGTAGCTCTGGCTGGTCTACGGTAATAGAGCTGACAGAGAGCAGAGCAGCAAGCAGCTGCAGAGAGAGGAGAGCTGACTCCTCCCCAGTCAAAGCACCAAAGCACCCTGAGGCTGCAGGGCAAGGACACCCCAGCCCTAAACCGCAGCCCTGGTCACAGGGCCCAGCCCCGTCCTCTGGATCCCGGTGTGAAGGCAGCAGACACACGCGGCCCTTCTCTGTCTAGGATGCTAGAAAGGCCCGGGCAAGCTTAGCCTCTGAATTTCCGCACAGTGTGTGTAAGGCACAAAGGACCCCAAACGCTGCCCAGCACCTCCAGGTGCCATGCTGGACTCGTCTCCCTGGCACAGAACGGCTTGACTCAGCGTGTTTCAACAGGAGCTTAACTGGAGGTGCAGGGCATCAGCAGGGAATTTCCTAGAGGAGGGAGCTGGGTTGCAAAGGACAAGAGTAAATGGAACAGGAGGCTGGATAAGAAGTGCAGGACCCAAGACCCCGTGCCCAGGGAGTACCAGCCAACCGAGAGAGAAACGACCCATGCAAAACCAACCTTCCTCTGCCTTTTGAGAAAGGACTGAATTTTCTACCAGATCTGATTAAACCTTAAAGGTATTTTCTCACTGCGCTTCACTGCCTACCTGAAACTGCCCCGACTTGTCAGTCATCCACAATCTCACATGCATTTTGCCTGTTCCACGTGGCGTGTCCCCACAGACACTCGCGGCTCAATTCCCCAAAGGTTTTTGCAGCCTTAACGTGGCTGCTCCAACTTTATGTGTGTGCATGGGCATGTGTGTATATAAACTTTACATTGTGTACGTGTGTACATGTATAGACTTTATGTTTATTTATACATATACAATTTTATGCATACATTTATTTATACATATTTTTATTTATACATATACAATGTATATGTGCACAAGTATTTATGCATATATAAAATTTGTGTGTATATATCTTTGTGTGTATATATAAGTTTTATGTGTGTACAAATGTGTAAACATGTGTGTACATGAGTGTATGTGCATATGTTTATGAACTCTGTACATGTGTAAGTTTCAGCTCACCTAACAAGACCTGCCTTGAGCTGGAAACTTCGGGCTCTGGGTCCTGATTTCTGTAGTTGTAAAGGGTTTCTCAGGCTCTGGCGCTGGGGGCAAGGATTCTAAGACTCCATTCCCAGCCCAGACAAAGGTACTGGGTCCTCTGGTGACTTCTGCTGGGGTCACACTCAGGACGGGGGGAGGTGTGTTTGCTGGGGCCTGGATCAGAAAACAGGACCCTCCTCCTACTTCCAAGATCCTGAATAACCCCTGGGCCCCACACAGCGGGAACTCTAGACTCTGCAGGCTACTTGTCAGCCTCTCTGGGCATCACGGAGTCATGAAGGCCACTCTCGGGTTGAAGCAGGCCCGCATGGGCGAGGAGAGACGCAACTGTGCTTGGGCGGGAAACCCCTCCACACCCCACCGCCAAAAAGCTCCCAGGAGCGAATGCGCGGCTGCAGCGCCCTCACGCGCTTTCTTCCCACCGGAATGGGTGGGGCCATGGAGGGAGGCTTCCCGGGCTTCCTGGCGCCTTTCTGCAGGTGTTGAGTAACAATAATAACTTCTGTGCGAGTCTAAAATTATTTCCATCATGAGCAGCTTTTATGTTGCAGACCCCCCCCCCCATGCGACTTGAGAAAGGAAGAGAAGAGGGATTTCACACAGTGAGGACAGTAACGCCTGTGGGGTTCGTGATAGCGCATAGGAGGTGGGACCCCAGCAAGAAGCAATTCACTGGACCATGCAGCCTCAAGACCTGTCTGTGAGGAACATTCTAGATCCCCATTACAGAGGTAGCCCTGAGGCTCAGAGTCATGACCTTAATTTTGTATGAAGGTCGCACAGCAGGTGAGTGGCTTCTGAGTCCTGGTCTCACACCTCGGTAGCTGGGACTAGATGTGCCAGGTGGGCTGGGTGGGGTGGGCTCCAGAACCTGCAGTGTTTACAGGCCCCGGAAGCCAAGTCAAAGACATGCCCCAAGGACACAAAGGTGGTTCCCACGCTGCCCCTCCTGCTCCTCAGAGAAGCTTGGTACCGAGGGCCTGGTGTGTCTGACTCAACTTCTCTGTCACCATTTCCATTTCCCCCAGCTCAGCTGGCCCAGCGAGGGACATGCCACAGCTGCTGGAGAGGTAGAGGGTCCGGGCACCTTTACCTCTAAGAGGTGATCTGGGGACCAGCCCACTCTCAAGAGACTGCTGAGAACAAGGAAGTACCAACGGCGGAGGCCCCAGCTAGCCAGGCTTCTAACCACAGACTCCCCTGGGCCCTGGCACCCTCCTGATACAGGAGGCCTCTCTGCCCCCTGCCCCTCTGCCTGCACACTCCTCGATTACAGCAAGAGAACCCCCCACACAGTGGGGAATCAGGAACTGACTTAGAGACAACCCAGCACTCTATAGAAATGCTCACCAGCCCACGTCCCAAAGCCAGCAGAGCCGACTCTGTGGCCCTCAACCCACAGTCCAACACAACTGCAGAGAGCCCTTCATATGCACTCAAACCACAAGAGCACACACCCACAGTACTTCCCCCAAATCCAGCACCAGCACCGGGCCACACCAGACCTAAGACAGTAGGCCCGTTTGTGGCTAGTTAATCAAGCAGAAAGTCAAGTTCCAGGTGTCCAGAACCAGCAGAAATTAAACTTGTGGAAGAAAAGATTAGTGCAGTTATTGAAGAACCCATGCAGAAAGCCAGGGAGAGCAGAGAGGCAAACAGTAAGTGTTAAGTGCATGATGTGACTCAGAAAATACAAAGATGAATGAAAAAGAAGATCTCTACCAGTTTTAGGATCACACAATCCCATGGGGGAGTGTGAAAAGAGTTATAATGGGAGAGACAACACCTTGTGTGTTTATTGTGCTAGACACAGTACAAGCTGATCATTTAAACATCACAACTCTCTACCAGGTGGGTTCTATTAGTATCTTGACCCTTTTACAGACAGGGAAACGGAGGCACCAAAATGTTAAGCAAATATAGAACAGAGAACCAGAAATAACTCTCTAGTCCATTATCTCTCTAGTCCATTCTATGCTTCCAGAAGGTTCCAAGAAGCCAAAAAATGCTTAATCAACATAAGCTGTCACTTCTACTGCTTATAAGGTATGAAAATTCACAAAAAGTAAGGACCTTCCTCATGTTCTGGAGGGTGTGCAAAGATAGAGCTTTGACATCTCTTAGCTGTGTGACCCTGGGCAGGCCAGCAACCTCTCTGGTCTTCAGCAACCTCCTCTGAGATGAAGGTTGGACTAAATAATGCCCAAAGCCCCCTTGAGTTCTAAAATTCTGCAATTAAACCAGACACAATAACCTTTCCTAAGGCTAATTTGATATCATTGAGAAATATGCAAATGTATCTGAATCCTGAACATACTAAACCCGACCAGTGTGCAAAGGAACAGAAAGCACAGCCAGTTCAGTCCAATGAAACTCATAGTTCTGCTCTGGTCCAGGGAGGCTGGACGTCGGAGTCTCTGACAGGCTGACAAAGGTTCTGGACCTGACCTGAGCCTGCACTCTTTCCTGTCAGTTACTCAGGTGTGGGGAGCAAATGGCCTCGTTCTGTTTGTTCTCACAGCACGGCAGGTGACCCCCGAGGGACACAGAATCCCTGGAGATGTTTTCCAAGTCACATCAGTCTACCAGGAGCTGTTCTCCTGGTCCTGCCCTCTCTGTCTCTGCTGGACCACACATGCCACCCAAGCTGTCACCCCAAAACGCCCTTTCTGCCAGTGGACTCCATTCAGTGCAGGTGAGGACACAGAAGTTTCCAGCAAAGCACCCTGGGTCATCCACAGGCTTCTGGCAATGAGGTCTGTTGGGGGAGAGAGCTGAGGAAGTACGAGACTGCATGAGGGGGGATGGGGCGCACCTGCCCTGGACTCCCAGAGACCCCCCAGTTCCAAACCCCCTAAGCCTCAGGCTTCTCATCTCAAAATTGGGCCTTTCCAAGAACATCCCTCATAAGACTGATCTAAACACTAACTGGAAGCAGTGTGTGTGAGCCCAGCAGCTTGCACCCAGCAAACTTACAATAAAGACCACAAAACAGGAAATGGGGGGTGTTTCCATCAGACTCCAGAGAAGCGAAATCACTTCCAATGCGAGCTGCCTGGACCCTGAATCATTTCCATATTGAGATTTAGAAATACCTTTTATTTTGCTGTGGCAGAGACTTGATTTCCACCCCCCCCCCAAAAAAAAATTGATCTCACCTTCTTTTGGAGGATTAGAAAATGGTCAGGACTCAAGAATCTATATAGAATAGAGGCAAGTTTCCCGGCCACGTTCTGGCCATGGGACTCACCCACGCCAGTGTTTCTCGACTCCCTGGAAGGACAGGCCCATTGTGGAGTGGCGTCGTGGACCACACGGGTACACTCAGAGTCTAGGGGCACCACAGCGACCAGGTGGGCACGCTCTGGGTCCCCCTATTCCTTAGGTGCTTCCCAGGGCTGATTCATGTCTGAGTTTCAAATTCACCCCACATAAGACTGGACTCCTAGAAGGCATCATAACCCCCACCAGTGACTCATCCACACCTTTGGCCCACCATGTTGAATTCCTAGATTAACTCTAAAGCTGTGCCTCTCTATGAGCGGAGGGCAAATTGCAGAGGTGGATAGATAAAATTAATACAACTCCTTGTCTTCTTCCAGTACCAGTTCAACTTCCTGTAGGTCTTTATGTATATCCAGGTCATTGCTATCTTGGACTATAGCGATGTAACACCCAGCCTTAACCTTTAAAACCCCACATAACCTTGACCCTGCTTAAGACCCTGCATGACCTTGACCCTGCCTACCTCTCCAACTCCATGCCAGCCACCTGCCACCTCTGGGCCTTTACCTTAGTGGTGTTCTACCTGAGAATTTCACATGGTTCACCCCTTTCGCATCCCCATGTGTCTGCTCAAGTCTCCTCTCTGTTGAATGGCATTCTTCATTACCCCAAATTATACTATTTACCACACACGTTTACTTATTGACAGCCTGTCTTCCCCACCCGGATGAAGGTTCAACAGAGTGGAGGCTTTGTTTAGTTCACTGCTATAGGTCTAGAGTCTGAAGAGGAGCCCAGAACATCATTAATGCTCGGGAGTTATCTTCCCATGAGTGGATACATCCATCTGACTATTTACTATATGCCAAATCTTGTGCAAGGGTCTCAGGATAGACATTTAAAAACAAACATAGAGATGCTCCTGCCCCTGAGTTCCCAGCTTAGAGGACAAGATGCCCAAAGAGGTGTCAGGCCAAGAATAGAGAAGCACCAGAATAGAGAACTGTGGGGTTCCAGAAGCATAAAGGGGAGAGCACCACCCAACCCCAATGCTTGACATTACAAAGCCACAAGCTCCCCATTCCTGTTGGGGAACCCAACATTTCAGGCACAAGTCCCACCCTCAGACACACACCATCCACTTGTGGGAGGCTGCGGCCCCACACCACAACAGATGGGGCGCCTCATCACACCCACTCTCCAGGCTGGGCATGTGGCCAGCCTGCCTAGGAAGTAATCACCACACAGAAGCTTAAAGCCTTCTTTGAAAAGTCTCTAGTAGAGGCGCTCCTGGTGCCCAAAGACTGGAAATGAGGAATTTCTATCTAAAGGGAGAAAAGGATGACAGCACAATGGAATTAATTTTATGTACTTTGAGAAGAGAGTGGGGGGAGAGAGGGGATAAGCGTGACATCCCCCAATTTGCAGGTGGAGAGACTGGGGCTTGGTTTCTAAAAGTCTCATTCATCTGAAGTTGCAAACAGATGCAAAGGCTTCAAGAGCGGGGGGTGGGGGGGCCTCCATTCTGGCATGCCCGCCAGCTGGGATGGTGTCGGCTCTTCCTTTTATTTATTGAGGCTGCTGAGAAAGGCAAAAAGGCAAAGAGAGATGCTTTGTGAAAGCTGAGACTGAAATATTGATGAGGGGCAGTAATTGCACATCCCCGTGACAGGAGACCAGGACTGCTGAGCCGCTGCCACCACAGCTCTGCTTGGAGGAAGGTTCTCCAAGCTGGAGCTGCAGACAGCCCAGCGCTAGGCCCCAGAAATTGTGGTCCCCACTCCAGAGTCACTTCTGTACTTTCTTTGCCCACCACGTCCCTCGCCCAAATCTTCACCACCTCCTTTGCAAACCTTCTTTGATTGCCATAGCTGCATTGACTTAGATCACAGAAACCTGGAACCTCCCTGGTGGCGCAGGGGTTAAAGTCTCTGCACTATGAAGCTACCACCAGCCACTGCAGCAGGAGTTCGATCCCTGGCCAGAGAGCTTCCCACATGGCACAGCAGACCTCTCCTGCCTCGCCCGCTGCTCCCCTTAGCAGTGTATTTCAGTAGATCTGCCTGTTCTGCTCCCCACTCTGTCTCTGTTGAGTCCTCTTAAACTGTACTTCTGGCCTAGAGCCTAGTTCTTGTATGCATAAATAAATAAAAATAAATCTAAAAATAGAAGAGAATTGCAGAAACCTTTGGTATGTCAGAGCCAACAGGAAGTATCCAGATTAACTGGTCCAGCTCCCACATTCTCAAGGAGACCACCCCAAGTACAGGAGGCGCAGTGAACTGGCTTCCATGCTTCTAATACATGGTTTTCCTCCCACTGTATTATCTGCTCCTTTGAGTAAAAAACCACCCTCCTTCTTCACTGGCTCCTTCAATTCATCCCTCCTCTCCTTTTCACTCCCTTGAAGATTGAGCCCTATCTACCTGACTGCCTAAATTCCTTTCAGGTTGCCTCCTCCTCCTGTTCTTCCCTCAGTGTCTGCTTCAGGGCCTCTTCTTCTCTCCCCAGAAAGTTCCATAAATACCTATGATGACATCCAGAGTCCCTTGCTGTCCCCACAATGTATTCTCCTCCCAAGGCTAGAGTACCTGCCTGGCCATGCACCCATCTGATCCTTCAGTGGCTCCCACAGCCTAGTCCAGCCGAGACCAAAGTCCTTGGTAGGACCCAGAAGCCCTCCATGAGCTGATCTCGCCATTCTTAGAGGTCCCAGCTGCAGATGAGCCCCACTCCTCTCTGCCTGTTCCACTTAAAGCCACACCCACTCTCGTGGGCAGAATTGTGGAACCCAAATAGCTATGCTCAAATCCTAATCTCCAGGTACCTGTGGATGTGACCTAACCTGGAAATGGTATCTTGTCAAATGTCATCAAGTTAAGATGAGCTCACACTGGAGAGGGACAGGTGCTGATCCAGTGGCAGGGGGTCTTAGAAGGTTGCAAGTTGGATGCAGAGTTACACAGAAAGGGAGCCAATGGGCTATCTTGAGGAAGAATGTCCTGTGAGGAGGACGGCAGAAACTGGATGAATGCGGCCACAAGCCAAGAGCAGCAAGGCTTGCCGGCAACTCTGGCAGAGGCTAGGAGAAGTAAGAAAAAGAGTCTCCCTCAGAGCCTCCAGAAAGAATCAAGCCTTGATTTCAGGTTTTTAGCCTCCAGAACCATAAGAGGCAAATTTTGGTAATTTAAAGTCATCTAGTTGGTGGTTATTTGTTACAGCAACCTTAGAAAATGAACATACCAACCCCCAGAACTCCAGGACCATGGAGAGCCCCCTGCCCCATCCTCCTTATCATCTCTTAGCTGTGTCCAGTAGGAAAAGAGGCAGCTTTGTAATCAACTCTGGCTTCTGATTTTAGCTTCATCACTTGGAACAGGTTCCTTGGGGTCTCGTTGCCTTAGCGTCCCCTTGGCAAAATGTTTTACTTTGCTATCTTGGGCATTACTGAATATACATAATTAATTTGCATAAAATAAGTATCAGTTGCTATTACTACACCTTCTCTTTCTGGGAGATCTCCCTTATCTTTCCAAGAAGCTCACCTGAGAAACACCCTCCATGCTCTGCACCCCTGAAATCCTAATGGGTGGAGCCACACTGCCAAGTGCCCAGGGTCTACCTTTGGGGGCACCCTCTCCCACCCCTGCTCAGTAATCACTTCTCCCTCAGGGCAGGGCTCCATCCCACCCAACAGATTATCAGAAGGCCCCCCTGCCCAGAAAGCAGCAGGGCGGCTGGACCTCCCAGAAGCTTCCTCTGCAAGCCTGCCGGCACCCCACCTGTTGCTTTTAAGGACAGGCCCCTTGCCAGCTCATCTGCCACAGGGACAAGCTATTTAATGGAGCACAAGTTGGCTCCGGGGAAGACAATGAATTTTAATGCTTCCAGACACAGCAGTCAGGCAGAACCTAGCCTTCCCAGCTCAGCCATGAGGGGTTTTGAAATCCTGAGGCCCAACCCCTGCTCCACACCTGAGCTCAGGGAGATTTGTCCAGGGTCCTAGCTAGCCTGGGGTAGTTGGTTCTAAACCTAGTACCAGTTATTGTGCTGAGTCCTACAAAGAATAGCATCTTGTACAAAAGCTAAAAATATGCAGAGAAGCAGACAGGCAACAAAGAGAACAGAGAAAGGTGTGTTCCCCAGTCTAGAAAATAAGCAAATGACTTCTTCCTGGGTCATTCGGGTTTAGTGGAATTTAATCTGCATGGCTAGAAAGTGAAAACCCTTTACAAAAATGCATCCCCTCTCTTGTGGTTCAAATCCTCCTTACCCTACTAATCTTCACTCCCAGTTCTTCTCACTCTCCACACAGGTACTCCTTCCATGGGGTCCCCAAAGGGAAGGCCAATGATCCTGAAGTAGTGCTATCACAGGATCAGGTCCCGCTGGCCTCCAGACAGTGGCACCAGGGGACGTCCAACGTCCACTATTACCGCCTCCCTGCGGGGGCTGGGATCACTTTTCTATCCCATGTGCTCAGCACAAACAAAGCCTTTTCCAGGCGAACCTGAGAAGCCCCCCTGTTGACACTGAACACCAGAAGCCTAACAAAGAACAAGTGAGTGACTGACTCAGTGAGTGAGTGAATGAGAGAATGAGTGAGTGAAATAGGCAGTTCCAATCACAATGTTTAGAAACAGGGTTTTCCAGTAACTCAGTAACCCACCTTCCCACTAACCCAAGGCATTCTTGGGTCCCTCTTTCTCCTAACTCTGCTAATGAGCTAATGAGTGACTCGGGGTCTAAGTTTAGGTCTTAGCTCAAATCCATGTGGAGTCAAGGAGGGCCTCAGAGGGCAGCTAACGTAGGTGTGGCCAACCTGTTTCTAAGTCATGGGAGTCTCCATGGAGAGAAAACCATGGACAGAAAATCTAGAATCAGACACAGATTAAATCAGAGCTGCTTCTGGGGGCAGGAGGAGGGATGGGATGCTTATCTCCTCCACTTCCTAATGCAGAGGGACAGAAAAAATGGAAGATGATCATTTCAGAGAAATGTAAGGACTCAGGATCTGCTTTAGATTTGGGCCATCAGGCAAAATGACATCTCTCTACAGCAGTGACATGGCTGTTGAGACCAGAACACAAGGAAGAAGACAGTTAAGCAAAGACCCAGAGAAGAGCATCTGGGCATATGGGAAAGTGACAAGCTCCGTGTTTTCATCTATCACACCAAAATGACATCAAGTCTCAGGCCTTGAGACTCCGGGTATGGTCCCTCGACCAGCAGCCTCAACCAGAAGCTTGTTAGAAATGCAGCATCTCAGCCCAACTCCAGACCTACTGGATCGGGTTCTGCATTTTAACAAGTTTGCCTGGTATTTGTATGCACGTGAGGTTTGAGACACTGGTGAACTGCACGGCTTGTTGAATGTGTGAATGGGTGAATGAGTGAATGAATGAATGAGTGAATTAATGAATGAGAGAATTAATGAATGTGAATGCCCTGCAGATCAGGTTTCTTAACTGTACCCTCACAGCACACAGACAGCCTCCCATCTCAGACGGCAGGGGAGGGGAGTGCTAATCTCACACCTTATTAAGGGGGTGTCTAACAACTGTCAGCAGAAGGTGAAAGGAGCCCACCAGCCCACTTCACATCAAATGGACCGACAGCGGCCCCACACACAAAGCTGGCACAGCCCCAGCCCTCCTCCTCCCCTTCCTGCTTCCCTAAGCTGCACATGAAGCTCTAGATTCCAATACTAGTCCCCAAGTGGCTATCAACCCACTCGGTTTGGTTAAAAATACTCTTCACACTTGTTAGGTCTCCCCACCAATAAATCACCTCGAGGAATCTGACAGCTGTAATTAGCAAAATATGTAAATCCAGCCTTTCATAGAGAAGACACCCAGCTAAGTTACCTTGGCACAGTGCGAGCCAGAAAAGAGGGAGTAAGATGATGTCATTTCTTCTTGCAAAACCTAAATGTGATTGAAACTGGGTGATTCCAGCAACATGAGCAGGGCCTTCATCACTAGAAGCTGAACAACTTCTAATAACCGAGAACCAACACATGCTCACAAAAGCAAATAGACACAAGGTATAAGCTGCAGACCAGCACGCCTCCTTGGCCCACACCCTGCAGAGTTGTTTGATGACTTCATTCTGACAGGTGGGTCAACAAGGTGTCAGGCTGACCCCATATACCTCGTCTTGGTCTTGAATGTGAAAATAGCTGCGTGCGCCATGCAATTGCATGTTAATTTTTCCTGCCGAACGTCTGTTGGGAAACTCAAATGGTAAAATGGGAATGTGCTTTCCTTTCTAAACAGAGCTGTCCCCAGTCTGGGGGGAAATACTAGGGAATCCCAACCCACACTTCAAGATGGTAGCATGCATTGCCTCTGAAATAAGCCCAAAGCCTGAAAATTGTGCAGAAAGAAGCTGTAATATGTCTCAAGCGGGATTGCCAGCCTCATTTTCCTCCTTTATCCCAGCTACTATAAAGATGAAGGATATGGGAAAAGTACTTAGCAAAGTCCTGAGAAGAAAGCTAAGCTGTGGCCAGCCAGCTGAGCAGAGCAGTCAGTAAGTGACCTGAGACCTTCTCTGCCTCCTTTACCTCTGGATTAGCCATATCGCCACCAACAGGACAAAAGAGGGTTTCTTGACCCCTTTTGCTCCTTGCTCTGATTTGGGGGGGAAGGGGGGGAGGGCATTTCAACACAATAACGAGCTGCCTGTGGCAATACATCATCACCCATGTTGGCAAGAGAGAGGTTTCCAGTCCATCTGGGGTCCTCTAGAGTGAGGGTCCCCAACCAAACCTTCCCACTGCCTGGTTTTGTAAAAGCCTATTTGTTTGGAAAACAACCACATCCACTCATTCACTTGCGGCTTATGGGTGGTTTCTCTCTATAGTGCAGTTAAGAAGTTGTGAGATCCCTACCCCAACCCCCAAAGTCTAAGATGTTGACTACCTGACCCCTTAAAAAAAACGTTGGCCAACCTCTGCCATAGCAGAACAGAAGCACAAGGCATTTTCCACTCTTCTTAAAGATCAAAATATTTGGCTAATGATGGATTCCCCAGATCCTGCAGTAGTTCTGTCCATATAACACATCAAGACGAGCCCTGTGGAGGGGTCGGTTGACCCAACAACAGGAGCAAAGAGCCAACACTGCTCCCCAGCTGCAGGTTCCATGCTGGGAAAACCCAAAGGAACGCAACTTCAACCAACGTGACACTCATTCCACTCGGTGTCAACGCAACATGGCTGAGGGCTGGGCTCAAGGACACAAAAAGGTGAGGAAGGATTCACTCTGACCGCCAGGGCAGTCTGCAGCCTGCTGAGAAGCCAGGCCTCTTTCACCTCCAGCTTCCAGACGTTTCTTCTAGCTGAAGTGAGTCCTCATTTCAACACAGGGCCCGAGTCCTCCAGCTCTTCGTCCCTCACACCCTCAGCTGGATGAACAGCAGGGTCCAGGCTTGTTCATCCCGAGTCCTCCACACGGAAGCATTCACCCCCACTTCGCTCCCTCCTCTGACTTTGCTTCCCTCTCTGAGTCTCTGATCAGGTGGAACCCATAAACCACTTGCCATCTTTTTTTTTTTAAGAAACTGACACTGGCGGGCCTCCCTGGTGGCCCTGGTGGAACTGTCGGCAGCAGCGACACGAGTTCGACACCCGGCCAGGGAGCTTCCAACATGGCGCAGCAGACTTCTCCTGCCTCGCCCGCTGCTCCCCTCAGCAGTGTGCTTCGGTCTATCTGCCTGTTCTGCTCCCCACTCTGTCTCCGGTGAACCCTCTCATCACCCCATGCCTCTGGCCTGTACCCCAGCTTGTATGCATAAATAAAGAAAACTTAAAAAAAAAAAAAAGAAAGAAAGAAAGAAACTGAAATATCCTGCAGAATAGTTCTTACCTTTTCTTCCCAACAACAGCCCCAATTTTGGCATCTCCCTTTATTACCTATTTTCTACCTGCCAGAGGCCTGTGATAACTCTGGACTCTGATGTGGGCAATTTGCCCACAGACAATGGTGAAAGAAGATGATCTTGGAAGGAAAGAATTTTTCGGGAGACAACTCCATCATCTCATTCCCTCCACTTGGCTCCAATCACAGCCAGCCCCCTCCTGCGTGGTTCACACCTAGGACTTCAGCCCAACTCAATTGCTGTAACCCTACCCGCCCAGAGGGCACGCTTTCTCCTCTGTTGTGGTGGTGTTTTGCCAATCTGCAGGACGGCGTTACCTCTCTTCCCACCTCATCTATCACTGTGGTTGGTTTCTGTTTGGTTGAGAATAACTGTTCTACTGTGAAGGACAAGGTTAGTTTTGATGTCAGGAGCAGTATCCAGAGACAGAGGAAGGCAAGAAGGAATTTTATATGGTGATGATAATGGAGTTACTTTACATTTCACTGAAAAGGCAACTTTGGAGTTTGAAAAATAACTCATTTTCTGAACACTCAACTGCCAAGTCCTGGCCCTCCTTCGCGGCTGACAGATGTCTGCCTGCTTCACAGAGGGCCCAGGACCCAGGTCTAAGGAATGACACATGACAGTCTAAGCCAGTTACTGCACATTCTCTCCCTTGTTCACTGTTCCTTGCTTCCATAGATAAGAAAGGCCACGCCACCAAGTTTTGGACAAAGAGGTATAAGGAGTCTACTGCGGGGAAGGGGGTGGGAACTTAGGAACAGAACCCAGCACAGAACAAGCCATCAATAAATTTTATTACTATTTTGTCATTATTAGTATTATTAATTTTAATAGTCCCTTTCCTTTCCTTTTCCATCTCCTTCCTCTTTTTCCTGCATCCCTCCAATGATAAATCAGGGCTGATTTGTACCAGGTCACAGGACTCAATGTTGTGCTTTACTTCCCAAAATTGAGCACAGTGACATGTATTCCACTGATAGCTTGAAATCAGCAAAGATGCTGATGGAAACTGGTAAATGCTACAAATCAAGATTTTCTTCCCAGAAATCTAATAAACATTTGCCAGTGTACCACTTCTACCGGGCTCTTACTCTCTTTCCCTTCTATCCAATCTACCTTCCTATCACAGACCATTGAGTACCTACTGTGTGCAAGGCATTATCTTGAGAGCTCTGAGGTAAGTCACTGTCCTGCCGTCATTGAGCTAATAATCTAGCAACACATTTGTATTAACAGATACATTTAAGCTTTGGCCTTTTCTTTGTGCTCAGCTATATATAAAAATTATATATAATAATTTTTAATTATATATTTTAATACATTATATAATAATATATAATATATACTAAATATATATTTATATAATAAATATATAATAATTTTAATATAAGTATATTATATAATACATATTTTAATATAAATTCTCAATAAAATTATGAAATTTTAAAAAGGTACATTTGGCTGTGAATAGAAAACCACCCAGCAGTGTTCACTTGAGAAAATCTGGAATAAGCATTGGTCTGTCTATCCAGCTGAGTCATCCAGGATCTACTCTGTCCCCACCCTCCATTGCCTATACTCACAGTCCCTGTCTCATGTGCACAAAAGAACTGCTACAGCTCTCGCATCAAGGCTGCATCCAAAATCAAGTAGCAGGGGTAAAAGGTTTTTAAATTTTTATCCAGGAAGAAAATCATTTAATCCTCATCACAAATTCATGAGGCCACTTCCATAATTATTTTCATTCAATAGATAGGGAAATTGAAGCCCAAAGAGTTTAAGCAATCTGCTCAAGGCCACACAGCTTGAGTAGACAGATTATCAACCCAAGTCTTCTGACACCAGAGCCTGTGCTCTGATCAGAGACACAAGATGCTCGCATGGAAGGAAAACTGTGCCATCTCCTGCTAACTTAGACTGCCGTGGGCTATTTTCTATGGTGACATATATCCATCTTTTAACCTAAGGCTTTGTTGCTCCAGAATAGAAATCTTGCTGAGTCAATTCTTCTATGCCCCGTCCCCCCGATCATGGCTATAACATCAGATGCTTGTATTGGTTTACTGACATGGACCTGTGGCAATTCCACGGTTATCCATCCTGAAAGGAAGATTCTCACGGTGCCTGGCGCCAGCTTGGCTCCTTCCTGTTCTAATTACCCACTTGAAAACCTGAAGGATTGGGCTCCAATCCACTTGGCAATTATACCATCTCCTGAACCCATCTGCCTATAGCTGCACACCCCCTTCCTGGGACCACATTGCTTCTTACTGTACAGCTGCTTGGAAAGATCTCAAGATCTGCACCTTCCTGATAACTCCTTCATCACAGGAAATTCCAGTCCCAACAGCACTCACCAGGTCTCCCTCCCCAGGTTTTGCAAGAGAAAAACATCCATGCTTGCTGGAGTGGCCAAAAAACTTGAGGACTTTATTATGAGTCAGCTTTTAACAGAAAAATAAGTTCTCTAATTGACTCCTCTAGGGTCTACATGGCACACACTGGTATCAGAAAGCTGCTCACCAGAGGAAGCCATCTGCTTTGGAAATTTAAGTCAAACTTCCCTGATGCTTTGGAGGACGCTGGTCCAAAGGCTATATTTTTCCCACTGAGTTTGGACTCACTTCTTGCACCAGGGCACATGGCAGGGTGGGTCCTCCACCACTTAGCTCCTGGCTTTTGCTTTGTGACTTTTTGTTCAGCTTTGTTTTAGTTTTGTCCAGGAATGAAATGAGATGGCTGGACCAAAGTAGCTGCAGGAACCGACAGGAGTCTGGGACTTTCACCTGGAAAAAAGACCAGGCACACGCACCCCTCTCTGGGGCTGCATCTCTATTCCTTCTTCAGTATGTGTTAAAGCAAAACCCTGCACTTTCAAATGGACAATCTGGGGTGCTCAGAGCATCCCCACTATGCTAGCTAAGAACTTGGGAAGGAAAGTTAAACTTTATGCTATCCCTGATCCATCAGAAGTAATAAGAAATAAAAGTGATCACTTATAGCCCCCAGACCTCAGGCAAGTTGTATGGTGGCTCCTCACCTGGTGACATGGGTCAGTACGTGCTTGGGCTCTGGAGCCAGGATCTCTGGGTTCAAATACTGCCTCTGTCACTTACTAAGTGAAATGTTGGGTGAGCTACTTAACCTTTGTGTGGGTCAGCATCCTAAGTTCTGGGATCAAGCCTCAAAGCACTGTTGCAAGGAGTAAATCTGTCAATTTTCCATATAAAATACTCAGAAGAGGGCCTGACACATAATTTTATTTGTAATTAATGTTACTTATTATCGTGATTATCTGCTACACCAGATCTTAGGAGAACTATGGAAAATAGCATACATAGAACATAGATTTTTCACACAACAAATATTGTTTTCTCCAAAAGAAAACTAAATAGCCTCTTAATATGCATTTGTTCTGCATGTAAGCCCAAGTTTCTAGATTCTCCATCAACCAAGCCTGGGCCCAGCAGAGAGAGAAGGAAGGACTGTTATTATCTAAAACCTCACTCTGGATGATTTCCCTCTATGCTTATCAAAACATTGTCCACATTCATTCGCACAGGAAACCTGGACAGGCCCCAGGAAGTCCAGCCTCAGGGACTGACCCATGGCGAGGCTCCCAGCAGCCCAGCTTAGCAAAGCCAAAAGCTGCTCGCCACCCCCCCACCCGCCCCCGCCCAGGGGCCACTCGCTGATGGCCTTAAACCTCACATGGTCAACATGCCTGATCTCAAGGCCATGAGCTTTTCTTTTTCAATATGTAATGAATCTCTGCGGTGTTTGTCTCCTTCTCACTCTGCGGGGTGAGGCAAGGATGCTCAGCCGAGATGTATATGGGTGTGGGGCGCGGTTACAAGATGGCGCCCGAGGACAAGATGGCGCCGGAGGAAAGAGGAGCTAGGTCCGCCATTACAAGATGGCGCCGGAGGAATGAGGGGGCGGAGCTTTGAGAGTGGGTAAACAGGATAGCCATAGCCCGTGATGTTCACGCGTACAGTGGCTTTGGAGCTCGTGCGTGCGTGATCACTAAGACCATTGGTCGGGCCCA
>PVIJ01001135.1:189267-219182 GCA_004024925.1 Scalopus aquaticus | reverse complement strand
AGGTGGGGGGCCAGGTGGATAAATGGGGGCTCCCCAGGCAGACGTTCGATGGGAGTGAGGCGGCGCTACTGCACGGGGTGGGCACCCCGATCCTCTGCAGGGCGCTGCAGCGCACAGTGTGGCAAAGTTGGGTGCCCTAAGGAGGGAGACAGGCACAAAGGGGCAAACCTGGGGCGGGGGCGGGGCTCCAGGGTTCCTGTTTCACGGGGCGGAGTTTCAGTCTGGGAAGCAGAGGCTGCGCCACGGGAATGGACTTGATGCTGCTGGGCCCGCACAGGACAGCGGCTCAGATGGGCAAGAGTGTTCCTCTGATTTACCACAGTAAAGAAAAGAAGGGGGGCAGGGTGGAGGGGGAGCTTACCTTTTCCTCTCTGGACTCTCACACTGAAGTTTCAAAAATCACGTCCGCATCTCACAAAGGGTTTCATAAGGAGCTACGCCGTGGAGGGCACTCTGCCGCGCCAGCCACTCTGGGCACCCCTCGCGGGGCCACAGCAGTTCCCAAGGGGAGTGGGCACAGCCTGATGCTTCTGCTTCCCGCAATCCCTGCTGTATGAGCTGGGGGGGGGCACGGGGACCCCTGGGCCTCTGTGAGTGTCCCCATCTGTGCGGAGGGGCCTGGCCCCTCGGTGCCCTCGCTGGCTGGGTGTGGCCCCTGACTTTCTGACCTTGACTCCAGGGCACAGCCGAGCAGGACAAGACCGACAGATGGCAGCTTGGCCGGGCAGAGCTTTCCGGGCAGGCCTGGCCATCTGCTGCAGTCACCACAGGGCTTCATCTGGAGTGCTGGCCGCGCCTTCTGCCTGGGAGCGCTCCAGCCCTTGCCAAGCCTCTGCCCTGCACCCGCAGAGGCAGCATGCCCCGTCTTTCCGAGACTCACGGGGCTCGGCACAGGGCGCATGGGGCTGGGCACGGCTACCACCAGGACCACAGCGCTTGCGAGCGGCACGGAATCAGGTGCCCTTTGTTAGGACCAGGTGCTGCGGGGGCATGAGGTTCTTCCTTTTGTAGGCGGGGTGCCTGGGCCCAGGGGATGAGGCCTCTGTCCTGGGGCCCAGCTCTGCAGCAGTGGCATTGAGCCGAGCCCCACCGTGGCCAGTGGCTTCTACTCCACCAGGAGAAGCCTGTGCTGGGCAGGAGGAGCCCAGAGGACCAGTAGAGGCTGGGGCGAGGGAGGCTGGGGCGGGAGGTCATTATCACCGCTGTGAGTTGAGATGGCAAAAAACCTGAAAGCTGGTTTTTGGGAGGTACTTTTGGAGAAAAATGAAGCACAGACGAAAGGTCTGGGTGGGGACAGCACAGAGGTGGGCTGAGAAGATCATGATGAGTTTAGCTCAGACCAAACAGGATCTGAGAAACGGGACCCAGGGACCCTCATCCTCCTTGGTGCCCTCTGTGTCCTGCCAGCTGCACCACCAGCCTCCTGCCTTGCTTTTTGGGGACTCCTGAGGGCCCTCCTTCCCACGACCCATCGACTTGCTTAACATCCCCTGGGGAGGGTTTAGACTGGAGCGGGAACCTGGGGAGAGGAGTGTTGGCCTGCAAGCCGCAGTTGGGAGCTGGACTCGGAGTGACAAATGGGCGGACGGTGCAGTGTGGACTGGAATTTGGGGCTCCCTGCATACCTGGCTGTCTCTGGCCTCTGCACTTGTTACTGCAACCCCAAGAAAGAAAACTGAGGCCTTGAGAGACCAAGGGACTGACTCAAGGGGGGAGACAGAGCTGAGATGGGCTTGGGCCCCCAGGAAAGCTCCCAGCCCCGGGAGAAAGGCAGGGACGGCGAAGGCCCAGGCTGTCAGCCAGGAGGCCTGCTGCTGCTGCTCTGGAGCTCGTAGATCTTAGATCTCGGTACTCGGGGTCTGCGGAGTGCTGACCAGTTGCTCGTGAGGAACGGGAGGACTGAGCTGTGAACCGCTGGCTCCGCTGGCACATGAGCTCTGGTACATGAGCTGTGAACGGAGTTGAACCTCCGGAACTCACCGGTGGGGTGTGGCCCCCAGGACGGGGGCGTGGTTAGCCCTGCTGAGCACTTGTCCTGGGCCTGGCCTGGGCCAGCCCTCCACAAGCACCTTCCCTGAACCCCAAGGGCACTGGCATCATGGACTTGAGCAGGCACTGGGCAGACCCGAGTTCCTGTGTCGGCTCTGTCACTTACCCTGGACAGGCCCCTCGTGGAGTCGGTGCCTTCGTTGTCCCCATTTTACAGATAGGGAGACTGAGGTTCTGACTTCTCCAAGAGCCCTGGTCATGGGGAAACTGGATCTTGAGTCCTGCTGGATCTGCCTCTGTAGCCTGTTCCCTGCACCATTGTGCTGCCCAGGTCCACACTGGCAGGGCAGGTGGGCAGGAGGGCGGGGGGCCCCGTGTCCCGTTTCTCAGATCACGCTCCTGAGTCCAAGGTCAAATTCATTGCTGTGCCCCTCGTCTGCCCCTGCCGCAGTGTCACCCCCGCCCCATCTTAGCCCCTAGTTCATCCTTCCCCCCATGCAGAGCAGGCTTTGGCATGGGAGGTGGCCAGGCCTCCCAGGCTCCATTCCAGGCTGCAAGTGTGACCTGGGCAAGCCACTTCCTTATTCTGGCCTCAGTTTGCTCATCTGTGAAGTGGGGGTCTGCCCTTGGCTCTGCTGGGTGGAGGGAATTGAGCGCCGAGGGCAAGAAACGTGTCCATGGCCGAGAGACTGAAAGCAGAGGGATAGCGGGCAGCTCGGTGGCCTTGCGGGCATCTCTCACTCTACACTGGGAGAGGAGCCAGTCCGGGCCATCCCAGGCAGCCCGTCAGTCTGGCTGAGCCTGAGGACGCATCCACTGTCACTGTCAACACAGAAGCCGGCCGGACTGGGGCAGGAGCCTATTCTGAGGAGCCGCCTGCCCTGAGTGGTCAGGAGAATTGGAGAAGGAGGAGGGGGAGGGGGAGCGCGTGCCCACGAGGTCCGCAGGGGGGCGTGTGGGGGCTGGGTTCAGCTGGCCAGGAGGGAGCCACCGGGGCCCAGCTCCAGTTTGGCCGCAGTTTCTCCTGGGCAAGTCGCTTCCCTCTCTGCTGTCTGACTCTCCGGCCCAGGCCCCCCTGCCCGATCCAACCTGGACACATACCCAGCCTGAGCCTGCGCCGCGGAGACACCAAGCCCGGCCAGCTCATGGTGGCCTCTGCGCTTGGCTCTTGATAGGGTCCCACCCTGTCTTTGCTTCTTGTCCTCCCCCCACCCCCGGCCTTCTCTTCTCATCCCCCACCCGGCCCAAGTCCATCCGCATCTCTCTGTGGTCCTAGCAGGATGAGGCCTCTGTGCTTTGCAGGACTCCAGCCTCGGTGGGCTACTGAGGACCACCAGGTAGAGGGGGCCCAGCAGCTGGACAGTGGCAGTGTGAGGACCGGATGACCTTACTCAGAGCACTCCGGGCCTCAGAGCTTTAATTTGTTTAATCAATTCCGGCCCCCGGGCTGGGGAAGGAAAATGGCAGGATATTAAATATGTCGCACTCACCAATCTGTCCTAGGGATGTCAGGGCACATCGATTGTCTCCTCCCGCCTTTATTAACTGTCTCCTCTGGAGGCGGCGCCACCAGTCCTGGCCTGGACCCCGCCCCGGAGCAGGGAGCAGATTGCAGGTGGGAAGGAGGGGCGTGGGGTGGAGACACAGAAGCCTTTCAGGGGACAATTACAGCAAGAAAATGTTTAGAATCAGGAGGCAGGACCCAGAAGGTCATTTGTAATCCAAATCCTTCAGTTCACGCTCAAGAAGTCCGAGTTCCGAGACCAGAGGGGGATCTCCCCACTGCCCGGGCTGGGGTTCTTTGCATTCATGGAATCGACATAATTTTCTCTTGTGATTACAGATGCTGATAATATTTATTGCTTATTGGACACTGTATTAGGTTCCTATTGATGCTGTAACAGATTACACAAGCTCAGTGACTCAAAACGACATTTATTTCCCCACATGCAGTTCTGGAGGTCAGAAGTCTGAAATGGGTCTCTCCGGGCTCACCTCAAGGGCTGCGATCCTGCCGGAAGGGACGTTGGAGAATCCACTTTTGTGCCGTTTCCGGCTTCTACGGACTGCCACACGCCTTGGCTCATGGTCTTCCAAGTTCGAAGCCAGCAATGGCTGGTCAGTTCTCACATCTCATCCCTTTGGCATGGACTCTCCTGCCTCCAGCCCTAAGAGCCCTTGTGAGGACACTGCACCCCTGTGGGCAACCGGTGTCTCCTAGCTCAAAGACAAAGAGCAGCGACCTTAATTCCATTACGGCCTCCACCCCCGTGGAGGTGCCACCGTCAGTTTCCAGGATTAGAAAGTGGACATCTTCGGAGCTCACTTATTCCTCCAGCCTCGAGCACGTCGTGGGGCCCACGGACTGGGCTGAACATCTCACAGGCAGTGCCCGTCAGTATGATGGAATCACACTTACCCCCCTGCTGCAGATGCAAAAACTGCAACTTCGGGAGGCCGAGGCTTGCTGAGTCACGCTGACCGGAGGCGGGTGTGCTGGCGCTGGCATCCAGCCTGATTCAGACCTGAGTCAAGCTGAGCCCAGAAGCCAAACTCTACTCCCCCGCCCCGCCCCCAGGGGTCTCGATGTGCAGTTACCCAGGGAGAGGCAGCCTGGGCTCCCCGCTGTGGAGCCAGATGAGGAGGGCAAGGACTGCAGGGAATTTGCCCCCTGGCTTGGGCCTCAGAGCAAAGCAAAAGAGCCACAATTTTAAAAAGGGGGGACGCGGACAGTCCCCCAGGCTTTGGGAGGCACTTTCTGCTCTAAATAATTGAGCATCCTACCCCGCCTCCCTCTCCCCAACCCACTCTCCCTCATAAGATTTATTTGCTCATAAAATTGAAGGCCTTCTTTTCTGGCACCATTTTCTATTCAGCTTAGACAAATATTTAGCAGCCAGACCTGACCTTAATTTCCTTAAATATCAGGGGCCTGGAAGATGGAGCGCCTACCCAGCGGGCGAGGACACGGGAGCCCAGGTGGGGAGAATGGCTGTGACGCTGCCCTCCTTGCCGTGGAGAATACCACGTCTCCCCCAGACCAGTCAGGCACTCAGCCACCCCCAAGTGTCAGTATCGCCTCTGTTGGGACTGCAAGAAGCGGCAGGATGCAGGTGGCAGTGTACGGCGAATTCCGGTGCCCAGCGGAAGAGGCGTGCTGGAGGGTCTCTTGGCGGGCGTGATGCACAGAGTGCCTACTGAATACCCCCCTTTGGGGCATGGGCTGGGCTGCCCACAGGGTGGGGGGGGAGGAGGCAGGACTGGGTAGGGGGCCTCGGCTGGGGCTGTCAGGGCTGGTGACGTCATGCGCCCTTTCCTACACATTCATTCATGGACTCACGGAGCCACCGAGCCACTGAGAAATGTTTCCTGTGCTGGGCCCGGGGATCAGAAATCCAAGTCCAGCTTTGCAGGAGCTTAGGTCTTGAAGGCTGGCCAGAGAAAGGAGGTGTGTGGAGTCTTGGGCACATGGAGGGAGTGGGAGGAAGGAGCAAGGTGGGGAGGGGCCCATAGAACAGGCGTGACCAGGATGAGTCCTGGAGAATTAGACAGCTCCTTGGGCGCCGTGAGGGTCTGCGGGAGGCTGATGGGGCAGGCGGGAGGCAGGGTTGATGGGACCGGTAGGGCCTGGGGTATGGCCAGGAAGACAAATGGTTGGTGCCATCGGGAAACACGGACCCTTGGATCGTACTCTCAGGGTCTGCCTCTGAAATCAGCTCCAAAGTCTTGTCTCCCATCTGCCTCCCTTCTGGACCCCCTGTTTGTGTAAGTGGGGCCACCAGCATCCTCTCCGCCATCCAAGCGGAGACCACCACCACTTGCTCCGACAAATAGTGAAAATCCCAGCTACCGTGTTGAGTGCCTCACCAACACCATCTGGTGTAATTCTCACAACAAGCCTGGGAAGCAGGAATGTGTCTCTGCCCATTTTATCGAGATTGAGATCTGGAGAGATGCAGTCCCTTCTCCAAGGCCACCGGATCAGCTTGCTGTAAAGTTGAGAGTTTGCAGAAGACAAGCCTGGGGAAGACACACCAGGCGGGGCATGGCCTGTGCAAAGGCCCAGGGGTGAGAGAGCGAGAAATGGCGGGGGTGGCGCAGCTGGAATGCCGGGGTGTGCAGGAGAGAGTGGGGCGGGAGAAGCGGTGTCATCAATCAGACCTCAGATCTTGTGTGTTGGGAAGTGGCGACTGTCCTGAAGGCCTTTTAGGTTCCAAATCCCGTTCACATCCAGCAGAGAACTGGGCCTCAAAGAAGCTCTCAGCAAGTGTGTCTGTTCGAAACGGGTTGAGTCCCGCCTCCAGAAGATGGAGCTGAAGTCCCAAATCCCCAGGGCCATGAGTACATGATTTGGGACTTTGGCGATGTAACCAATTTAAAATGAAGTCACACTGGATTAGAGTGGTGCTGTTCTGATGACTGGATCTTAGAAGAAGAGGGAAATTTTGAGTCACAAAGACACAGGGAGAAGGACAAGCGGAAATGGAGGCGGAAATGGGCGCTGGACACACCAAGGCTGGGCCGCCCGGGGGAGCCACGGGCCGGGGACCCCAGGAGGAAGCAATTCTGCCTTGATTTTGAACTTCCTTCCACAGCAGTAAGAGAACACATTTCTGATGCCTTCGGCCACCTAGTCGAGCTAATCTGTTAGTGCAGCCGTAGAACGCTAGCACTGTTATTACGAGACAGAGCTGAGCACCCAGCCGTGCCAATAAGCCCTGGCTCCCCTGGTTCCCGCTACTGGCCCTCCATCTCCTCCTCCTCAGTCCTGGTGCCCATGCCCTCACTCCTCCCTGGCTCCTGGGGCCAGGCCGAACTGGACTGGGGTGACTTGGCAGGGCAGGCGGCCAGCACGGTTCCTGGCCCCACGCCGAGGCCCACGACACCTCATTATCAGGCAGAATGTAACGCAATTTCACCCATGGACAGCGCTGAAAGCCGGGTCTTTGTGGGGGTAATGGATGGGCCGGAAGCTGCTATCGGTGCCTCCCGCCCCCTCCTGGGCCTGGCAAATCTCTGAAGCGCCCAAGAAGCTGGCACGCAGCACGCTTCACAGCTGAGGCGTACAGATAAACCTCAACAGAGCGCTGGGCTGTTTGGTCCTGGAGCCACATCAGGAAATTAATGGGGCTTTCTGAGGGCAGCGCCTCTGGGCTGGCCACCGCTCCGCTGGGTGCCAGGCCCCCACCCGCCCACCTCCCCTTCCAGGCCTTTGTTCCCCTCTTCCTTTTGTTTCCTGTTTGCGATAAACACGATTCACGCTGGCCCAGCCGGGCCCCGTCTCGATGGCCGAGGCCGACTGTGTATCTCAGCCGAGAGCCGGGGCTGCAGCCGGGGCAGCGTGGCACAGCCATTGAGGGCCTGGCAGGAATGGCACTGAGGCGGGAGGCAGATGAGATGTGCAGCACTGGCCAGTAGCAGAGCGCCAGGCCTCGAGGTGCCACTGAGCGCCGGGCACCCCGCAGGACCCAGAGAAGTAGCCACGGCCAGGCACGTCCCCCTGAGTCGCCCCACCCGAGAGCTGTAAGCAGCTGTGAGCGTGGGTGGGGGGCTGCCGCAAAAAATTACCAAAATCTGGGGAGGGGAGAGGGGTTTAAAAGCCTAGAAATTTGTTCTCCCTCAGTTCTGGGAGCCAGAGGCCAAGGCTGGCTCTCGAAGGCTTGAGGGAGGGAAACTTCTTGCCCTCGTCCAGCTTCTGCCCACGGCCCACAGCCCTGATGCCCACCGCTCGCCTGCGGCCTTCTCCTCCTGCAGCGCTGGTGTCTTCACACGGCCTCCTCCTCCCTGGGTCTCTCTGCTTGGAAAGACAGCGGCACACTAGACTCAAGGCCCCCTTCCGCCCTCATCCGGCACGGCCTCACCCTAACCAATGGCATCTGCAAGGGCCTACAGCAGCGCCCCCTTATCCACGGGGGCACTTGCCAAACCCCCCACGGAGGCCCGAGTCCTCTGCTCGGGCTGGAGCCTGCACACGGTGCCTGTCACACCCGAGATGAAGCTTCATCTCTCCGTCGGCACAGTACGAGGCCGCGGCAGTAACTGATGCAAGAACAGGTGTAACAAAATATGTGATAAAGTCAGGCTCGCTCTCTCCCCCCTCATATCTTTTTGCACGTCATGTTTCTCAGCCGCAGTTGACCACAGGTAACCGAAATTGCGAGACGGTGGAGGGGGCTGATTTGCTAAATAAGGTCACGTTCGAAGGTACCAGGCGTGAGGCCTGAACGGATCTGCCAAGGACATAGCTGAGTCCACAGCAGCCCTGGCCCCCGCCGCGTGCCCCTCTCTCCTCACCGCCACCTACACCCCACATCCGGCTGCAGTTCCCCAGAGGGTTGCGCGCCCTTTCTCTGGGCCTCTGGACACGCTCTGCCTTCCGCCTGGGTGCTGGGCTGTCCATTAAGGTAGACTCTGGCTGCCTGACACCTCACCCTCCAAGCCTCAGCGTCGCTTCTCTGGGCAGCCTTCGGGACCTCTGACCCTCGACGTCCATGGGGTCCAGGCAGGCGGTGTCATGGCTGCCGCCCCGGCACGCAGGGCGGGAAACGAGCCATCAGCCGAGGGCTGCTGTGCGCCAGCATCTGCCGAGCGCTTGCTAGTCCTCTGCCAGACTCCGTTCAAGCCCTTAATCTAGTTCATCGAATCCCTACAATCACCCTGCAAAGTAGGTAACGTAACCCCCATTTTACAGACGAGCAAACTGAGCTCAGGCAACTGGTCCAAGGCCCCGTGACTGAGAAACTGGAGATGGAGATTTGAATCCGGTGCAGAAAGGAGGACCCTGGCTTGGCCAGGAGGCGCCACGCAGCCACACAGCAGCGGCCTTGAGGCCTGGGAGCACCCACATCGGGTTCAAGGAGAGGCCCAGAGCGTCGTAGGTGCTGCGGGGGCCAGGCCTGAGATGCATTGCCCACTAAGGAGGGGGGTGTTCTAGCCCTCACTCTGCGGACTCGATTCCTCTGCTCTCTGCACTCAGTCCTGATGGACCCTGCCCACAGCGGGGGACCCTTGCTGTGGGGCCTGACCCACTGGGCCTGACCCAAGCAGGGACAGCTGGAAGTAACTCACCTGGGGAAAGAGGAAATCTTGACTCTGGAGTCAGAACGACCGGCATTTCCACCCCAGCGAGGCCACTTCCTCACGTGGCCGATAGGGGGAGCAGGTCCAGCAAGCCCGCAGCAGTCTGGGTGCCATGGAGCCTCCCCCAGCAGCTTCCCCGGGGTTCAATCCCATCCTCCTGGGGTGATGGATGAAGCCTGCATTTCCTTCGCATTTAACTCACTTACGTAAATTTCAACTATTTTTCTAAAGAAATGAAGCAAAACCCCGATCAACAGCTATTTAGAACCACGACTCCAGTATCCAGGAATTCTCCTTCCCAGGCAATCTGTTCAGCTATTATTTTGTGAAACAGGAGGGAGAGCATCATGGGTAACGCGGCTTGCAAATTTCCAGGGGGCGGTGACAGCTCTCCTCCTCCGGATTGGTCCGTTCTCCCCAGAGCTGTTATCACGTGCTCCAGTCAGGGAGTATAAATTCGGGAGTCCCGGTGCGTTTCAGGGGAGGGGTGTCTGCCTGCCAAGACGCTGGGTGCTGGGGGGAGGGGTAAGGGGCAGCCAAGGTAGGACCAAAGCCTCAGTTTACTGCTGTTGAACGGGTCAGTGGCCTCCTCTGGGTACAGACACCCCCAGGGGCCCAGGAATTGGGCCTCACCCAAGGGCCTCAGAAACCGTCAAGTTTAGGGCCAAGCTCTGGATCCGCACTTGTTGGCTGTGTGGCCTCAGGCAACACCCTGGCCCCCTCAGGACCTCAGTTTACTCGACTGTCACCTGGCTGGCGCTGGGCGGTGAGCACCACAGCAGCCTCCCTTGGCCCATGGGAAGCTGGATGCAGGCAGCCTCGTCAGTCACCCCAGGCAGAAGAGAACAGGGTCGCTGCAGAGGGGAAGCAGAGAAGAGAGCCAGGACTTCTGCCTGACAGGTCAGGAGAGGCTTCCCTGGAGAGATGCCTTCCCACGGGAGATGCCTTATGCGCTGGGCCTCGGAGGAGGGGGAGCTGGTTCCTGTAAGACAGGGACCCAGGATGAGAGCCACTGTCCCGAAGCTGCCTGAGGACCGTTGTAAGGACTGTTGAAAACATGCGGGGTTTTCACACAGGGCTTGGTGCCTGCCTCTCTCAGCCCACAGCCCCCTCTGCAGGGCCGGGACCCAGGGCTTAGTGGAGTGGGCTCCACATTCTATTCTTGCAGGCCCCAAACATAATAGGTGCACAGACCCTGTTCTCTCAGGCATAGGGCTTAGGGGGTGTGCACATCCCCCTCTCACAGGGCCTGGCACATAGTAGGACCTATGCGTAATAGGTGCTCAATGCACCTTGCCCTCATACAAGACGTGTCAGACAACTGTGTTCGGTATATGCCCATGACCTTCCCCTTCTCTCCTTCTCTAAGAGCAGGGATTGTGTCCTCTCCTTGTTGTCCCACGACCGAACACATAGTAGGTGCTCAGTAAATGTGAACTGAATGGACCCCGACCCTCCTCCCTCCTGGCTGGGCCGAGGCCAGCGTTAGGCATTCGGGCAGCTGAGAGGACAGCCTCTCCTTGTCCTTAGAACTTGACTGATGTGTGAGCACAGTCATGGTCCTGGACCCTACTCTCCCCACATTTGGGAGTCAATAATCTGCTGCAGTTACTGCCTCACTCCCATGCCCCTTAGCTCCTTGCTGGAGACCACGGGCCTGCCGCTGCCACCTGGCTGCACCCCTCTCTCCTGCCCTCCTCTTTTCCTGGGAAGCAGCCAGGCCAGACGGGCTATGCAGGGCACCTCCCAGCACATGCCAGGTCAACTTGGACTCCGAGTATTAGAGGATTGGCAAGTGGGAAGTCAGCCAAGTGCTGTTAGAATGTCAGCCAATATGCTGTTGGAATGAGGCACAGAAGGCACCGCAACCAAGGGCCCACGAAGACACCTTGCCCCGGACCCTGGGAAACTGGGTGCTTCATTCAGTCTTTTTTTTTTTTAAGATTTATTTATTTTATGCATACAAGCTGGGGTACAGGCCAGAGGCGTGGGGTGGCGAGAGGGTTCACCGGAGACAGAGTGGGGAGCAGAACAGGGAGATTGACAGAAACACACTGCTGAGGGGAGCAGTGAGCGAGGCAGGAGAGGTCTGCTGCGCCATGTGGGAATCTCCCCCGGCCGGGCATCGAACTCGCGTCGCCACTGCCGACAGCTCCACAGTGCAGCGCCTAACCACTGCGCCACCAGAGAGGCCCCATTCAGTCAGTCTTGAGCGTTTATCCCTGCAAGCCCAGGGCTTGGTGGTAGGGGCCCTCCATGTCCCTGATCTCCAGGAGCCTTCATCCAGTGCGGGAGGCAGATCATAAAGGAGATGCAGGATGCGGGTCGGGGGGTGCATCCATCTCCAGGAAGCTCGGTTGTCCCTACCTGAAAGCACTGGGGGACTTCATGGAGAAGGTGACATTTGAGTTGGCCCTGGTGACTGCAGAAGATTAGTTGAGAGGAGGAGGTGAAGAACAGTGGAAGGAGGTTGTGCCTGGAAGGGCTCTCAGAGATCCTATAGCATGTGGAACAGCAGAGAGGTTAATTTCACTGCCAATCTGGACCTGACTGGGATCCAGAGGAGGTGTGCTGAGGAAAGCTCTCAGGTCCCTCATGCACCAGGAAACAGTGCTGTGATGGATTAGTAATGTCTGGCAGGGTCACTGGGGGAGGGTGTCAGCCCAGGTTTGGCCCACGCCCCTCATTTTATGCTAAAGGAAGCTGAAGGGTAGAGTCTCCCTCAATGTTCAGGCAGAGAGATCCATGATCTGCCCTTCCAATTCAGGGCTCATCAAAACAGTGGCTCCCCAACTTATTGGAATCACCTGGAGAAGCCTATTAAAACACAGATTCTGGGCTCCCCCCTCCAAGTTTCTGATTCTAAGAAATCAGAAACTGATTTCTGCTGCTGGCGATGGGGCTCACTGCCACCAGCCCCCATCTCCACCCCCAGGATTGAAAAATGATGACCCCATTTCTGGAAAATGGTGCTAACCATACCCTCCTGAACTCCTAGGGCAGAGGAGAGCAAATTTGGGGATGTATATCCTCGGTTAAAGGCTGATCCTCAACCTCAGCTGCACATGAGGACCTGCTGGGCCCACAAAACTCCTGCCCTCAAAGAAACAGGAATTTTGTGACTAGGGGGAGGTGTTAGACAAGCTACGGGGGTAATAATTTTACATTATACCAGCTTGTCAGATCAACATGCTGTATTCCTTTAACTTACGCAGTGTTGTGTATCAATGATCTAGGGCTGGGGGGTGGGGTGGGTCCTGCCGTCAGGGTCACAGGCTGATCCAATTAAATCAGAACCCCCGGGCAGATGCAGGAGGTTTGGTGCTTTCCAAACCTCCCTGGTGGTTCTAATCTGTGACGAGCCTTGAGAAACAGTGGGAGACCTTGTTGAAAATGCAGATTCACATTCAGTAGGTTCAGGATGGAACCGGGGGGCTGCATTTTCAACAAACGCCAAGATGTGGACTCTGCTGCTGGTCCACAGACCATAAATTGAGGAGCAACCTGCTGTTGTCATCTCTGAGGCTGGGTACATTTCAGGATATTTCAAGCCGGCAGATGAGGGTTCATTCTCACATTAGCCATCCCTCCCTCCTCGTTATGGCTGTTACCAGCATGCCCTCCCAACTGCGCCATTCCCATCCTCTCTGCAGCCCCATCTGGGGGCATCTGGGGGCCACTACAGAGCTCATTGCCTGGGCACAGCCCCCGAAGGCCCCAAGCTGCACTGTGAGGCCGGAGCCGAGCACACCATCCGCCACCGCTCATTTCCTTCATCTCCATTCTGGTCTTTAGCAAACAGCGTCAGATATGATAGATTTTTTGTTTGCAAACGCAGCCTGGGAATTGACATCTCCCTTTCTCCTGTTGAATCTTTGGATTCCGTTTTCTTTTACCCATGGTTCCTCCTTGTCAGTTGCCCACAAGTCATTTCAGTCAATTCATACATTAATTGGGCACCCACTGTGTGCAATCAGCCAATTCATGCATTGATTGAGCACCTACTATGTGCAAATGGACTGACACTTGCTCTTCGACCTTAAGAAAGTCTGCTACCCACCCCACTGTGTAGCTTGTGGGTTGAGATATTATTTTAAGTATCTTGATGTTCTTGGAGCCTAACACAGTGCCTGCAAAATAGATAGCGCTCATCCAGTAACTGTCGAGTGGATGCTGCTGTGGAAATGGGGTCAGGACTGCTCAGAGCTTTGGCTTCTTATGGTAGACATAAGGCCTATTTCATAAGCATACAGTGAGACTGATCATGACTGGGAGACCTCCAGTTTACAGGTGGATTAACTGAGGCCGAGATATGCAAGGAGCAAGTCATTGGAGACAGTGGAATGAGAACTGTTCCTCTCAGAGTTGCTCTTTTGAGGGCGAAAGAGCCCTTTGCCTTCTGAGGTCTTAAGAGTGTCCAAGCCCGGCATGAAGCTGGATCCAGGAGCTGTCAGGCAGGAGGCCCTGTGGGCTAAGAGGGCCAAAGCCAGTGGCAGCCCCAGCCCTGGCAGAGGGAAGCGGCCCAGGAGCCAGGTCAGCCGTTGGCACCTTAGGAGATGGTCTCAGCAGGTGGGGAGCCAGAGTGATGTGTGAGTCTTCTTTGCTTTTCCTGAAATATCTGCTCAGAAAGCTTAGCCAACAAGAGGGTGTGCTGATGCCCAGCCAGAGGTTGGCACACTGGGCCAGGTACCTGGCTTGAGGAGTTGAGTTCGAGGTAGTGTTTTCTGCTGGCCAAATTCAGCCCTTCTGAGGGGCATCCTCACCATTCACCCCTCCTCCTGAGCATCTCTTGTACTTCCTGGCCCTTTCAGTGTAGTGGTCTCTCCTAGGAACATGCCTACACATCCCTAGGCCAGCTCAGGCTCCATCTCCTCCTTGGATGAGAGGATGCGAAGGTGCCATGGAGAAAACCAGGAAAGGCTACGGGTCGGTGCCTTTGCTAAGACCAGGAATCTGGGATTATGCTTCCATTGCGCCTGGCTCATCCAGGCCGATCTGCAGTTGAGAGTCCGGTGCTGCGGGAGCTGGTCCAGGGCTAATGTGTCCATGACAGTGGGGGAGTAAAAGGCACCATGTGCCCACCCTCTCTACGCCCATAGCTCTGGGCCCCTCCCCCTGTTCCCCTGAATTACGGTTAGTCTCAAAGAACTTCAACTCTCTGAGATTCAATGGGCTGCTTATTCTAAGCATCCTTGATTCTAGTTGTTCAAATTTTATAATTATAAAGTTCCAAGTTTAGTTAATCACAATGCTTTAAATTGCAAGTGACAGAAAATCCATTCCACCTGACCTCATAGCAGAAAAGTCCAAAATTAGAACTAGAACTTCAGGTATAGCTTGTTCAAGGAGCTCAAGTCAACTCCTCTGTGCCTCATTTCATGGTTTTGGAATCAGTGTGGCAGCATGATGGCTACTGGTAACACAAAGCCTGTGGTTGTAGGTTCAAGTAGGAGATATAGAGTCACTTTCTGGATTCTTCTAATTTCTCATACCACGTTCAGCAATTTGGCAAAAAATCACAGACTGAATTCTTACTGGTCTGGATTTTCCATGAGTCTATCCCTGAACCAATCACTCTAGCCAAGGGAGTGATGAGATTCTCTAATTAACTCAGGTCTGGGTCCCCTATGTATACTCCCACCCAATCACATGGCCAGAGGGGAATGGGCTTTCTCCATTGGAAATGGGGAGGAAAGCTATCAAAGGAATGGTGAACAGATGCAGGGAGGCAAAAATAAAGTGTCCCCACGCTAAGGTTCTGAGGTTATACAGATTGGTAATCCTCGGAGATTTTTGACTCAAAGCTTTGAGGGAACCCTAATGCTCACCTCTTCGATTTAGGACAACAGATAGGTGGGGATGAAGGTAAGTCGCCCCACTCTTCGCCCTTCCAGAGTTAAACAATGTGTCCCCTTATTCTTTAACTCTTAGAGCCTGCACATTCTCTTTACATGTCTTTTCTGCTGTTACTTTGCAATGAGCATCGTGGCATTCCTGATAGAGACGGTGGAGTCAGCTGCAGGATCTTTGCCCGGGGATACAGGAAGGCGCCTGTCTCGTGACTTCGGGGGTAGACAGCTGTCACGTGGGCTCTGGAAGAGGGAAGGTGGAGCCTAAACACAGGACAGGACTGAGCTGTGCGCAGGCTTCTCTCTCCCTGAGTGGCGTCTTCCACTCACCCCTGCTGTGCTACTCAGTAGCTGGGGCAGTCCCCCAACGCCTTGGCTGGGCTTGCCCCGCTGACGTGCTTTGGCCAGTGGGATGGTAGCAGATATGCTCTGAGAAGAGGCTCAGGTGTGTTTTCAAGGCTGTGCTGGCCTTCTTGGACTCCGCCGTAGCTGGAGGAGGGACTCGGCCAGGGTGGCCGCTCCCCTTACCCAAGCCGACCACCACCCAAAGCAGAGCTCCGGTCAGCTTCTAGAATGTGCAGAATGTTCACGTGACATCCGAGACCCGGGGAGTGGCACAGTGGTGGTGATCGCTCACTGACAAAGGCCGCGAGGGGGCGGGGCTCGGGTGACGCCTGTGTGCTTCGGCCAGCCTGACACGGGGTGTCGGGGATCCCGTGGGATGAGGGGTGGGGAGCTGGGTGTCTGTGGTTGTGGGTTCCTTCAGTGGTCCCCAATTGTCCCGTCTCTAAAGAGAGACGATGACCTCCGACCCTGACTTCTGCGCAGTAACCAGGCCCTGGAGCAGGGGCCCCCGGAACTCCAGGCTCCATGCGGCTTCTGCTCTGCCCCCCTCTGGCCCAGCCATTGCCTGGGAAGTGGCCCTGGCAGAGTCTTCACGCACCCTCACACTTCACGCGCCCTCACACAACAGACTCAATATAGCAAACAAGTCAGACTGTGATAAATGCAGAAATAGATGTGTGAAATTGTTCTCGGAGCAAAGAGGAGGGAGAGTTGAAGTGTCTCTGCGGGGAAGAGTGGGGGTGAGGCTTGGGGGTGGCTTCGTCATGGAGGGGATGAGTTGCCTTAAGGCTGAGTAATATTTCAGCTGGTGGAGAAGACGAGAAAGAGCGTTTCGGGCAGATGGAGTGACATGAGTAAAGCTGCGAGGCAGGAAGGAGCCGGGCCTGTCTGCAGCGTGATAGGCTGGGAGCCAAGTGGACTGCTGCTGTGGGGTGCGGAGGGGGCTGCCCGTGGGTGGGGCTGAGAGAGGCCCCTGAGGAGAAAGGGCCTTGAGTGCCACCTTCAGTGTCAGGCTGTGTCCTGCAGGCAGTGGGGAGGGGGAGGGGCACGGAGCCCTTGGAGCTGCAGACCCTCCTGCCGGCAGCAGTGAGAAGTGTAGGAGCTTCCTGGGTTCCCCGGCCCCTCCCCAGCCCCTCCCACCTGCAGCAAGGGAGAGCAAGGCCTAGATCAGGGTTCAGGGAGTCCTGTAAAAGACCCAGGGAGTGGGAAGACCCAGGGGTTCTGCTGAGGGGGGGTCTTTTTGAAATAAATGATGGTGTAGGAAAGGGTGAGGTTCCTTCTGCAGCAGCCAGGACGAGGAAGCCAGAGGGTGAGCAGGTGAACCCCTCTGGGTCGCAGCATTGGAGGGGGCCGTGAACCCCATTTTCCTCTTAATGGGCATGTGGCTGCAGAGGGAAGCCCTTAGACCATGGTGGGAATCAGTCAGACCTGGCTTCAAATCCTGGCTCTGCCATTTGCTCGCTGTGTGACCCAGAACTAGTGACTTAACCACTCTCAGTTCCTTCTTATCAAACAGACTCCACCGCCGGCTGAGACTGTGGTGGAGATGAACTAATATAACTGACATTCACTAGTGCTTAGGCCGAGGCACTGATCTCAGACTTCCACACGCCTCCAACTCCTCAGCACAGCCTTAGGAAGGGGTCTCTTTAAGAAGTGAGGAAACCAGGCCTCCCCGGTGGCGCAGCGGTTGAGCGCTGTGCCATGGAGCTGTCGGCAGCGGCGACTCGAGTTCGATGCCCGGCCGGGGAGATTCCCACATGGTGCGGCAGACCTCTCCTGCCTCACCCACTGCTCCCCTCAGCAGTGTACTTCTGATCTGCCTGTTCTGTCCCCCACTCTGTCTCTGGTGAACCCTCTCGCCGCCCCACGCCTCTGGCCAGTACCCCAGCTTGTATGTATAAATAAAATAAAATCTTTAAAAAAAAAAAAAAAAGAAGTGAGGAAACCAAAGCGAAACCGAGGCACCGAAAGGTGAGGTGACTCGCCCAAAGGCACGTTACTAGTCAGTGGCTTGAATCCAGGTCCTCTCGCTCCAACCCACACACTCTGTACCAGATGACAGCAATTCACACATAACACACAGGAGCCATACGGAAATGACTACTTTCTTGCTCTCTAAATCGTACCAAAAATATTTGGAGGCAGAAACGATTTCTGGGAAAGGAGTCCCAGGGAGACCTCCACGGGCTAGAGGGAGTCTGTTTCTGTCAATTCCCTAGTCCCCAAATGGGCCAGACCAGGTGAGGGCTATTGTAATACACCACCCCACAGGCGACAGTTATGCATTGATTAAAATGACAATGACCACTGGTGCTCAGGGCCTGGAGGGGACGTTCTCAGTGCTTACCCAGTAACAGCCCCATCCGCAGTGACCTGGCTCCATTGTCCCGCTTGAGCAAACGTTATGAGCATCAGCTGACCCTGCTGTCGCACACACCACTGGGAAGGGGAGGATTGGAAGGAGCAGATCTGTCACAGTCCAGGGTGGGCGGAGGAAAATCAGAAAGAAAGCATCCACCATATAATCCCTCCAAGGCCAAAAAAGAATGGATCGTGCCACCTCCGGCCTCCCTTCCCCACTGATAACGAGGTGCTACTGTCCCCAGCAGAGCAAGAGGACAAAGGCCAAAGCGCCCAGAGCACCCAGAGCAAAGGGCAGAGGATGCGGGCTTGGCCTTACAAACCCTGCCATCTCAGGCATATTCTCATGTGTCCAAAGGAGGTGATTATGCTCCCAGGGCTGTTGCGAGGATTAAATAGGGTGTAAAAGGCTTGCAATGGGCTTGTCATGCAGTAAGTGCTCAATAAATGTTTACTATGCTTCTTATTGGGGGAAGGAACAAGTGTAAAGGAGGGGAGGGACAGAGCTTGGGAGCATGGGGAGAAAGATAGGAAAGAAAACAAGGAGGAGCCCAAGCTGGAGGAGGAGCAGTGGGAGGAGGGGGGGAGGAGGAAGAGGAGCAGGACAAGGAGGCAGAGGGGTGGGAGGAGGGTGAGGGGACCTGCACAGCCAACCAGGCTGGCTTGGCCCTGCCTGCTCCCCAAGTGGTCATTAAGACTACTCATGCATTCTTCCTGCATCCTGATACCACATCTGCCAGATGTGGCACTGGGTGCCAGCAAGAACAGCTGTCTTCAGACGTGCCCAGCTGCAAAATGAGGACCTGGAGGAGGACACAGAAGCCTTGGAGGGGTGGCCAAAAGCACCATGCAGTCAGGCGGCAACCACGCCACTTCAGCCACTGACCCCAGGCCTCAGTTTCCCTATGGTAACATGAGAAGTTGGGAGGTGGCCTGGCATTTGTGTCAGGTGAGGCCAACCCTGTGGTGTGTCCATAGCCAGCAGCCCTGGCTCCTGCAGTGTCCTGCGAGGTACAGGGTCACCCCCAACCCTGGGGCCTGGGCATTGTCCTGCCATTTTGCAGGATGGCCCTTCTAATGTCCATGGGAGAATCTTATCAGACAAAGCAATTCTGAAGTTGGAAAGTGAACTCCACCTTAGAATGCTTCCCTTGTAGGCTGGAGCTCAGGGAGAGACAGTAACTTCCCTGAGGGTGAACAGAGAGATTGGTTTGGTCATGTTTTAGACACAGGTTGAGATTGAGTCTCTGAGAATGGCCACCCCCGGGGACCTCGTCGTCAGAGAGCAACAGAGAAGAACAGAAACATGTGGTGTCTTTGACATCAGGCTCACCTTGGTTTGAATCCTCCATCACTGACATTAACCAAGTCCTTGAACCTCTCTCTGCCCCTCAGCTTTTCCATCTGTGACATGTGACTAATAACATGTAAAGAACTTGGACTACAGAATCAAATCGCCTGGGTATTTACCTGCTCCATAGGCTTTACCTGTTGTGTGACCTGAAGTGACTCATTCTCTGAGCTTCAGTTTCCTCATAGGATGGCTATGGGTTAAATGCATATACAGACCTGGCGCTCAATAAATTGTACCCATGAATTATTATTGGCGCTGATGTTGTTAGTAAATCCCTCGCTCCTTAAAAGGAATTTCAACCCCCTGGTCCCTGGTGATCTGTCTACCAGCTCTCCATCTCAGCTCAGGAGTCCTGGCTCCAGAATTCTCTGGCATAGAACATTCTCTGCCCTGCCCACATCAGATGTCCTGGCACTGGGATGGCCCATCAGAGCCGCACAGATTCCTGACTGGGAAGATGCCAGAAAAGCTCTTTCTTGCTGTCATTGCAGAGGCCCAGATGGAGCCTGGTGGTCAGGGTTAAAGCTAGCCTGGCTCCTGGCGCCAGTGGGCCAGCCAGACTGACTGGGCAGGGAGAGGCGCTGGCCAGCGTGTGCCAGGAAGCAGAGGCCAGAGGGATAAAGGGGCAGGGCAGGTAGGGAGATGGGGTTGGGATTCTGTGCTGAGTCATGGAAAAGCTGACACAGGCAGGTGCACCAGGAACCTGGTGAGGAGCCGAGAGACACTCGCAGCCAGGCATTCAGAGACACCCCGCCCCCCACCGGGTGTAACTGAGTTATTCTTGAATCTCAGCATTACTCACTCTGAATGCAACACCTCCAAGGACCCATCTCGGTGGTCACCTCCATGCCCCTTATCTCTTTGTTCTCATCACAACCTTGGCCCAGGTGGGTGCAGGCTGGTGTCGGCTACTGTCCATGGTCCTGAAACTCTCCACTCATAGGACTACCCCCCGGGGACCTCTATTGAGGTTCTCCCAGAACTTGGAACCAGGTGATGATCTTTATTTCCTGTCTATGTGGATTCTCTTTGTGAGGCAGAGCCAACATTTTTGTAAATCTAGGCTTAACTATTTATGTAACTGGTTTCATATTCATTTGACGGTTTCATTACATTTATTACTGCTGCCATTCACCACCTGGAAAAATTGGGCATTCCATATTCTCCATAGTCTTTTACCCAATGTAAACGCATTCCCTCTGCCTGAGCTCTCCTGGAATACCACAGTTAGCCGGACACTAGAGCCTCCTGTCCTCATTGTCAGGCAGGAAGGGCAGGTACTCTGGTTGAAAGGGCTTCAAGACCACAGTATAAGTTAGCTCACACCTTGGGTCAGCATCCAGCTTCCTCAACTCCTCTTTCTTCATTGCCCCATGCTTTTACCCCCCTGCCAAGGAAGAGGGGATGCACAGGCAGAATGGAATCTCCTTCCAGGGCTCTTTCCAAATAGAACACAATAGCTGCCATTTATTTCCAGCTCACGCTCAGCCAACTCTGTGCTTCTGCAAAGAATATGGCTGAATATTTCTCCATGGAGAAGTTGGCCACTTTCCCCAGGTTGCAGGTAAGAAAATGAGTTCAGAGGCATGAAGGGATTTCCTAGAGCCAAAAAGGTAATACGTGACTGAGTTGGGATTAAAACCAGAACTTTTGGGGGTGCTTCGACCCCTCTTTTTGAAAGCCAGTCCTAATAATAAGCCTACTTAAAATGCTCAGCCTGGAGGTTACATTGCCTCCCCCACACTGTCTAGATCGTTGACAGGGTCTTGCCCCTCCCTGCCAGTGCTTTGACCCTGCCGTGCGCAATGGCCCTCAGGTCTAGCCCCTCATTGACTTCCACTCTTGAAGGCCTCAGCTATATTTGGTCTTCTCCAGATGTTGGGGTCAGAGCAAAGGCCCCTGGAAACATGGATGGAGAGGTTAGGGGACCGGCATGTTGGGAGAGAATTATGCAACAATGTGAATATTGATGAAGCTGTAATTGGCTCCCTTTTTCAGAGCTCGGGTGTCTGCAGGCCCAGGCGCTGGGGCTAATTGTTGCAGGCAATTAATAACTTGGATTGTATTCACCCTGGCGCAGGCTGCCTGCTTCCTTGGAGGAAGCAGCAAGGCTGGGAAAGGAGTGCTAGGCCTGGCTGCTTGCAGAATGGTGGGGGAGTGGAGTGGAGGGCTGCCATCTGCACACCCTCCCCCAGGCCCTGCGTGCAGCACCCCCACCCCAGTTCAGCACTGTTACCTTTCCTCACACTTCCCCCTCTCTCTCCTCTTGAATTATTGACTCATCTATCCTTTCCCCCACAAGCTCACACTTATCTCCTGAACAGAGCTTCAGGGAAAGGCAAGATGGTATCTGGGAGAAGCTCAGGACTGAAACCTGGTCCAACCCAAGTTCTGCCACTAACTGGCTACATGCATGATCTTCAGTTGGAAATTCATGCACCATGAACTTGGGAGAGTTTCCTGAGCTCTTTTGCGTCCATTATATCACATGAAGTGCAATCAGCCTTGAAAGTCATGGACACAGGGATTGATCATTCTATCCTAGATATCTCTTTATGTAACTATAACTATGTATCACCATATAGATGACTAATTATCAACTTGTTACCTATAAATCTATGCTCCACCTCAGCTGAAAAGATAATTGCAGCCATATTATAAGCAGAGGTCATTATGACTCTGATTTTGCAGTTGAGAAAACTGAGTCTCAGAGAAATGAACTGACTTACCCAAGGTCATCCATTACTAAAAGAGACACAGAAAAAATCATACTCAGTTTCTTAAATGTAGAGTTCTTTCCAGCACACCACAGTTTACTTGCTTCTAAAATGCAATGGCTTCCTGGAGAGAAGGTGAGATTGGAGGTTGGAACCCAAGAGCTTGAAAGTTAGTACTATCAGATTGAAAGGGAATTATCTATAGAAGCAATTGCTTTATTGGGACATCGGAGAAACTGTCTTAATCTTCCATATTTTTAAATATCAACATCCCTAACCCTCCTCATATACTGTTTCCCTCAGCTGTTCGGCCATTAGGCAGGGCTTGATTTGCACACATTCCCCTCCCGGGGAGCAAAGCGAATGATGCTATGTGCATCTCTAAGTCATCTCGTACTCAGTAGGTGGTAATAATAATAAGGAGGGGAGGAGGAACGAAAGGAGGAGGAGGTAGAGGAAGATGAAGAGGAAGGGGGAGGAGGAGAGGGAGAGGAGGAGAATAGGGAGGAGCTGAAGGGGAAAGAGGAGAGGAGAGGAGGAGGGAGGTAAAGGAAGAAGAGGGAGAAGAGAAGGAGAAGCCACCAATGTTAGTTGAGAGCACAGTATGTGCTGTGCGCTGGGCTAAGTGCTATTTTTGCTCAGAGATCATCTCATTTAATAAACTCTTTACTGCTATGAGATAGGTACTTTCATGACCCCTATTTTATAGATGAGATGACAAGGACTCAACAAGGTGGAGTGACTTTCCCAAGGTCACACAGCTGTAAGGGGTGGAACAGAAATAGAGCTTTGCTGGGAGTGGCAGAATCAGAGGCTGGGCTGAGGGGCCCTTCAGATGTAGTTGGAGAGAAAATAGAAAAAGAAATAAAAGGATGGGAGCTAAGGACAAAGCAGCCCTTTATAGCTTAAACCCCTTACAAAAGAAGGCTTTCAATTAGTCTTGAAGACAGAGTATAGGGGAAGCAGGTTGTCAGCACCAAGAGGCATTTAAATCAGACCCAGGAAGAACTTCCACTAGACAGCACTGGAGTCGTGGGTCAGGGGGAGTTAGAATTTCGTTCTTTGCGGCCATTCAGTTGGGCAGATCATTTGGCCACTGGAGTCATCTTTAATTAACACCTGGAGGGAAAGGTGGCTTCAGGGAGGTGCCCTGAGGCTGGGTGTCCCATGCCCCATGAACAGCAACATGCAGACAGAGAGGGGAGTGGAGGGAAGAGTTTCTGAGTATGCCCCGGGAGCAGGATCGTCAGGACTTTCCACACCCGCGCCAGCTCCGGCTGCCACCACCGGTTCCCCTTTATGGCAGGCATATTTCAAAGGCCCAGTTCCATTTGCATTTTTAAAACCCCGCTGATGGCTTGGGAAAATTGCATCCTTCCAGTGTTCCTGGTGCCACAGTCCCGACCTCCTCCCCCGCTCCACTGCATGCTCAGTTTCCAGAAGATCCCCCATCAAGGGCAGAGGAAGCCCAGCCCGCACTGAAGATCATCGGGAGGTCCAGGCGGGTGTGGGAGAGGTGGCTCCAGCTCTGGCCAGCCGGGCAGCACGAAGTGAGGAAGCCACGAGAGCTCTGTGGGCCGGTCATGCCACTGCACCCCCTGACAGCTTGAACTAAAAGACAGAGCTGGGGGCGTTCGAGGGGGCCTCCCGCTTCTGTGGCATCTCCTGCTTCTCCTGTGGCTCTTTTCTGTGTCCGTAGTTTGAAGTCCTCTCCCCTCTCTCTGCTCCCCTTGAAACTCTCCCTGATTAAACATCGTGAGCACACTAGAGTTTGACCATTTTGCTTTTATGCGCACAGTGGGCACAGACCCCTAGAACGGGCAGCATGGGTTTCTTTCCTCCTAGTAGTTTGGGGTCCCTGGGCACGCCTTGGTTTTGCCTGGTATCAGACCCAATCCACTAAAACCATTTCCCAGGGGAGTGGGGTGTCTCCAGGTGTGGGGTGAGGGTGACACAGCACGAGGGGGCATCAGACTCCCTGTGGGTTTGTCAGGCAGCAAGGAACCAGGCGGGAGCCTTGGAGAATGTTGAGGAGGCTCCTGGGAGTCGCCTTCAAATCAAAAGAGAAAGTCGTTCAATCAGAAAAGAAAACCTTTTGCTCTCAGCTGGATTTGGGAACATACTTTGTGTCTCCCCACTGCTCCCTTAAAAACAAATCTTTTCCTTGTTCTCCATCCTCCCACCGTCTCCCAAGGCTCCGTGTTCCATCTCCCCCCTGGGAGGTGGCAAGGGGGCTGGGAGTTCACAGGGTGCTGTTGGGTCTGCTCCTGTACCCTCGAAATCACACGTGGCCTCTGCTCTTGGACAGACTCTTCACAGCTTGGGAAAGGAGCCCTGTCTCTTCCTCTCCCCTCACAGCCCGGGGAGGGGCAGCCCCTGCTCATCTGCCCCTCCTCTCACGTCACTGAGGCCAGATGGAGGTCTGGGAACCCCGATGGACTCGGCCAGCCCGGAAATAGCTCCCCTGATGAGCCTGAGCATGGGAGGGGGAGGTGAGTACTGGGGCATGGATGCCAGCTCAGGCCATTTGCTTCTGCAAAGATGAGCTCTCGGGGCATCCAGGGTCATTAATGCCAGTGTGTGTAGTTGGCAGACAGCCCGTGGGTACCGTTCCCAGGAACTGCACACCAGGGAGACAGAGCAGGAGGACATCCAGCAGAGCTCTTTTCAGCACCTGACGTTAGAGGTGCCCCCACCTTAGTCTTCCTTTTTTAAAAAGCAGGGCTGGGAAACTGACACGGGCTGGACACCTGGGTGCGGGCAGACCTTATTTTTGCATTCTGGAACTCCGGAGTGTTCTTATCTCTCCCATGCACTGGGAACTTCTTGGCGGCAAAACTATGTCTCGTCCATCTCTCTATCTTCCCTGTTCCTCCTCTGCACACATTCAGAGGATGGCTGATAAATTCCTGGCTCATCCCTCACACCCCAGTGGCAATGCCTCCCTTCTTTCTGGCTTCCATCATAGAACTCCTTGATCCTGCAGGTGGGAGCTGGCAGCTGGTCCCTTCTTGAGGTGCCCACTTTGGTTCTCCCTGGGTGACACCGATGCCAGTGCCCTCTGAGCCCTGATGGGCAGAAATGGGACAACCAATGGCCTTCGCCCCCCAGGTCCTTCTTCTGCTCCCCTCCTCCCAAGTGTCAGGCAGCTGGAGAGACGCCAGGTCCCGGGGGTTGGCCTGTCTCTGGACTCTGGTGCCAGAGAGGTGAATGGAGAGGAGGGAGGAAGGGACAGTGCCAGCCTGGGCTTGGCAGTTCCCTCCGGAGGAGACCCGGGGATGCCCTCGAGTGTCCAGAGGTCTGGTGACCTGCCAAGACTGGGGCAGACAGGGAGAGGAGAACACGGCGGGGAGAGACCTGGGAACCTAGGAAACTCGGGGTGAGACTGCCCCCTCCCCACACTCTCCCCCCCCCCCCACCCAGCGCGGGCCTGGGGTCCTTTGCAGAGGCGGGGGCTGACCCCCAGGGGTCGCTGCGCTGCACACCGGCCCCCCGCCCGCTAGCTTTGGGAGTCCGGTTGTACCACCGCGCGGCTCCCGCAGGGGGAGTGGCGGCCACGGCGGCGCCTGGGCGGCGGGCTCCGGAGACAGCAGTGCGCGGCAGAACGCAGGCCCTCGCTGACGGCGGACTCAAGGCCCAGAGGCGCGGTGCCCCGGGGCGGCAGTGACTAGGGAGGGGCGCAACTCCGAGAGCCTCTCCCCGGACACCCCCACATTCCGTGGTAGGAGCCGGGACCCAAACAAAGGCGGGCGGCGAATAAAAGGCGGCGGCGCCGAGTGCTCTTGGTTGCGCGCTGGGGATCAGGATCCGCACCAGGCTGTTCGCGGTCTGTGCGCTTTGGGGCAGAGCAGGGAACCCCGGCCTCCAGCAGCCCGGAAGAGCTTCTCTGCGACTCCAGGGAGGGGACAAGTCCGCACAGCGAGGTGGCCGCAGCCCCCGGCTCCTCCGGCCCGCCTCCCTTCTATGCCCGCGGCTCCACTAGCTGAGCTTGGCCAGCCGAGGTGAGTCCGACCGTCGCTGGGCGCCCTCCGGGTCGGGACTGGGGAATGCACTGCTCCGAGGAGAGGCTCGCCGCCCCCCTCCTCGGCCTGCGCGGGGCTGTGTGTGAAGTTCTTCGGCTCTCCAGCCATCCCGGATGCGGGCCTTGGAGCCACCCGCCACCACCTTACCCCGGAGAGCCGGCTGGTGGTATGCAAAGCCCAGAGCTTGACCCCCAGCGGGGCCCCAGCTCCTCACCAACTCCCCGCGGGGCCCGAGCAGCTTCAGCTGCACGGGGCAATTTCATGTCCGAAACGGCGAGGATTCTGACCTCCGGCCCTCTGCTCGTCCCCGCGGGTGGCCGACGCGTTTCATAAAAGTTGAGCGTCGGTCTGAAGCAGTCCAGGATTGGGCTCTCCGCCTAGCTAGAGCGGCGGGAGGGGACAGGAAAAGGTTAATGACTTCTTCTCCATCCGCTGGCTACCGTAGCGCACTCACCTTCGCGCTCTCGGCGGGACATTTCCTGAGTCCTGGGGCCCAATTAACCTAGCTGCAGCTCCCGGCGCGCGGGCGCTCTGGGGTAGACCCGGTTGGCGATGGAAATCGGGCGCGAGAGGATACGGGGCCCTGCGGAGAACGCGAATGAGGATGGAGATGGGATGGGCAGCTGGGCAGTGGCGGCGTTGGGGGTCGGGAAAAGATTCCGGGCGCTAGCCGGGCCGTGTCCCCTAAGCCACCCTGCCGCTGGGAGAACTTTTCCCAACTCCCTGGGGAGGCCCGCATCTGGGCTAGGAAGGCTCCTCCAAGGAGGCTTCATTCCCTCGGCCCCTCTGCTCCACGGTGGACGCCAGCTTCCCGCCATCCCTCCTGAGACTGGGTTCAGGTCCGCGTCTGTCCGCGCCCGGGGTCAGCACCGCGGACAGCGCCCCCGCCGTGGTGGCTGTGCCCATCCCCTCCCCCACATCCTCTTCGCGCACGCCCACGAATCCACGCGCACATTCACACAGATCACCCGCAAACAATCCTCATACAGATTCATAGTCCTCTCACGCAACGCTGCCCACAGCCCCCCGATCCTCACGGAGGGACACACACCCGCACGTGGAGAAACACAGATCGTCCCTTCAAGCACCAACTCTCCTGGCAGCAGTTTCACTCCAGGTCCTGCTGTCTCCGGACTAAGCCCCGGACTCCAGAGCTCGCCAGGTGCTCCCAGAGATGCCCAGTGATTCATGAGTGGCTCAGGCTCCAAACAAACACCGTCCAGCTCCTTCCTGGGAGCAGAGAGTGACAGAGCAACCATCCCCCGCTCCCCGATGCAGACCTGAGTAGGAACCAGGGCATTTGCCAGATAGGAGGAGGAAGCTGGTCCAGTGGAAGCTGTGAGCAGAAACCAGCCTTACAGAATCCTGGGTCCATTTTGCTCAGCTCACTCACCCCATGCCCGCTACATTTCCTTGGCCCTTGAGCCGGGAGAATCTTCTACAACCAGGTGCCACACTCCCCTCTCTGCACCTCCCCCCATCATTCTTTGCTGCACTTTCTCTTTGTTTCCCTTCTCTGTTCTCCTCCCCCATGTTTATTCCCCCACACCCCTTTTTGTTTTCCTCCTTCCCAGCTGCTTTCACATTCTCCCCAACTTTCCATCAGCCTGGTTTCACCCAATCAGTCTGCTCCAGTGTGATGCAGGCACAGCTGACCCATTCTCCCTGCAGATTCCACAACCCTGCTCATCTCCCGCCTTGATCTCAGCAGCTTCTGCCCCCTCCCTGGGGAAATTTCCAGTGCTGCATGCCCCAGAGTCCCCACAGTCTTTCCAAGGGGAGATTCCTTGGTTCTGGAATTGCAGCAGGTCCCCTCCCCCTTGGCCTTTCAAAGGATCTGGACCTTGCCCTTTGACACTTCTCCTGCGGTTGCCCTTAAAATCCAGAAACAAGGCTGGAGAAGGAAGCATCTCAGTGTCACATGGTGGAAAGAGACTGGAGTTGTAGTGGGGAGACTGCAGGCACAGCCCAGATATGTCCTTGGCAAATTACTTCCATTCTCTGAGCCTCAGGCTTCCCATCTGTACGAGGAAAGGGCCGGCTGCTGGGACTGGAAGCGTCCCTTTTTGACCCTAGGAATGTGGGACATTGATTCTCTGGTGAGTTTTAGTATGGGTGGGATTGAAACTCATGGTGCAGAGGTTCTGACCTTAGAGGTTATGGTCCTGGTCCCCTTCTTTGGAGCACCCACCACTGGTAAATTCATCCTGTTCCCAGACCATTGCCTCTCTAGGATCAGAGATGTCAAGTTGTTTCTTAAGGTCACACAGCTGAAGTGCCATTGCCATTAGGGCGGACATTGATCCTGCTGCCAGCATAGCCTTTGAACGAGCCCCTGGTTCTGCTGGCGGATGCTTGTTGAAGGGATGAGTGTGAGTAAGAGTAGGGGCTTAAACCTGGATTTCCTGACCCCCAGAGCCTTGGAATTATGGTTGAAGCTCTATTCTCTGGTGGTTGAGACGTGTTTTACTTGTCTCTGTACCTCCGCTGCCACTCACCTGGTCACTCAAAGGCAGATGGGGTTTTCTGAGTTAAGGCCCTTCCTCCCTTATGTCTCTTTCTGGGCTGGTTGTAAATGCCCACAAAGAAGGGACTAGCTGAGTGCAGCTTTAGAGGCCCTACCCAATGGGTAGGGGCTGGGCAGTCAGCCCAAGTGCCTAAGAATCCACCAAGTAGGATGTCCCTGGAGCCAGGACTTGCGCCGGGAGGGAAGGCTATCAACTGCTCCCCTCTGACTGCGCCACCTCTTCTTGCAGCCCATGAGCTCGGTTCTGCAAAAATCGCCTTTTCCGATGAGCAAAGTGAGATGCTGAATGATGAGTTGTTTCCCTAAGGGCAAACAGCCAGCCCACTGTCAGTCCTATAAATAGGCACCCCCAAATGGTGATGGTGGTGGCAGTCGTGGTTGATAATGGCATAATTGGTGTTGCTAATGATGTTTGCATTATTATGGTTGGAAGTTCAGTAATTAACCTCTTTGATTTGCCTTCCCTGTTTGCAATTGTTTCCCAATTGAATCTCTCACACCTCCACCATCCCACCCACCCAAATATGGAGAAACTGAGGCCTGGGACCATGCGGCAAAGGGGTTCAACTGTCCATCCTCCTAGCCAAGGAAAAGGGCTCCTCGTGGGTGACCCTCCTCCCCCTGCCCGCCCTCCCCCACCCAAGCGTGGCTCCTGCCAGAGAAGTCAGAACGGTGTCAAAATCTGTCAAAACACCCTTCGAAGCCGGGTTCCCAATGCCAAAGCCCAGGAAAATAAATAAAGAGAGCAGTGTCGGCCTGAAATAGAAACACGCACCAACTCACAAATATGCATGTTTTCCAAAAGTCGCATTTCACAGGCAGACAGCGTGGCTCACACTCCAGCTGTTCCAGGGGCTGGAGGCATGACGCTGCTGGGAGGAACAGTGCCAGGGAGGTGTGGAACCTCCCCCCCCCACAAGCTCACCCCTGCTGGGATCACGGGGAGCCCACCTGAACCCCCCGCACCTGGGAATGGGCTGATGGTCCGGGAGCCTCTGCTTCCCAGGGACGGCAGCAACACCCATCCCAACAGCTGCCCTTTGTTAAGTACCTACTATGTGCATGTCTTGAACACTCATACACACTCAGCCTGTTAAGTACCTACTACATGCCATGTCCTGAACACTCCCACACTCTCACTTAGCCTGTTAAGTACCTACTACGTGCCATATTCTGAACACTCACGCACACTCACTTAGCCTTGCAACCATGGCACAGAGGTTGCCATCCCATTCATAGATGCAAACACCCAGGCCCAGAGAAGTGAGGTGCAGGGGCCAGCACGAGGCGTAGAGGCTGGAAGAGGCCAGGTCAGAGCCAGCTTTAGACTTGCATGAAGCCGGAGCCACGTTTGCCCCTTGCTCTGAGCTGTTCCTGCTTCTTTTATTCATTCAGTAATTTTTCTATCTCCCACCGCTGACCGGGCCAGGGGTGAAGGGACAGTCTGCCTTTTGCCTGACTGTTGCCTGCGCTTGGCTCTGGCCCTGGGATGTGTTGCTGAGGCTCCTGGCAGGGTTTGGGGCTGGGCATCTCAGCTCTGTCCCCAGCCGTGAGAGCCCGCGTTGTCTGCCTGGGGTTTGGGCCCAGGTGGAAGCCCCATAGAGAGGCTTGGACATTGAAAGACAATCAGACTCTGTAAGAGGTCAGAGCTGTGAGAGCCTCTGCAGT
>PVIJ01001135.1:40325-189167 GCA_004024925.1 Scalopus aquaticus | reverse complement strand
ACAGTTCCCTTCAAACGCAAGTGAGATGCAGCTGACTCTCACTGCCCAGATCCCTCCCTCTGTCCTCTCTGACATCTAGCCGGACCCTCGACCCACCCAGGCCCCATCTAGTCACCACGGTGAGCACCAGTGACAACAGACACGCAGAGCCTGTGCCGTGTGCGGCCCCAACAGCCCCAGGTCTGTGTTCTGTTTCCACGTCACAAGGAAGGAACCGAGGCTGGAGAGGTTGACTCACGTGCCCAAGGCCACACAGCCCTAAAGGGGCAGGTGGGGTCCCGCAGAGAGCTCCAGGGCAGGTTTCCTCTGGGGGTGAGGCCAGGGCTGATTGGAACCACAGCAGGGGGAAGGAGTCGGCACAGCAGACTATTTATATTACACCTTGGTGTCACGCCTGCTGGCCTTGGCTCCCGCAGAGGCTGTGTCTCTGCCAAAACCTGGAAGGAAGCAGCCCCAGGTTGGGTCCTGGACCAGCCCTGGGGGATGTTACTGAAACTTAGGTCTGGGGACATTTCTCCCTAAACTCGGGGAAGGAGCCCAGGAGGCGGCGCCCAGGTGCACCCTTGATTCTGGCATCGCTTCCTCCTCTTTATCCTCCCTAAGGGGACCAGACTGGGAATCTGGGTGACTGGGGAAGGCTGGCCGGTGACAGAGGGGGGCTATGCAGCGAGCTTGGCCACTGGCTCTGAGGAGTAGTGGGACCATGGATTGACCTGGATTGGGGTCCCAGCAGACACCACCCTCATCTCTTGCGGGGACATCCGGAGGACCCAGGGAGTCACCCATGGGAGGCAGTGGCCAGAGGTTTAAAGCGTCTCTCCTTGCAATGGCCGCCTCCTTCTCCTCAAACCTGCCAGCCCCGCGCTGTGCCAGGCACTGGACGTGCAGAAGGGGACAGCCCTGGTCGCTGTCCTGTAGAGCCCACCAGCCTCTCGCCCCTACGCTTCCAGGGCAGGGGTGACAGAAGATGTGGAATATGGCTCACCCAGGTCCCCGCTGGAAGTAGAACAGGAGCCCAGGTGTCCACTGCGACAAGGAGGACATGACCCGGGCGAGTGGCCATTCCAAGGTCAGGAGGAAGTTTCCCGGTACCCCCCGGTGCTGCCCCCAGCTTGATGTCTTGGTGAGAGAGGGTGGCAGTGTGGGAAGCTCACCCCCTCCCGGCCATCTGCCTGAGGCGTCTGACACACCCACTGGCACCTGGACAACCGTCCTTTGCCAAACCTTGTTAATGGAGGAGACGGGAGCGCCAGCTGGAAGGCACACGCGAAGGAGCGTGGGGCACTCTCCGTGCCTCTGGGGAAGGCAGCTTAAGTGGGCTCAGAGTTGGGGTGGTCCTGGCATGCGGCCTTCTCTGCCTGTGCTCCCCTGAGCCTTGGCCCTCGGGAGCCCCCGAGGCTTCTCGGATTCTTAGCTGGGAAGGTCGTGCAAGGTGAGGATGGCGAGTGTGATGCCCGCCCTGATGTGAATGTTTACTACGTGCCAGGCGCTGGGCTTCAAGCTTTCTAAGCATATTCTTGTTTCATCTTCACACCTGCCCTAGGAGGGAATTACCATTGTTATTCCGTTTCAAGGATGAGAAATGGGACGCGCCAGAGATGAGACAGCTTGCTAGTCAGCAGGGCAGAATCAAGCCAGGCGGGCCGGTCTCGGGCCCACGTGCGCCATCACACACGGCGGAGGCCACCCCTGGCCTGTGTGTTAACTGGAGCTGGGTCCTTAAGGACAAGTGCAGTTGAAACCAAATTCCGGGACCCTTCAGTGATGCGGGTAATTTGCATATATGGACTCAAATGCGTCCTGGCTGACAGAGCGCCAGGGCCTGGCCCTTTGCTTCTGACGCCAAGCACACAAACAGATCACTCTCCCAGTGTCCAGATGTGGGTGACAGCTGGCCGACTGGCAGGACACTTCTGGCCTTTGTCCAGATGCTTCCCCTGTAGACACAGTTTTCATTCCGTGTAGACACAGCTGGGACCGGCACCCTTCTGGACAGGGTTGTAGGTGGGAAGTTCCTGGTTGAAAACCACTGGCTGGTTCTAAAACATCCTCTTGTGACTTCACAAAGCCAGGATGTTGGTTTGGGGTCCTCTCTGCAGTCCAGGCTTCAGAGACTTCGGGCTGAGTTTGAGAGGAGTTGGACTTTGGACAAGTGTTAGCAGCTGGGGAGAAAACCCTCCTTTCCCTCTCCAGCTGGGAAGGGCTGGAGGAGCAGTGCAGGCTGGGAGCTGCCGCACATTCTCTGCCAGGGCTCCTGACTTTCCTGCCCTGTCTCACTGAGGCTCTGAACAGATTATCTCAGAGTAACAGTCAAAAATTGGTGACGAACATGGACATGTCGGCCAAGAGGCATTTGTGGGCATTAATGAGCGTGAGAATAGACTCAGGTGGGAAGGCTTGTGGACCCTTCAGGAGGAAAGAAGTTCAAACATTACAAAGTTCAGATGACGATGATTTGACATGTATTTACACAGCAAGCACCAACAAGGGCATGAATTAAGGCTCTGAATGAGCCCACGAGTGAATAAAATGAATGGGTATATGTAGAATTGGTGAAGGGGCTGATGGTCTTTGACAGCTAAGGCCTAGATTTGGCCAGGCCAGACTCCAAGTATCTACACAGGGAAGGGGCCGGTACTCATCCCTGCAACACCCTTCAGCTCAAGGTCGGGGAGAGGTCAGGTCTGGGTTTGAAGCCCAGAACTTTGCCCTCCACCGCATATCCCACCCCACCCTGTGGTCACGGGGCTCTCTGATTCCTGGCCCTGGCAGGGATTGGAGCCCAGAGGCTGCCCAGCACCTCAAGAAATCTACAGCCTCTTCCCCTCGCCAGTGAACCTCTCTGTCCCTGAGCCATGCTGTCTTCTCTCTTGTCATAATCCTGTGTCCTGACTCTTTGGGGAATGCAAATGACAGAACTAGGATGTAACTGAAAGATCATCGAGCCCAGTCCTCCCATTTGACAGAAGGGCAAACTGAGACCAGGGAGGATGAAAGACACAGGCAAATAGAAGGCAGAGTCCCCTTCGGAACACTGGGGAGGTAGTTCCCACCAGACGGGATCTCGCTGTTCCACTGAGCAGACGGGGGTGCAATTCTTGGGTCCAGGCAGCTCCACTGGGTCCCTTGGCCTTTGGGGCCGGGAGCAGCAGCTCTTAGTTCCTGGAGTTCTGAACCCCTCAGTATTTTATGGGCGAGGGGCACTTGGCAACCTGCTCTCTATCCCAACCTCTGGCTGCCCAGTTCCCACCCAAATGCAGTTCCTGGCTCGGTGGGCAGCTGCACCACCACGGAGTGAGGCTGAGGGCCAGGGCAGACTCTCTACCTGCGGGGGCTGCACCCAGGTGCAGAAGGGTGCTTGCCAGACTGGCGCCCTTTCCCCGCCCACACGCCCAAGAGGCCAATCAGCCTAGAGCTGCTGGCCTGTGGGCTGCCCCTCCCCCCTCCCCAGAGCCTGCCACACAGCCAGGACTGTGCCTAGGCTGGGCCGATGGCGGCGTTGGTCCCCGCGCTCGTGCCCGTGCGCTCAGCTGCACCGTGGGCTTGGGAGGGCTGACGCTAGGACTCGGAGAGTTTCCAAACATGTTAAGACTCCAATAAAATCTAATATAGTGAGAAGAGTACAGAGCTTATCAGAAATCAGGATCAAATAAATCCCTTTACTTCTTTGAGCCTCAGTTTTCTTGTTTGCAAATTGGAAATAATTCCTACCACTAGAAAACCTGTATGAAAATGATCTACAAGCTGCACAGATGCAATATCGCTCAGTCCCCCAGGATGAGAGGATCAAGGACACAGAGAAACGCTCTGCCTGGGGGACCAGCCTTCCACACCTCCGGGCTGTGCTGCCGTCACAGGCTGCTGGCCTCCTTGCCCCCCCCACAAGCCCAGGGAGCCCTGAGTTCTTAGAGGGGTAGATTTACCCTAAGACTTCTCGCTTTCCTTCTAGGCGATGAGGCTGCAGTAGAGCCCCTTCTCAGGGCCCCATCCCACGCCGGTCGTGGTGGTCTCTGGTGGGTTTGAGTCCTTTGCATTTTGTTCTTCTTCATCTCTTAGCTTCTAGTTTACCCTCAAGCTTCTCCCCCATGGTGTGGGCTAGAGAAGAGTCTTGCATCGGCCCTGGACCCACTGAGGTGGGTGTACTGGGGTTTGGGGGGGACAGTGGTCTGTCTTCAAAGCTGTCCCCAGCGCCAAGAATTGGCAGGCGGCCTTGGCTGTGTCCCAGCAAAGCTGGTGGCACCCAGTGTGCTGTTGTTTCCGCCCTGCATGACCCCCAAGTTCTACAACAGCTTCTGAATAAGGGCGAGTGGGGGCTCTCTCCTAGCATCTGACTCCCCTTCCTCTGCCTCCCTGTCTTGGGCACTTGCGAATCAGGGTGGAGGGTTTAGAGACCCACCTGCTGTCTGCCAGGTTAAGTGAGTTGTGGGCCTCACACTGAAGGCCTGTGGCTGGCACTTCCCTACTCCCAGTTCTGGGCCCACTTCTGTTTCCCCATCACCCACCTCTGCTTCCACCACCTCTCTCGCTCCTGAACTTGAGCTCACAGAGGGGCCGGCTGAGCCGGAGATGTGAGGGGAATTGTTTTACATATTTGTTAATCTGGTCTCAGAGAGGAAAGGGCCTGGAGCTCATCAGCCAGGAAAGGAATCCAATTTGGCTTTTATGGCCCTGGTTATTGGTCGTATTTTGTGGGGATCTTTTTATTTTTTATTAACCCAGAGGTCTGGGGGCTGGGAGCTGGCTGGCTGGTGGACCCTGGGGGTCCCCTGTGCTCGGCAGCTGGAGTGTCCAGTCTCACACGGAATCCCAGACAGCGGCTGGACTTGCACTTGGGGCTGGAGAGGGGGTGTGGCTGGGGGGGGTGCCTTGGACAGCTTGGCAAGGCATGCGGTGAGGGTTTTCAGGAGCCTTCTGGCCCTTCAGGCAAGGGGTGTCTGGGGGCCTGACTGTGTTTCATGGGTTCTGTAGTGCTTCTGGTTTTATTAAGCTTTTATTGCCTTTTTCCTTGGAGATGATGACGCTGCTTGGCTGGAGCCAAGAGCCAAGGCTGATGGTGTGGGCCATGAGGCCTGAGCTGTGCAGGCAGAGAGGGGTGGGGTGCGAGGGGCAAGAGGGGGTCATCTGGGGTGGAGTTGCTTTTGGCGCTTGAGCACAGGCTAAGAGGCTGATCTCTGACACTCGCTTGCAGAGCTTCAGACCCAGTCCCAGCCTTGCAAGCTGCCTTGTAGAGCTGAGACCACATGGGAAATGCCAGCGCTGGTGCTGGGTGCAGAGCAGAGCTCCCCATACAAGCCCCTTGCACAGGGCCTGGCAGACAATAAGCCTTCTATCTTCTTCTGCTGCCTGGCCCCACCGGGAGGAGCTGGTTGGCAGATCCGGGGGGCCTGTTTTTATCCCCTTCTCTGGACACAACGTCCTGTTCCTGGCCCAAATGCCAGCATTTCCACCCCTCGCTCTCCGCCTCCCCCCATGGCCGAAGAAGAGGTACTTAGAGGAGCGAGCCCTGGCTCGGGATCCTGGGGCCTGAGTCCATCTCTGAAGTCAGGGGGTCAGGCCGGGGTGAGTCCCATGTAGGGATGAGGGTGGGATGGGAGTAGGGGTGAGGCTGAGAGCTAGCTCACCTGTCAGAAGCCACTGGGAACTGGGCAGGTGACTGAGGCATTGGAGGTCTGTCAAAGATTGGTCCTGGACCACGTGCGGCAGAATCGCCTGGGGAGTTGGTGTAAAGTGATTGCTGGACCCGCCCCCGCAGCCTGATTGACAGGAGCGGGCACCTGGCCCCGGAGTTCGCGTTTTAGGAGTGTACCCATGACTGAGGTAGAGAACAAGAGTTGGCTCCGGCCGATCTGCAGACTTCCCCGTGGGCTGATGCCAGGCCTGAGGCTCTTCCCCTCTGAGAAACTCATAAATACCACACTAGCTGCTGTGACTCAGCAAGCGGGGCCCCGCCCCCCACCCCCATTACACAGATGAGGAAATGGAGACTTCCCAAAGCATCCACCCCGTGGCAGAAGTGCCGTGTGAAACGGGCTGCACATGTATGATAGCTCAGCCTCCCCCTCCCCAAAAAGCAACCTGTTGTGTTTTGTACCCGATATCCCTCCGAGTGTTGGGGGACCAGCCCTGTCCACTGAGCCCACGAGAGAGCGAGCACGAACTGGGAAAGCGACAGGGGCTGTTGCGGTGGCTGGTTTGGGTGCCCCGGTGCGGCCCGGATGCTTCCCGGGTGATCTACGACCGCGGCCAAGCTTGTTTGCCTGACATATATTGAGCTGTTGGGTGTACGAGTCAGTGCCCACGGTTTCCTCGCCAGCTGTCAACCCACAGAGGCCAGCCGTCCTTCATGCACTCCATCTCTGCAGCCTGCCCTTCTCTGAGAAATGATGGGCCTGGATGAGCTCACCACGGAGACCCCTTCCCCCACCTGGCCCACTCCCACCCCACTCCACCCGACCTGGGCACCCAAAGACAGACCCAGGTTTTTTTCGGTAGAGGGAGTAGCCCCACTCATCCCTCTGAATCTTCTGCCCTGGGCTGGCAAATTCAGCCCACGAGATTGCTGTTTCCTGGGGGGTGACAGAAAGTAGGTACAGGTGCTTCAGCCGCAACCACAAAGCCAGGACTAGGCTAGGAAGGATGGGCGTCATGGCAGGGTTAGGATTTTTCTGCTGGGGAAGGACTCAGACGTGTGCCGAAAGTTACCGCACCACTTCCTCTGTGGATTTGGAAGCCCTGGGTCTGTGGCCATTTCCATTCTGGGTAGGTCTTGGGCCTTCTTAGGAGCAGACGCTAAGGTGCCCCTAGAATCCGCATGCTAGGAGGGGACTCCTGCTTTACCCTACTTTTCCCCTGGGATACTATATGCCCCCATTATATTAGTCAGTGCTCCCCAGAGAAACCGAACTGATAGGATGTAGAAAGATAGATGATAGACAGACAGACAGGCAGGGAGATAGATAAGGAATTGGTCCATGCAATCATGGAGACTGAGAAAGCCCCGGGTCTCCAGCTGGCTGGAGACCCAGGAGAGCTGATGATATAAGTTCCTGTCCGAATGTTGGCAGGCTTACGAGAAGGAAGAGCTGAGGTTTCTTGTTGAGCCTGAAGGCAGGGGAAAAACTAATGCCCCAGCTCAAGCAGTCAGCAGAAAGAGTTCCCTCTTATTCAGTCTTTTTATTCTAGTCAGATCTTCAACTGATTAGATGAGGCCCACCTACCTTAAGGGAGAGCAATCTGCTTTAGCCAAAATTGTTTGGTTAAATCTCTGGGGACCCCATGGCCCAGTCAAGCTGACACACAATATTAACCATCATGTCCTTGCTTCTGTTGAGGGGAAGTCTGGGCTTCTGAAATTAGTGGAGACTTCCTTTTTGTCATGCCCTGAGCTGCCACCTGCTAGAGGCAGAATTGCAGGAGCTGAGTGAATTCAGGTCCTCATGGGGTTGAAACAGGAAGTACGTGTCTTCCATGAGTACCGATAGCTCAGCTCTCAAGGAAGCCAGAGGCTTCCTGGAATGACAGAAAGAGCTTGGGCTTCGGGATCAGTAGACCTCAGGTTCAACCTCTGCATCTGTCCCTCATTAGCTATGTGTCCACAAGGGACTCGCTTAACCTCTCTGTTTATTTTTCTGTAAAATGAGGATGTCCATCAGGCCTCCCTTGCGGGGCTGATGTGGAGATGGGTCTGGGTACTTGCACGTCGTAGCCCTCGTGATTATGTTAGGATTGTCTTAATGGGCATCACAGTTTCCATATTGAGGCAGCTGGCTGACTCTGCCCCCTCCATGTGATCTGCCCCAATTCTGCTCCTGGGTCTCCAGCGCTTCCTCGACTTCCTGACCTGAGATAAGTGCCCAGGTCTGCGAGAAGGGCTCGGGAGTCTGGATGGCAGGCACCTAGCCAGGGCATCTGGATGACAGAGGCTCAGAAGGGGGACTACAAGGACTTTGGGCAGTGATGCTGGGAGGGGAAGGGCACGCCTCTTTCCTCTTTTCCCTTTTCTGCCTCCGATGAGCTGAATTGGCCAAAGGGGCAGACCCATAACCAAGAAGCAGAGAAGGACAGAACGTCCCGACTTCAGCATCCCAGGGATAAATGGAGCTGTTCAACTCAAAATAGCTCATTTTGAGCTCATGCCCACATCTCTGCCCAAGAGCAGGAGAATCAAAGACCCTAAGAAGCTTCTAGGACCAGTGCTGAACCAGGAGGCAAAACACTCCGAGACAGGAAGAAAAAGCTGATTAGCACCTAATTGCCGTTAAATTATATATACATATACGTATTTTAAGTTGAATCTGCATGTCTAATGTGATTTTTTGATTACATTTTAATAGTCTGGCTGGGATGGGGGAATGAAGAAGGAAGGGTTCTGTCACCCTTCGCCAGAAGGAGGGAAGTCGTAAACAGGGCTGCGGCAGCTCGGAGTGGGCCCACAGCCTGGAGAGCAGCTCGAGGCTAGTGCAGCCCAGCAGGGGGCTGGGGGTGTCTCTGAAGCAGCGCCACCTCCCACTCAAGCCCCGTTCTGTCCAGATGGGCCAGTCCATCTGGCTTGTGACTTGAAGGATGCCTCTTTCCTAGACCTTAAAAATAGCTTCCCTATTTTGGCTCTTTGGGTCCACATGTCATCTTCTCCAGGCCTGGTTGTTTCCCGGAGCTGCCAAAATCTCTCCACCCCCACCCCTGCCCCAGAATCTGGTGATGGAGCAGATTTCAGACGCTTTCAAGCCAAGCGTCCCAAGTCTGCCCTTGGGTAGGCCCCTTCTCGGGGAGGAGGTCAGTCTCCCGAGCTGTGAAATGACGGCATTGAACTAGGGGCTCTGATGCTCCCCCTGGGCCCGCTGGACCCCAATCTACTTCCTGATGGTTTTAAAGATCCCTCTCTGCTCTCAAGGGAATAGGAGGTGCCACACTCACTCATTCACCCCCTGGACTTTGCCAGCTCCCTCGCTCCCCAGGTCCTGCCTCTAAGGAGGAACCTTCTGCTCACACTTGAGCCAATTCTCTTTGTTTTCAGTGCTCCTTGGAGCACAGAACCCTCCTCCCGTGCCTATTATAGTAACTCCTCAAAGGCTTGAAGGCTGTTAGCAAAATCTCTTCCACACACATACATGCACATTCTATTTTAAAATACCATTTCTCATTCTAAAAGTAAGGCTGTACCTGATCATTGCAGAAAAAGTGGAAATAGACAAATACAAAGGGAGAAAATAAAAATCACCCATAATCCTCCCAGATAGAGATAACTATTGTTCATGAGTGCATATTGTGAATTTGTTGGGAGGGGGTGTTGTAACATTGGACCGATGCTACAAATGTGGCTTGGGGTTGTCCCAAGCCTGACCCTTGAAACTGGCCAGGTTCTTCCTTCTGAGACTGCCTTGGGTCTGCTGTTCCCTTTTAGGTGGTGCCCCATCTGCCTTGCCCAGGAAGGGGGGGACCTTAGCCATGGGTGTGTGTCCCTAGGTGGCCCAAAGTTTAATCTTGACTGACTCCCTCTGTCTCTGTGTGAGACAGAGGCAGAGGCAGAGACAGAGACAGAGACAGAGACAGAGACAGAGACAGAGACAGAGACAGAAACGGGCAGAGCACATGGTGGTTACTGACCCGGAGAACCCTCCAAGGGCCCGCAGTGCTGAGAGATTATAAAGGTGCAGTCACAGCTCCCTGCAACCACAGACCCACTCAGGGCTCTCTCTGAGCCCATGGTAGGTATGGAAGGTGCCCCCCTTCCCCTTAGCAACTTTCCACAGAGCAGCTGGAGCTCTTCCATAAGCCCGTCCAGCCCATGCTTTGAGAAAGGAAAACACCCGTGATTCGCACCCATCCTGCAGAAGGGCCTGTGGAGGTAGCTGGCAGTGCAGCAGCCTGAGACCCCACCCGGCTGTGTCTCTCTCAGTTTAGGGGGGGTCTCTCACACCCACCTCCTCAGCCTGCAGACTGGGGAACAGGAATGCCTGGATATCTGGGGGTCTTGGAGATTCCCAGGGTGTCCCAGCTGGAGGGCTTGGGCCTTCACCCTTCCACTGCCCAACAGGGGAGACAGGCACCCATTTTGGCAGCCAAGGGCCACATAGAAAGTTGGGGGCTGAACCAGGACTAGGGCCACTTTGACCACCAGTCTGCTGAGATTTGTCACATGGCAGCTTTTCAGGGGGCGCAGGGGTAGAACCAGAAACTCATCAAGTCTATTTCCCTCTGGTCCATAGTCTTCAAGCCTCTTCCCCTGCAGAAGAAGCCGGCGCCCTGCCATTCTCTTACACTGTTGGTGTCTGGTTGTCCTCCGTGATGGGAGAGTTCTCCTTAATATCTAGCCCAGATTCTTCACAGATTCCTTTTCCTGCCTTTATTCAAAACATCTGCTAAGCCCTGACCCCTCTGGGAGTATTTTAAGCCCCAGGAACCTAGCGGGGAGCACTGACAGCCAAGTCTCTGCTCCCTTAAAGTTCATGTCCACCAGCTCTGGGGTTCTCACTGGGAGGCAGAATGGCCAGGCCCAGTGTTCTGGTCACTTACATGCAGCAAAGCTGTCTGCGGGGCACGGAGACACCCATGGGACAGGACTCCATCGCAGTCACCCCAGTTACTCTCGGTCACTAACCATCCTGAAACTTACCGGTGAATGACAACCCATATGTTATGCTCTGGGGGGCGAGGCAGGGCACAGGAGAGGGAGGCTTGGCTCTGCTCCCCTCTATCTGGGCCTCAGCTGGGGTGACCTGAAGGCTGGGGGTTAATCAATGAGCTGGGGTCGGATTCGAGGTTGTGCCGGCTATCACAGGAATGCCGACAAGTGATCTCTGCCTGGCTCACCTGGGCTCCCTCACAGCATGGTGCCGGGCTCCAAGTCCTGTGTCCCAAGATGGCCGGGTGGGTGCTGCTTCTCCCGTTATCACTGAGCCTTAAAAGTCACAGAGAACCACTGCTGCTGTGGCTGCAGCCCACCAAGATCCCAGGGAAAGGAAGGCTCGCCCGCCTTCTCAAAGGGAGCAGCAGCAGAGTCACATGCTGAGAAAGGCAGGTGAGATGGGAGATTGCTGCGCCGTGTTTGGAATGTACCGGCTACCATGTGGGTCTTTAGACATTGAGGGCATTTGGGGAGAAGCAGAGTATTTATGCCTGAGTCAGTCTGATGGGTCAGTCATCCTTCGGCAACCTCTGTGGTGAGAATTGTTAGTCCCATGTTGCAGATGGGAAGACTGAGACTCAAAGAGATTATCTGTCTGCCATAAGTCATGCTGGACTGGCATCCACGTCTGTGCTTCCAAAGTCATAACTCAACAGTCGGCCACACTGACTGTCCCTTACTGTCCATTGGTAATTTTACCCCCAGACTAAGGGTGGTGAGAAACTTAGATCAGCAGCTGGGGAGGGTAAGATCTGGGTAGACTTCTTGGCAGAGGTGACACTTGACCAAGTTCTTCAGAGATAATCTAGATCTGGACACCCAGGGAAGGGGGTGGCATTTTTTTTTAAGATTTATTTATTTATGGGGCCTCCCTGGTGGCGCAGTGGTTAAGCGTTGCGCTGTGGAGCTGTCGGCAGCAGCGATGCGAGATCGACGCCCAGCCGGGGAGAATCCCACATGGTGTGGCAGACCTCTCCTGCCTCGCCCACTGCTCCCCTCAGCAGTGTATTTCTGATCTGCCTATTCTGCTCCCCGCTCTGTCTCTGGTGAAGCCTCTCGCCACTCCACACCTCTGACCTGTACTCCAGCTGTATGTATAAATAAATAAATCTTTTAAAAAAATTTATTTATTTATGCATACAAGAGCTGGGGTGCAGGCCAGAGGTGTGGGGGGGATGAGAGGATTCACCAGAGACAGAGTGGGGAGCAGAACAGGCAGATCTACTGAAGTACACTGCTGAGGGGAGCAGCAGGTGAGGCAGGAGAGGTCTGCCGCACCATGTGGGAAGCTCCCTGGCTGGGGATCGAACTCGTGCTGCAGTGGCTGCCGACAGCTTCATAGGCTGAGACTTAACCCGTTGCGTCACCAGGGAGGCCCTGGAGTGGCATTCTTGGTGGAGTGGTAGTGGAATAGAGGGGCCGTCAAGCCACCCAAAGAATGCTGCTGTGACCTGGTTTTGACACCCCTGCACACATCCCAACACATTGTAAACTGTACTCCTGGCAAGGCAAGCGGACGCTGCAGGTGGGGCAGATGAACTTAGTTCCTAGAAAACGGCACCAGTGGTCCCTTGACCTGTTCACCATGTTACCATCAGCTCCCTCCTCTTGATGCTAGAAATGGCGAGGAGACTCCCTTGCCCATGCAGATTTGGTTTTGCCTTTGGAGACAGGAGCACTCTGAGCCTTCTCTGGTTCACTCCCAGGAGTGCCTGTACCAAGAATTGGCCTCAGACAGTTAACACTGAGTCGACGCTGGGCAGGCTTGTTTTAAGGAACTGCAAGTGGAAAGTTTCATTATTTCATGATAGGCATCTTGCATATTCCAGGCCAGTTCCAGTCTCTCACCCTCTCAAGTCTGCTGCTCTTTCCCCACCTACCCTCAGCCTGCTTAGCTCATTATTCCTCCCTTCCTTTGTTTCCCTATTTGCATCTGTGTCTCCGCCCCCCCCCCCTTCATTGCTCTGTCTCCTGTTTTTATCTGTCTCTGGTCTCTCTCCCTTGTCCTGTGTCTCTGTCTCTGTCCCTTCTTCCCCTTGTCCTCTCTTCCTCACTTTCTCTGGGCTGAGGGCAACCCCTTCTCTTCCTGGACAGACCATCTAATTGAAATGGAGCACTCCAGAGAATGTTAATAGGAAAGGCAGCATTAATTAGCCAGCTCTGGGATAATTAGCTTCCTCCTCTCACTGCCTGGCGTCTAACTAGATAATGAGGCTCTCTCTGTCCAAACAGAGGGCAGGCGGGACAAGAGGACAGCCCAGGCCTGGGGATGCCGAGAAGCCTCCTGCTTTCAGGCCACCCCACTGGAGTCCTCAGACTGCCCAGCCCTGCCCTCTCACTAGACCCTACTGCTGGTTGTGCTCAAGTCTTGGGGAGACAGATGCCTGGCCCCTGCCCGCACCCAAAGGTTTGATGTTGCTGGAGCTGCATATTAAGTGGCCTGAGCTTGACAAACAGTGGCTGCAGCTGCAGCATCCCAGAGGGGGTGGGGAACGAGTGAGATTTCTTGAGGACAGCTATGACAGGCATCTTGCCCTGGCACAGCCTCCTGGGCAATGGCTGAGCACATCACAGTCCCCAGAAGGGAGCAAAGAAATCTGTTGACGTGACAGACAACTAATGTACTACATAACTGCAGAGTACTTCCACCTTGGGGCCCCCACAATCTTTGAGGGAGGAATGGCCACCTTTTTATAGACAAAGACTCTGAGGTCCAGAGCAGTCCACTGCCTTGCCAACGTTCACATCACCGAAACCCAAACCAGGGTCTGATTCCAAAGATCAGGTTCTTTCCCCTGTACCCTGATACTTCTCGGGAAGGTACTTTATAGCGGCTCATTTGATAAAAACCACAGCAGTGGGCGCAGCTCACCTTAGCCTTGAGTCCAAAATCAGCAACCCTTAGGAAATCACGTACAGTCAAAATTCCTGAAACATCCCTTACATGGAGAGAAACATCACTTGTGTTTGCAATTGTATTGTGATTCTCTTTTCCCTGTGGCCTTGAAAACTACGGCTTAGCTGGGGAAAATCAAGGGCAAATAACAGGAGTTTTGTTTTGTACACATGTGCTTGAATTCAGTTGTGTTAAATGCCTGCCTGATGCAATCCCACTGCAGTATTCATATTTGGTTAATGTGGCCTTTCCCTCTCCTGCAGGCCATGGACTCGGAGGACGACCCCCTGCTGCAGGACGTGTGGCTAGAAGAGGAGCAGGAAGAGGAGGAGGAAGCAACAGGTGAGGCCTTCAGGAGGGCGCAAAAGCCGGGGCCGCATGCCGGCGCTGGGGGGCAGTGTTGCTGGCGGCACTGGACCTTGCCCTCGCGGCCTCCAGCCTCAGGCTTCTGGAGCACTCTGGGCTGGGCCTTCACCAACCCGTGCTGCGCGGGGCTGGTGCTCTTCCTGGGCTGCAGCATCCCCATGGCCCTGTCGGCCTTCATGTTCCTCTACTACCCGCCGCTGGACATCGACATCTCCTACAACGCCTTTGAGATCCGCAACCACGAGGCGTCCCAGCGTTTCGACGCCCTGGCGCTGGCTCTCAAGTCCCAGTTCGGATCCTGGGGGCGCAACCGGCGTGACTTGGCCGACTTCACCTCCGAGACGCTTCAGCGCCTCATCGCAGAGCAGCTGCAGCAGCTGCATCTGGGCAATCGCTCGCGGCCCGCCGCCAAGACCCCGCGCGCCGTCCCGGAAGGCCTGCGGCGTGGGTCAGGGCTGCCGTGGGGCCCCTCGGCGGGCCAGAGGGCGGCAGCCAATCGGAGCGGGCGTCTTCGCCGCGAGACCCCACCCCTAGCAGATCTGGCCGCCAACCAGAGCGAAGCTCCGATGAGGCGGGGCCCAGACGAGAATGGGCGGCACCAACCCAGCGCCCCGCCTCCCGCAGCGGCCTTGGCCAATCAGAGCCGGGCCCGCCGAGGCGCCTCGCGCTGGGACTACTCTCGTTCCTATGTGAGCGCTAACACCCAGACGCACGCGCACTGGCGCATTGAGCTCATCTTCCTGGCCCGCGGTGACGCGGAGCGCAACATTTTCACTAGTGAGCGGCTGGTCACAATCCACGAGATAGAGCGCAAGATCATGGACCACCCGGGCTTCCGGGAGTTCTGCTGGAAGCCCCACGAGGTGCTCAAGGACCTGCCGCTGGGCTCCTACTCCTACTGCTCCCCTCCCAGCTCGCTCATGACCTACTTCTTCCCCACGGAGCGGGGCGGCAAGATCTACTACGACGGCATGGGCCAGGACCTGGCGGACATCCGGGGTGAGCAGCCCTGGGGGTGGGTTCTGACTGAGGGGGCGGGGCTTGTGGGTGATGGCCCCTCCTGGTGGGCGGGGCTTGTGCGGGTGGCTTCTGAGGTGGGTGGGGCTTGTGCGGGTGGAGCCTTGGTGGGCGGCGCTTTGTGGGTGGAGACTGTGGCTGGCGGGCGGGGCATGTACAGGGCTGGGGCGGAAAGATCCTGGTGACAGAGCCTTGAAAGGTTTGGTTGAAGATTAGAGGCTGGTAGGAGGCCTGGTGGGGACTCGCACCTGAGGACTTGCTCCTGAGGCAGTCAGGCTGTGCATGGCCTAAGGCCCTTGTGAGGAAGGGTTGGAAGCAGGCTTGGGTGTGAGATGGGATCACTGGGTGGCAAGGAAGGAGCTTCGGGCACAGACCTGCAGAGATGGAGCGTTTCGCTTGGCCAGAGTTGGAGAAAGCTGGGGGGACCGGGGCGCGAGGTCGGTTAGAGGACAGCCTGGTGTGGGTATAGAGAACTGGGCACCTGTGCAGAGTAGACAGGGTGGGGCTAGGGTGGAAGGAACTACCGATGGTGGGTTTGGTTAGCGGTAGTTAATGGCTGGGACTTGAGGGACGGTAGATGGAGTCGGGGAATTGGGCCCGCGTGGGGTTGGGGGGTGGACGGGGCTCTAGGCAGATGAAGGTAGGGCTGGAATGGGAAGATGAGACTCAGTCTGAGTCTTGGAATAATTATTATTTTCTGATTCTGTTTCAATACACAACTTAGGTACAACCTACAAATAAAAGCCCACAGTAAAATAGTGGCAAAAAAACCCCACCAACATGGTATTTCATTTGAAATTGAGCCTTGGAATTAATTAGGTGAGGTTCAAATTGAAATGAAAACATAAACTTAGTGGGAGCTGCCTGGACGGTCTGGGGGGGCTGCCCCTTGGGCAGTTGTGAGTTCTCTGGTCCGCTAGGGACAGTAGGAGGCAGCCCAGGGTGTGGTCTGAAAAGTGTGAGAAGTGAGGAGGGCCGGGTGACCTTCAGAAAGGGCTGGTGGGAGCGCACCTGGTGAGCTTCATGGGTCCCGCCCTGTCCCCCCAGGCTCCCTGGAACTGGCCATGACTCACCCTGAGTTCTACTGGTATGTGGACGAGGGCCTTTCGGCAGAAAACCTCAAGAGCTCCCTCCTGCGCAGCGAGATCCTGTTTGGAGCACCTTTGCCCAACTACTACTCGGTGGATGACCGCTGGGAAGAGCAGCGGGCCAAGTTTCAGAGCTTCGTGGTCACGTATGTGGCCATGCTGGCCAAGCAGTCCACTAGGTAGGGGGGTGCCTCTCTGGCCCTGTATGTGCCGGAAAAGGGCTGGAGGAGGGTTGGAAATTGGTTTCCAGATACTTCTTTCTTATAAACCCCAGATCCTCTTCCCCAGGAAGCCTTTCTGCCCAAGCCAGCGGCAGGGTACATTCTTATTGTCACTCTGACAGTTTCTTTTATCAGTGCTAATGGTTAGTGAACATGACAGTTTTTTGGGGAGGTAGGAAATCTTCCAGAACTGTTGTCCTGGAGTCATAGGTATTGATTTTCTCCTACACTGGTACTCGAAGGCTTTCTGGAAAGACTACTGACCAGGGAGTGAGTTTCTCTCTGCCTCTACTACCCAGGGGGATAGTGGAGAAGTCAGTTTACTTCTCTGGGCCTCAGTTTCCCTACTTGTAAAATGGGGATGATGAGTCATGCTTCTCTTCTGGAGTCATTAGGAGGAGAGGAGCTAAAGGACATGACGGTGCTTTGTTTGTCCTCAAAACCTTGGGATGTGTGTCTGAGAATACAACTGGCTCCTCCCCACCAGGAAAGGATGTTGTGTTTGATAGTTTATCTGTCAGTCCTGCTGGGCAGTAACTCGGTGCCTCTAGTCCCTAGACCTGGGCACAGGAGGAATCATTTTGAGTGATCACCCTGTTCCTGAAATTCCTCATTCCTCCCCCTGCTTATTCATTATTCATTCATTATATTAAACAACTGCTGTGACAATCAGAGCTAACATGTAGTGAGCACTTTCTCTGTCTCACTGTTCTAAGTCCTTTACACATACATCTCATTTAATTTTCACAGAGCCAAAAAGGAGCGCGCTGTTATGATTACCTCCTTTTTACAGTTGAGGAAACTAAGGCATGGTGCAATTGTCCCAAATCTTAAAGCTCACAAAACTTTAAAGCTTAAAATCCAGACGTTCTAACCCAGGGTACTTGCGCTTTGTGCTTTTATGCCAGGAGCCTCTGCCAGGAAACCCTTGCTTATCCGCTAAGACTCAACTTGGACAGCCCAGTCAGGCTACCCATTTCCACAGTGCCCTTCCTGCTCCCTAAGGAAGAGGGGAAACTTTATACATAGCCTTTGGGGTTAGCTGTACCTGGGATCAGTTACTCCCCTTTATTGTGGGCATTCCAGCAAGCTGTTTCAATTCTCTGAGCTACCGTGTCATCATCGCCCTGGCCACCCTGTATTTTGGTTGCTTAATTCCTGTCCCTCAACATGCAGTCCTTGCATCAGCAGCAGCAGCAGCAGCACCTGGGGCTTGTTAGAAATGCAGAATCTCAAGCACTTTGCAAGACCTATAGAATTTCCAGGTGATTTGTTTGCACATTAAAGTCTGAGAAAGGTCTGATTTAATTATGTCTCAACAGAGTGTGTGTTGAGAACTGGGCTCACTCGCAGTTCATTCCTGTAGTTTTAGCTCCTAGCTCAGTGCCAGGAGTCCCTTAGTAGGGATTTGTCTGGGGGATGGAAGGATGGATGCATGGGTGCATGGCTGGGTGGGTGGATGGTTGGGTGGGCGGGTGGAGGTGCTCCGGGGAAAGGTACTTAGCTGGTTTGGGAAGATGAGAATGTCTGTCCAAGAATCTTCAGGTTTTCAGATACCCACAAATACTCTGCCTAATATATTCAGCTGCTGAAGCAAAATCCCTGCTCTGGGCAAAAAAGCGTTTCTTCCCCTTCCCATCTCCCCAGAGCCTCCTTGGAGTGGTAACAAACAGGAGCCCTGTTGGCTTGACTTTAGTACCTTCTTTTGGGTTAATACAATCTTTTTTTTTATTGTTCTGGTACTGGTTACCCAAGAGATGGCAATGTGCATCTGGCCTTATTACAGAGTAATACAAGTCGTCACTTTTACTACCTCCCTGGTAATACTAGAATCTTAGACCACATTAACTGCACTTACGCATTTTGGTTGCATGCATTTTATTCTATATACATTTTAACCCCCATAAGACATTACATTATTATTTTACTAAATCAGTATTCGTTTATATTTACTTCCATATTTACCTTTTCTGTTCCTCCTCATTACTTCCTACAGTTTTCATCTTTCCCTCTGGGATCATTTTCCCTGTGTCTGAAGAATTCTCTTTAGTATTTACTTAATGCGGTTTCACTGGTGATAAATTCTCTGTTTTGTTTGCTTGGCAAGCATCTTTATTTTACTTTCATGTTTGAAGTTTATTTTTGCTGACGTAGAATTATAAATTGGCAGTTATTTTCTTTTATTACTTTAACTATGTCAGTCCATTCTGTTCTGACTGCCCCTTTCTGTGGAAAAGTCAGTCTTGAGTCTTTTTTTTTGTTTTGTTTTTTGCCCCTTTGAACAATTGTCTTTTTTTTTTCTCTGACTGCCTTTAAGATTTCTCCTTGTCTTTGGTTGCACCAGTCTTACTGTGGTATATGTCAGTGTGGGTTTCTTTGTATTTGTTCTAACAGGAATGTACATACTTCTTGAATCCATGGATTGATAACTTTCATTGGCTTTAGGAATTTCCTATTTTCTCTTCAAATATTGTTTCTACATATTCTCTGTCCCCTCTCCTTTTAGGAGTCTAATTACACAAATGTTAGATCTTTTCACTGAGTCCCTCATGTTTTCAATGCTCTTTTGCTAGGTTTTTCTTTGCTACTTTTTTCTATTTCAGTTTAGATAATCCAGCTCACTTCTGCTGTATCTAAAATGCATTTAATGTTTATAGAGATTTTAATGGTACTATTATGGTTTTTTCTGATGGAATTTTTTTTAAAGATTTATTTATTTATGCATACAAGCTGGGGTACAGGCTAGAGGTGTGGGGAGGCAAGAGGGTTCACCAGAGACAGAGTGGGGAGCAACACAGGCAGATCGACGGAAATACACTGCTGAGGGGAGCAGCAGGCAAGGCAGGAGAGGTCTGCCACGCCATGTGGGAATCTCCCCTGCCGGCCGTTGAACTCGCGTCGCCGCTGCTGCTGACAGCTCCACAGCACAGCTCCCAACCGCTGCGCCACCGGGGAGGCCTGGAATTCTTTGTTATAGGTCTAAGTCCCTGATGGAATTCTTCATCATTTTATTTTTTTGTTTATGTTCTCCACTGCGTTCCTAAATATATCAGTTGCAGTTATTTTAAAGTTCTCATCAACTTTCAACATTTGAATAACTTCTGGATTTGTTACTGTAGTCTGTTCTTTTACTTGGTGTTTGATCTTATGGTCCTGCCTGTAAGTATGCTTGGTAATTTTTATTGAGTTATGAACATTGTGCATTAAACAGTGGAGAGGTCCAGAAGATGTTATTTTCTTAAGAGAAAGTTTATCCTTTCCCTCCACTAAGCAGATAGAGTTGTAGCTGGTAACATTGGTCAACAGTGAGATTGTTACTGACTTATGAAGGCCCTAATCTGTAGTATCTTGGTATGCTGAACATGAATATGACCCTGAAAATTTTTTATTAGCTCTCGTTTTGAAGATATTTCATATAATTCATTTTATATGTTTCACTGTATAAATTTGTCCAGTAGGACTGCAACAACATCCTAAATCAGCCTAGAATGATGTAATAGTGCATCGCATTGCATAATACCACCATGTACACATCATCCAGAGTTGATTGCATCATTTTCTGATGCAATGCAATACTACTGCCAGGCAGCTGCTGAAGTAAGCTGACGTCAGCAGTGCACTATAGAAAGCCCTATCGGAAAGGTTGAGCATTGAAAATATTTCAGACTTTGTGTGAGACAGTTTAAGCTACTGTCCCATGGAACTGTTATTATTTTATCCATTTTGGCACAACACAGAACAGGAATGCCTCGAAAGTGCGTTAATGTGTGGACAATTTCTGCTCTATTTGTGGGGAAGTGACATTTGCCAACCAGAAGAGAAGTATCACTTCTCAAGTGAAGAAGGCTTCTCATCTTTACTTCGCAGGCAAGGTTGGTGACCAAGACAAGCCTTGGGCCCCGCATATACGCTGTGCTACATGTACAGCACAGCTTTCACAGGTTAAATGGCAAAAGACCGTCAATGCCGTTTGCAGTCCCCATGATGTGGAGAGAGCCAAGCAACCACATAAAAGACTGTGACTTCTGCTTGGTTCCTCCTCTTTCCGGCAGAATAACGAAGCAAAGGAAGTCGAGAATAGTCTACGCAAACATTCCGTCTGCATTGAGACCAGTTCCACATGGTGAGGGACTTCCTATTCCAGAATCTCCAGCAGAATATTCTCTTGATTCATCTGATGAGAACAAGGGTGAACCGACCTGTTCTTCTCCTGTTCCAGCAGCATGCAGTGATCCAGATTTCCACTGTGGTGCATCATCAACCCCACACAGACTAACACAGGAAGAACACAGTGACTTGGTTTGTGATTTGGACTTATCCAAGAACAAGGCAGATTTGCTAGGATCAAGACTCCAACAATGGAATCTTCTAGAAGAAGATGTCACAATTACTTTATATGAAAAGCACCACCAGCAGTTGGACCCTTTCTTCAGAAAGGAAAGTACTCTTGTATTCTGTTCCGATATTGAGGCCCTCATGAATGCCTTAGAAATCACTCATGACCCACAAAAATGGAGACTATGTCTAGACTCTTCGAAACTGAGTCTTAAGGCTGTGCTTTTGCACAATGGAAACCGTCTTCCATCTATTCTATTCCTGAACAGCTGTACAAGAGACAAGCGAAGAAATCTAAGTAGTCTATGACTTGATTTTTTACAGGTATTAACCGTAGGTCTGTTAGTATTGGCATGCATTTTGTGATGTAAACATCAATTTTTTGCTGATTACAAAAAAAAAAAACCACTAGAGCCAAAATTAGAATTTGACTGTCATATTCGTGTTGAGCACATACAAATTGATAGGAAATGACTAATTTTATTTCAGTAATATGACATTTGTAAAAATTTGTTGACCAGTGTAACCTTAAACAGTCAGGAATTACAATGAATCAAGGCTGGTTTGCAGCCCTGAAAATTCTCAGTCTACCTCTAGTTTGCCTTGGTTCTCCAGGATTTTCAACGGAGAGCCTGATGGATTCTGCAAAGCCCCTTTGCCTGACAGGTTCCAAACTCTAATCTTTGCCTCTAAAAACTGTTTTTAAAAAAACCACTCTGCTTTTTTTTTTTTTTTTTAGCCTCTTGCCCTTTGTTACCCCACTTTTTGACAGCAGTACTGAGGGAGGAAATGACCATATGCTCTGAAAGTCTGCAAGTCTCTGCCTGCAGTTCTGCTAGCTTATATGACTCCCAGCTGGGATTTTCAGCATTCTGCCTATATTCAGAATCAGCAATACCTCCAGGGTGAAAATGGCTATAGAAGGACAGCTTAGCTTTTCTAGGTTTTTCCCTTTCTGGACTCTTGACCCTCTGTTTCTCATTGCTTTTGGAACTCTCTACCATCAAGTAGATTATTTCTGAATTTTATCTAATTTTTTAGTACTTCTGGCCAGGAATACTGTTCTCTGATGAGCTTTTCCTTTCTACTTAAGAGTGAAAATTTGGACTTGTGTCCTTTTATGGTCAGAAATTTAGACCGAACCTTGAACCAAAAAGCAGTCTGTAAATATTGTAAAAATGAATGAATGAATGAACAATTGAACTTCAGTTTTCTGCTCTAATGAAAGATCAATTAGCACATTTAATTCAACAAAGTAGATAGTCCAAAGATCTTTTCTAATTGACTTTCAAATGTCCTGCTTGGTTTTTTTAAACAGTTTTATTGAGGTGCAATTGACATATAACTCACTGCACATACTTACATTTACAACTTGATTAGTTTTGACACATGCATACACCATGAAATCTTCACTACAATTAAGAGAGTGAACAGAAAAGTATACATTTATAGAGGTTTGAATCTATAACTCTGGAGCAGGTACAACGATGGAAACCTGCTTTACCTCAATAATACCCTTTGCGAATGGGCATAATATATTCATAATAGATATTGGGCTGTAGATTTTTTATAATTGTCTGATTTTGGTATGAGAGTAATTCTGGTCTTAGAGAATGAGTTGGGAAGTATTCTCTCTTCAGTTTTATGGAGACTGTGTATAGAATTGGTATTATTTCTTCCTTAAATGTTTGATAGAATTCACCAATGAAGCTGTCTGGGTCTGGAGTTTTCTTTATGGGAAGGTTTTAACTACAAATTCAATTTCAAAAATAAATAGAAGGCTATTAAAGTTACCTGTTTCTTCTTGCATGAACTTTGGTAGTTTGAGTCTTTCACACATTTGTCTATTTAATTTAGATTGTCAAATGTGTTGGTATAAAGTGATTCATAATATTTCCTTATTATCTTTTTAATGTTTGTACAAACCATAGCAATGTCACCTCTTTCGTGTGTGTATTGTATCCTGTTTTTCATGGCTATTCTGGCTAGAGGTTTATCAATTTTATTGATCTTCTCAAAGAGCTAGCTTTTGGTTTCATTGATTTTTCTCTATTGTCTTTCTATTTTCTGTTTCATTGATTCCTGCTCTGATCTTCATTATTTTCTTTCTTATGCTTACTTTATAGGTAATTTTCTCTTGTTCTACTTTCTTACAGTAGAAACTGAGGTTACTGATTTGAAACCTTTCTTCTCCTCTAATATGAGTGTTTATTGCTATAAAATTCCCCTTCAGTACTATTCTAGCACATCCCACATATTCTGTTGTGTTGTACTTTCATTTTCACTCAATTCAAAAATACTTTCTATTTTTCTTTTTTATCTCTTCTTTGACCCATGTGTTACTTTAAAATGTGTTATTTAATTTCCAAATACTTGGGAATTTTCCAGATATTCTTGTTGCTGGTTTTTATTTAATTCTGTTGTGATCAGGGGGCATGCTTTGTATCACTTAAGTTCTTTTCAATTTCTTGAGTCTTGTTTTTGATCCAGAATATGATCTGTCTTGCTAAATGTTCCCTCAACTTGAAAATAATGCTTTTGATAGTTGGGGTGTTCTATAAATGTCGACTAAGTCAAGTTGATTCATTGTGTTGTTCAAGCATTTGATATACTTATTGCTTTTCCTGTTTAATTGTTCTAGCAATTATTGAGAAAGATTTTTATTTTTTAAATGTCTAGATACAATTGTGGAGTTTTGTTTTTTTTAAAGATTTATTTATTTATGGATACAAGCTGGGGTGTAGGCCAGAGGTGTGCAGTGGTGAGAGGATTCACCAGAGACAAAGTAGGGAGTAAAACAGGCAGATCACCTTAAGTACATTGCTGAGGGGAAAAGCAGGCAAGGTAGGAGAGGTCTCCTTCGCCATGTGGTAATCTCCCTGGCCAGGTATTGAACTTGTGCTGCAGTGGCTCTGGATAGCTTCATAGTGCTGCACTTAACCGGTTGTGCAACCAGGGAGGCCCAATTGTGGAGTTTTCTATTTCTTTTTTTTAATCGCTGAATTTTTGCGTCCTATATTTTAAAGCTCTGTTACTGGGTACAAAAACATTTAGCATTGCTGTATTCATGTTCTTGATGAATTGAACCCTTTATCATTTTAAAATTACCTTCTTTGTCTCTAGTAATATTACTTGCTTTAAAATTTACTTCATTTGTTATTAATATAAGCTCACCATCTTTCTTTTGATTCCTGTTCATATAGGATATCTTTTTTCTAGCCTTTTGCTCTTAACCTATTTGTTCTATATTTAAAGTGGGTTTCTTATAGGAGTCTGAATCTTGATTTTATCTAATATGACTGCCTCTTGTAATTGAAGTGTTTAGACTGTGTACAATTAATGCAATTATTAGTATGATTAGGTTTAAGTATATCTTATTTTATTCTATTTCTCTCAAGTATTATTTGTTCCTATTTTCTTCTTTTTTGCCTTCCTTTGGACCAACTGTTTTTTATTGTAACATTTTATCTTTATTTGTAACTTTTTATATTTATTTTGGTGGTTGCTGTAGGATCTGTAGAATACATCCTTAAATTACCACAATGCACCTTCAAATGATGTCATACTACTTCCTGTATTGTACAAGAACCTTACAGTACTGGGCTGTCATTTCTTTCCTCTGGTCTTTATGCTTTTGTTGTCATACGTTTTATTTTCATATCTACATTGTTATTATTTTTCTATAAATAGTCCATTATCTTTTAAACTTAGTGAAATAAGTAATAACAAAATTTTACATATTTATTCATGTTGTTACCAGTTGTAGTCCTTTCTGTTGATCTATATTTCCATCTTTTCTCACTTTCCTTCTACCTAAAGCACTTCCTTTAACACCTCTGTAGTGCAGGTGTGTCGGAGATCAATTCTTTCAGGTTTTGTATACTTGAAAAAGCCTTTATTTCACATTGTTTCAAATACATATTTATGCTAGGCATAGAATTTTGGGTTGACTTTTCCCCCAGTGGGAAAAGGCTGTTATTCCACTGTCCTCTCACTTGCATTTTTTCCAATGAGAAGTCTGCTGTCATCCTTATCTTTGTTCTTGTGTGTGTACTATCTCTTTTTTCTCAGTCTGCCTTTAAGATTTTCTCTGGGTTGTTGGTTTTGAGCAATTTGTGATGTGTATTATTGTAATTTTATTCTTAGTTTTGAGTGCTTGGAATTCACTGTTGAAACTTCAGTGATCAATGTGTCAGTGGATTTATGGTTTTTATAAAATTTGAAGATTTTTCATCCTCCTTTGGGGAGTCCAGAAACCTATATATTAGACTTTGATGCTTGGAAACACTCTCACAGTAGTAAGTTAGGGTAACCACAGGACCGAGTTTGTGTCCATCTCTCATCAATCATCATTCTTTCTTGTCTTATTTCCAGAATCTTGTTTTATATATTCCGTCTCTCTCTCTCTCTCTCTCTCTCTCTCTCTCTCTCTCTCTCTCTCTCTCTCTCTCTCTCTCTCTCTGTCTTTGGGTAGTTTCACAAAAGGCTAGCCTTTAGCAAGGCTAAATTGGGATTTCTTCTTGTTACTCCATCTTGGCCAGAAGCAGATGTCACTCCTGCTTGTATTTTAAAACTCAGTTTAAGCAGCCGGTTTTTGTTTTTCTTATTAAGAAAAACTTGTGTTGAGTGCAATATAACTGTGTAAAATTGAAAATCTGGAAGCTGAATTGAAATTAAAAATTTGTTGTGAATAATTCAGAATTGAGGCAGTGACATAGAACTGACTATAATTGATTATCATCTGTATAGAATAGGTCTCAACCTAGGCCGTAGATTTGAACCACACTGATGATTCCATCCACAGAAATTCTGACTCAGAGTATGACCTGGACATCAGGGTGTTTGGAAGCCCTTGAGTGGTTTTAATATACAGCCATGTAAAGCACTAGTGGTGAGGTGGATAGTTCCTGGTCCACCTAGAGGTGTTAACAACCATCTCTAACCCACTTCTCTCTTTCCTCTCTCCATGGCCTTCCTTCCCCCAGCAAAGTGCAGGTCCTATATGGGGGGACAGACCTCTTTGATTACGAGGTGCGTAGAACCTTCAATAATGACATGCTCCTGGCCTTCATCAGCAGCAGCTGCATCGCTGCCCTCGTCTACATCCTCACCTCCTGCTCAGGTAGGGCATCTCCAAAGCCTGGCATAGAGCCAGCCCCTTCTTTCTCTCGGTGTGCTCTGTCTGGCCAAACCTTCCCTCTTGTTAATGTCAGTAGTCTTGGGCCCATCATGTCAGAACTGTTGCGGGTGGGCTGCTCGGGAGTCATCTTCCAACTCCAGGCACGTCCAATGGCAGGTTGGACACACCCAAGGGCCCCACCTCCAGAACCTCATACAGTTTTAACCTTTTGTTTTTTTGGCCATATTTTCCTGCTGATAACCTTTTTGGGGGAATCTGGAGTGTTGGACCTTTCTTATGGATTACTTTGTAGCCTGTTACACAGTTCCAGGTCAGCTTCTCTTTTGTCCCCCAGTTCACTTTTCCACTTCCACCTTCCCGTGCACCCTAGTTGCTTCTTACTACTCTGAAATGCCCAAATGAACAAAAGCTTGGTAAGACCCTCAAAAGTGGAAAAGACTAATTCATGTAGCCAGTAGTAATTAGGTGCCAGTTATGTGCCAGATGCTCTAAGATGCCAGGGACCCAGGGGCAGATATCACAGACGCACTGCCTGCCCCCATGGAATCTCTCTCTACTGGGGTAACAGATGTTACATATATAATGTTTATTATTCCCTATTAGCACTGAGGGGAGTCTGTAAAGATCAGAGCTTCTGCGTGGCTCTTCCTCTCAGCATGGAGACTGTGCTGGAACAGACAGGGTGGTGCAGGGCACCAGATGGGGAGTGAACGGGGATGCTGGTGTTAGGCAGGACCTAGCTGAGTGAGGAACACTAGGGAATATGTTCTGTTAGGTGCACCTGCCCACCACCACCTTATCCCCTGTGCTCTTGCCTTGCCCAGTATTCCTGTCCTTCTTCGGGATTGCCAGCATCGGCCTCAGCTGCCTGGTGGCACTCTTCCTGTACCACGTGGTCTTTGGTATCCAGTACTTGGGTATCCTCAATGGGGTGGCTGCCTTCGTGATAGTAGGCATTGGTGAGTTGCCTCTGTTGCCCAGGTAATGTGCAGCTCTGACCCCAAATGGATCTTCTCCCAGGATGCACAGCCTGGCTTCTAGCCAGTCCCCTCTCAGACCTTGGAGCCTTGGAGGGTAGAGTGGTGGGTAGATCTTTGGCATATGGTGGATGGGGCCCCTGCAGGTGGGAGGAACAGGCAGGTACGCTAGGTGGAGGTGGAAAGGTGTGTCGGAGGCTAAGATATGGAGGAAAAGGCCTGGTTCTGGGGTGGGGGGCTAGTAAGGAACATGGGGTAGGGGGGGGAGCTTGGATTCTTGGTGGGTAGATCCAGAGCCTCATGAGTATTTCCAGACTCCAGGCTGAGAAACAGGACTATCCTGGCGCTTGACCTCTCCGGGGGCCCCTCAGAGTTGGTCTAGGGGGCCCAGCTGGGGCCTGATCCCGGAGACAGCAGCGTGAGCGTGCCCCGGGGCTGCTTCCCGTAGGTGTGGACGACGTCTTTGTGTTCATCAACACCTACCGCCAGGCCGCCCACCTGGAAGACCCACAGCTGCGGATGACCCACACCATCCAGACGGCAGGCAAGGCCACCTTCTTCACCTCCCTGACCACAGCTGCTGCCTACGCGGCTAACGTCTTCTCCCAGGTGGGAGACCAGCCCTCCCCAGCCCTGACCTGCCCCCTCCTCGCGCCCCCCCACCATTCCTCCCATATATGCCTCGCCCCAGTCTCTGCTCTTCCCACCCGTCCCTTCTCTTGTGGCCACACAGCATTTGCCTCCAAGCACTTGTAGTGTGCATAGAGTCTAATTAAGTGGATCCTAGCTGAAGTGGGAGTTTAACTGGGAATGTTATAATAATATAAGCAATATTTATTATTAATGCTTATTAATAGTAATCCTACCTCTGCCTAGAAGGGCACTTGGCAGTTTGCAAAACTCTTTCACATATGTTCCTTATGACATACTTAGATAAAAGTATAATTATCATCCCTAGTTTCCTAATCCAGAAACTGAGGTCCAGAGAGGTTAAGTGACTTCCCCAAGGTCACACAGCTGGTAAGTGGTGAGATGGCCAAACCTCCTGACCCTTGGTTCAGTGCTCCCTCTGACTCACACTGAATCACCCACCGGCATCACACTGCAGTCATCCCTCACACTGACTTCCTTTCACTGGCCCCAGGCTGCTTCCGGCCTCTCAGTTGGGCTCCGAAGGATGGATGAGTCTGGGCCAGGTCCTTGCTGCTGACAGAACCTGAAAGGTAGTGAGCAGGCCTGGTCTTTGAGAAAAACCACCGGGTGCTTTGGGATTATCCCAGTCTTCCTAGAGACCCACGTCCAGAAAGTAGGCAATGCTAGGCCTCACCTCTCCCCTCTGACCCTCTACTGGCTGTGTGATCTTATCCAGGTGGTTTGACCTCTCTGAACCTCGTTTCCTACATGTCTGGATCATGCGGTTACTGAAATGAGATGACTGTGAAGGTGTTTCAGAAGCGCTGCCTGTCTTCTGGTGGCTCAGTCCCCTTCTGATGCCGCCGCCCGTGCGGGTCCCAGGGACGCTTCCAGAGCACACCCATTGCTCTGAGCCCCAGCCCCCGTCTTGTCATGCGGAGTGTTCTCTCCCACCCCCACTCACCAACACCCGGCCTGCTGTGATGGGTTTTCTCCCCTGACTCTGCATTTGTACAGTGACAGATGGGGCACTTGCCCCGTGCCAGCCCTGCCCCGCCGGCGGGCTGCGGGTTAGACGAGAGCCTCCACTCCAGCGCAGGGGAGCTTCCCTGCCTGCGGTGCCCCTGGGTGCCAGCCCTTGCTCCGCTGTCCTCCTGGGCTGGTGGCTGCCATTCTAGCCACCTGGGCCTCATCCTGGCTCAGGCTGGGGTGGCCCGGGGTCCGGAGTGCCTTGCCGCAGAGTCCCCAGGGTCCCCAGCTGCAGGTCTCACCAGCCCCCACCCTGCTTTTCCCTCACCAGATCCCAGCCGTCCACGACTTCGGCCTGTTCATGTCCCTCATTGTGTCGTGCTGCTGGCTGGCCGTGCTCTTCACCATGCCTGCCGCCCTGGGCATCTGGAGCCTTTACATGGCGCCGCTGGAGAGCACCTGCCAGACCAGGTGAGCTGGCAGGTGGGTGGAAGGGCTGTCCTTTGACACATGTCCGTCACATGCCCTCGGGGGTACTCAGCACAGCACCCTCTCTTCCAAAAGCCTGGTGATTCTCTACTGAGCACCTTCTGTCCTATGCCAGTTACAGCTCAGTCAGAGGAGAAGAGAATCTCACCTGGCAGACACCGTTTGTGCCAGGAAGCGGGCACAGTGCTTTGGGGCATGATTTTACTGCTCCCCCACAAGGACCCTGGGAGCTGGGGCCTCTTATCCGGTCCATTTTAGAGATGAGGAAACCAGACTTGGGGAGATTGGGCAACTTTCTCAAGGTCGCCCATTTAGTCCACAGTAGAGCCAAGATTTAGTCCCAAGAAAATCTGGCTCTGACCCCGTGGTCGTAGCTGCCACGTTCATGTCCTCAAGATTCTCATCTCGGTGGAGAAACAGTATTTAGACCCCGTGAGCCACGTGCAGAACGGATGGGTTAGTGCATCGCTGCGCTGGACGGGACTTGGGGCTGTGGGCGGAGTGGCCTGGGAGGGTGGGGAGAGAAGGAGCAGCGGTCCAGGGGCGTCCAGCCTGGGGGGCTGTGTGGGCTGGGGGTTCTGAGGCATGACCGAGACTCTCCGGGCCCACAGAGGCCCGTGACGATGGCTGTTTGACTTGGTGAGTGGAGGAGGGCCAGAAGGAGGATATGAGCCAAATAAGGAGCTCAGACTGGGCCAGCGTGGACACTGCGGCTCTCCACACGCGCCCTCCCGTCAGGGCTGCCCTGTGCGGTGGTGCGGGTCGGGCACTGCACAAGGATGCTCTGCCCGAGACATTCCGATTTAGCGGTTTTATGCCTGTCACTGCAGAAGCAAAGTGTCTGCAGAGAAACCACATAAGCCTCACGTCACCCCACTCGCAGTCTCGGGCAGTGGCCGCTGCTTAGCAGCTCTGGGACCTTGGGCCGGTCATGTGCCCTCCCGGTGACTCAGCTTCCTGTTCTGTCAGGCGGGGACAATGGCCATGTGGGAGTCCTGTGGGACGGAGACTCCACAGGCGCGAACCGCTCTCCCCCGCCCACAGCACTTGTTACAGTCTCCGTGTGTCGGTCTTGTCCCCACCCTCATCCGCCTCCCATTCCCTTCAGCCGAGGCCTCAGCTGCACCTGCTGCACCCCCCGCCCAGTCCTGCCCCCCTCTTCCCTTGGAACCTGGTGGCTGCGCAGCAACAGAGCACGATTCCCCGCCTGGGTCCCCCCGCGTGGGTGGCTGTGCCATCGTCCCCTCTCCCCGGGTGCCGACTCTGTCACCATTTGTCAGCCCAGAGGCAGAGCGGCACCAAGGGCCCTAGGGAGGTGGCTCCGGGACGGACTCGAGCTCCTGGAAGTCCGTGACGACGCCCCACGTGGCACGGGTGTGGGGGTGTCAGCAGCAGGGTGACACCTGAGGGCCCTCCCTGGCCACGGGGCCCCTCGGGGCTCACCCCGCTCCCCCCCTCCCCACAGCTGCCACCAGAAGTGTGGCCGCAAGAGCTCCCTGCACTTCCCCGGGGACGTGTTTGCAGCTCCCGAGCGGGCCGGGGGCAGCCCTGCCCAGGGCCCCATGCCCTACCTGGACGACGACATCCCTTTGCTGGACGTGGAGGAGGAGCCAGGTGAGCGTCAGCCCCGGGGCGGCCCAGGGCTGCCTCTGCCAGGGACAGGCCCCTCGACGGACTGGCTTGCGAACAGGCTGGTGCTGAGGCTGGCGGCTGGCTGAAAGGGGTGTCCGGGTGTCCCTGGAGAGGGCAGAGACAGGGTGGGCTTCGGGGGAGGCATGGGCCAGGCCCCTGACGGCCACCTCTCTGCCCTGGCAGTGTCGCTGGAGCTGGGGGATGTGTCCCTGGTGTCTGTGCCCCCCGAGGGCCTGCAGCCCGCCCCGGACGGGGGCAGCCGGGGGCAGCTCATCGCTCAGCTACAGGAGCTGCTGCACCGCTGGGCGCTGTGGTCGGCTGTCAAGAGCCGCTGGGTGATTATGGGTGAGTGGGCTCGCCGCCTTCCCTCTCTGCCTCGCTTCTCCCCAGTGCCTGAGCATGGGGGATAGACTCCCCCAAAGAACACACAGGCATTGGGAGCCTGCCCCTCCTGCAAATTAACTAGAACTCGAAGACCAGGTGGGCTTCCCTCACACTACGCCCCACCTCCTTCTATGGAGAATGAAGCTGGTCCTGCAGAAACTTACTTTTGAGCACCTACTGTGTGCCACTGAGCTGGAGTAGACAGAGCGGGGACACCTGGGCTCTGGTATTAGACCGACTTGCTGATTCTGCCATGTACTGTGTGGCCTTCTGTATCAGCCAGTCAGTGCCTCAGTTTCCTCATACAATCGAGGGGAAGGACGGGTCTGTCTAATAAGGCAGTTGTGGAGAGTGCCAGGGGCATGCACACTCAGCCCAGCACACAGCGTCCAGCAGGTCTCAGTGGTGCTCAGTGCTGTCGCTGTTGTCACCGACAGTGAATCGGGGGTGTGTGCCAGGTCTCTGTAAACTGCTAGGTGCCCTAAGACAGTGTCTGGTTCTTGTCCAGGAGTGGGAGTTTGTGCAGACCCCCAAGTGATGTATGTGGGCCAGCCCCTACATACCCCTGGAGGACGGGCCCCTAGCCACCCTGACCCACAGGCTGGCAACTGGGCCCCTGTCCCCTCCCTGGGGGACCCCTGCCCCACATAAAGGGAATAGTTCTTTCTGGGGTTCTGGAGGCCCCGACTGTGAATTTGCTGCCTGGGCCCCGCCCAGCCGTGTGGTGTCCTTTGCTCGCAGGGCTTTTTGTCACCATCCTCATCCTGTCCCTGGTGTTTGCCAGCCGGCTCCGCCCTGCCAGCCGGGCCCCCCTGCTCTTCCGGCCGGATACCAACATCCAGGTGCTGCTTGACCTCAAATACAACCTGAGTGCTGAGGGCATCTCCTGCATCACCTGTTCAGGTGAGGGTTTCCAACCAGTGTCCCCTACCTTCTTTGGATCCCAAGTCTCAAGACAGTTGGCCGGAGAGAGGCCAGATCCCGCCTTCCCCTCACTGCGGGACCTCAGCAAACCACACCTCAGCGTTTACATACTTCATCTAACAAGTGCCTGAGAGTGCCAGTGTGCTGGCGCTGGAGGCCACAGTGGGCAGGAGGGACAGGCTTCCCGAGCTCAGGATTTCCTGGCCCCCTGCAGCGGGGCGGGACACTGTAACAGATCTGAGCAGTGATGGGGGATGGACAGTGCGCCTGGGAGCTCAGCATCATGGAAGGCTGCCTGGAGGGGGCGTTATCCAGACTGACACTAAAAATGAGAAGGGGGTAGCCTGGCTGAGAGCGGAGATGGGGGAAGGGATTAGCCTGGCTGGGCGTAGGGGAGGGGAGATCTAGCAGAGAGGGGCCCCAGAGCGGGCAAGACCAGGTCTGAGATTGAGAGTGATGGTTGCAGGGCCCGCATCAGCCAGCACCGGTCTGGGGAGCTGCAGTGAGGGTCTGGGTGTTATTGGAGTTGTCACTGGAAATTGGTGGGGGGTTTTAAGCAGAGAAGAGCCATGAACGAGCCCCTGAGTGGGGGTGGAGTTGAGGGCCGGGGGGTGCTGCCTGCAGCAGGAGGGACAGAGGGGTCTGGGCCAGTGTGCCAATGGTGACCGCCGGGTAGAGAAATTTTTAGGAGGTCAAATCCGTAGGACTTGGAGACAAGAGCTAGTGACAGAGTGGGATGAGCCGGGTCAGGCAAAGACATCTCCTTGCCTTAGAGGTAGTTGGTCCAGGCTCCCCTTCCACAGAGGTCAAGGTCACTGGAGGTCAGAGTTGGGAGCAGGGGAAGTCGGCGCAAGGTCATCCGGCTTTGCCTGGGCAGTTAGAAACCCAGTGAGAAGACCCCGGCCAGTGCCGCCGCTCCCGGGAGAAGAGCTGCTGACTCCTGTAATTGCCTTCGTTTAATTGGGGCAGTGTTCAGATTAACCTGGCCTTCCCCTTGGTAATGGCATTAGCCAAATGCATGATAATTGACTACAGCTCAGAGAGGTGCCCGAAGAGCCCCTCCTAAATTAGAGCCAGCCCCGGCCAGCCCCAGCTCCCCTCCCTGCCTGCCGGGCCTGAGAACTCGGTTCCATTATTTTTGCCACTGCCGCTGCTCTGCCGTCCCTCGGGGCCCATTCCACAGCCGGACAAACCCGAGATGGTCCCCAATTTCCTGGAAACACCTGGAAAAAAGCCAGGACCCCAGACAGTTCCCAGCCCCCAGCCACTTGCATCTCTTACTCCAAACTGCCTGGTGAAGGGACCCCTTCATTTTGTGGGGTGCTTTGGCTTTAGGGCTTAAGGCCAGAGCCTCCCAGAGCGATGCTCACTTCCTGGGAGGCGTGGCACCGGCCCCTCTTGCTTCTCTGTCAAGTGGGAGCAGTAATGATCTCCCAGGATTGTTCGAGGATGCATTTTTGAAGGTATAAAGTTGTTTTCGTTGAAGAAAACACATGAAGCTGAAAACCAACCCACCATGCTTGGGGCGGAGGGGGGTCCTCTGGCCCGTGTGCAGTGGCTCCTGTGCATCGAGCCTTCATTATGGCCCCTCATGCTGCTGAGCGCGTGCGGTGCCGCAGTGGCCCATCAGTCCCGCAGCCCACACCCTGGGGGTCCCACGCCAGCCCCTTGGACAGGTGGCAGCGGCAGGCCCCCCGAGAATGAACGGAGGGGGTCTTCCCCCGTTTTTGTCTAAAAAGTCCTGTGACCCAATATGTGATTTTTTTCAGTTCCATCTAGTTTCTTTCAGACCCCGACACCCAAGCTGAGGGCCCTGGGGCGCCCTAGTCCCTGGGGACCCCAGCCTCTGCCCCCCGCCTGCCGACCTGACGCTGTGCGGCGTGGGGGCAGGTCTGTTCCAGGAGAAGCCCCACAGCCTGCAGAGCAACAGCCGGACGTCCCTGGAGAAGAAGAAGCGGGGCTCAGGGGTGCCGTGGGCCAGCCGGCCTGAGGCCATCCCGCAGGGTCAGTGGGGAGTGTGGCCCGGCTGGGGGCCGGGGGGCCTGGTGCTCGGGGCTGGGGCCCTGACGGGAGAGCGTCCTTTCTCTGATTCTCCTGGGGACGCAACAGCCTGTGTTCTTGGGCCCCTGAGTGGGGGCTTGAGGGTGGGCGGTGAACCCAGGGTGCTACCAACTCCCCAGTAAGAACCGTAGGGCCCCGCCTGGCCTGTGGTGCCCCAGGAATCCACCCTGGCCCCCAGCCCCTCGAGTGTGCAGGAGGCCAGGACGTCCTGGCCGATCCCAGCTGGGGCCTCCGTCAGAGGTGGGAGGCAGGACACAGGCCACCGCCTGGTCTGTGTGTCCTCATCACCCCAGACCGCCCCGGGAACTGGGGAAACCCGTTTCCCCCCATGCCCACCATTGTCATCACCAGCACCCCCATTTGTACAGTGCTCCTTATCATCGGCATGCCCCTCCATGCTGATTCGACTTCCACTGTTGCCGTCACCCCTCCACCACACCGAGGGCAGACGGGGCCGCCACCACCTCCCCACCACCCGTCCGCCACCCACCCTGGCATCTGTCTCCGGCACGGCCCCCCAGGACCCACGGCCCCCGTCAGGAGAAATGGACAGTCAACGTTCAGAAATGAGCCCGTGGCCGGGGCTCAGCCCCTCGGTCAGCAGAGCAGAGGGTGCTGCCCCAGGGTGCGGAGAAGCAGTGGGGCACCCCTCCTGCAGCCCTCCTTTGTCCTCTAGATGGCCCCGGCACTGTGTACGTCTCCAAGGTGAAGAGTAAAGGCCACCCGGCTGTCTACAGGTTTTCCCTCAATGCCAGCCTGCCTGCCCCTTGGCAGGTCGTGTCTCCCGGGGACGGGGACCTGCCCTCCTTCCAGGTGAGCCCGGGGGAGGGGCCCTCAGGGACGCACCAGCGGGCACTGGCCATGCGAGGGGGCGGGCAGGGCCCACGAGGTTGGCGCTGCCACAGGCAGGTGAGGACCCCTCCCGCCCACAAGCAGGCCTGCGGCAGGGGCCTGCGCAGGGTAAGAGACGGGCTTCGAGTCAGCCAGACCTGGGTTCGAGTCTGGCCTGCGTTTATAAGCTGTGTGTGTTTGGGCCGATGACTTCATCCCTCTGAGCCTCAGTTTCCTCATCTGTGAAACAGGGATGCAAAAAGTCCCCACTAGGGTGGTTTCCATACACGAGGTGAGGCCTCTCTAGGAGGTGGTGAGAGCACAGTAATGGAAGCCACCGGGACTGGGAACCCTTAGGTGCCCCTGGGCATTTGGAAACTGACTCAGCAAACCCACTTGTGACAGAAGCCAGTCCTCAAAAGAGTCCTTTCATCCAACTTGGGCTGGGACTGTTTTCTTCTCATCAGCATCACCACAAAATGGCATTATTCGGGCCTCTCTGGTGGTGCAACAGGTTAAGTGCAGCGCTGTGGAGCTGCCAGCAGCTGCGGCGCGAGTTTGATGCCCGGCCGGGGAGACTCCCACATGGCGCGGCAGACTGCTCCCTTCAGCAGTGTGCTTCAGTCAATCTGCCTGTTCTGCTCCCCACTCTGTCTCTGGTGAATACTCTCACCCCTCACACCTCTGGCCTACACCCCAGCTTGTATGCAATAAATAAATAAATTTTTTTTAAATGGCATTATTTGAGGATCTGCCTTGTTACCTTGGGCAGCTTCTCCAGCACCCCAAAAGAGCCCCCTGGGGTAACCCCAGGCCTCCAGGTTTTCCTTGCTGGGAGTCATTTGTGTTCTTTAACTCGTGACACTTCAGGGCTACCGTTTTGAGTCAGCTTTGTTCAGGATTTAGCTTTTCATTTTAAATGGCTGCCGGCTCTTCCCTGCCTGGAGGCTTTGTTTCCGGTCTTGGCCTCGGGCCTGCTCCCTCCTCAGCAGAGATGGGCCTCCCCACCTCCTGCCAGCTGCTCATCACCCTGTGTCTTGGCGTCCTGATTTTTTATCTCGTAGCCCTTAGAGTCAGAAGCCATCGTCATGGGCAGCTCCGTGATGGCCGGCACCGCGCCTGGCCTGCCCACCCGTGCCCAGCCCTGAGGGCTGCCCTGAGTGCCTGCTCAGCTGAAGGAAGGACCGAGGCTCAGGGAGAGAGGGAAGGTTTTGCCCACTTTTCAAACTCGAACCCAGGCCTCCTGAGCCTCTGCCCAGGGCTCCCCCGTCCTGGGGGCTGGGACAGGGTGGGGCAGGCGAGGCCCAGGCCGAAGCAGCCTCCCGGAGTCACGTGTCTTGTCTCTGTCGATCCACTGCTTAGGTGTATAGAGCGCCTTTTGGTAACTTCACCAAGAAGCTGACCGCTTGTATGTCTACAGTAGGGCTGCTCCAGGCGGCGCGCCCCTCCCGCAAGTGGATGGTGACGACCTTGGCCTGCGACGCCAAGCGGGGCTGGAAGCTCGACTTCAGCTTCTACGCGGCCGCCAAGGAGCAGCAGCACACCCGGTACAGAGCCTGGCAGATAAGCCCACCCCCGGCCCCCCGGTGTCCTCTTCACACGGCCCGCCCCCCCCCAACACTCACACACTTACATGCACACGTGCATTCACAGACTCTCACATACACACACTCATACACACGTGCATTCACAGACTCTCACATATACACTCACACATACACACGTGCATTCACAGACTCTCACATATACACTCACACACATACTTACACACATACATGCACTGACACACTTACATAGGAGATGACATTAGGCCTCTTTAAGAAATGCATTCATGTCCACTCAGCCATTCAGACCTTTCTTTTTTTTTAACTTTTATTTTTCATGCATATTTCTGTACATTTTTTCCCCTCCACCAAACCCCCTGTGCCCATACCTCATCTGTCTCCCTTCCCTACTTCCTGTACTTTTTCCCCCCATCCATTTATCTTTTTGCCGAGTTTAAGTTTTATTCCTTTTGTTGTTTGAGTATAGTTGGTTTGGGGTATTTATATTTTGCAGATGAGTGAAATCATCTGAAATCTTTCATTTTTTGACTCATTTTTCTTAGCATATTACTTCGAGGCCCACCCACTTTGTGCCAAGTGCCATCATTTCATCTTTCTTTACAGCTGCGTAATATTCCATCGAGTATGTGCTCCACAGTTTCTCTATCCGTTCATCTGTTGAAGGGCAGACATTTCTCTGCCCAAGACTGGGAGGTGGGAAACACTGGCAAAGCTGGCAAGCCCACGATCTGCACCCCAATCTCTTGATAGCTCTGAGGGAGGCACCAGTACCCTCTCAATGCACACTCAAGCATGCCAGGCCATTCCCACCTCAGGGCCATTGCATTGCCCTCCGCCTGCCTACATCGCTCTTCCCCAGCTCCTGTGTGGCTGATTTCCTTTCAAGATTCAGGTCTCTCCCCAGGTGTCCCTCCTGGGAGAGTCTGTCCTGACCAGAACTCCCTCCACCCACCTACGGTAGCCACGCCTGGTCTCTGTACGTCACCTCGCTGCTCTCGTTCTGGCCCCCATCACACCTGGCATCTGCTTACCTTCCGTATTACCTGTCTCCCCCAGGGACTTGTGGGCCTCCTGCGGTGGCACCTTGACCATCACTCAGTGCAGTGACCCACTGCCTTTTCTGAGTCTGGCCCTTGGCAGGTGCTCAGTTAACCCCTGCTGAATGAATGAATGAATGAATGAATGAATGAATGAATGATACCACACTGCACTTCCTCTCCAAGTCACACTCTCAACATATATAATTTATTCAAAAATATTTTTACTGTCCCCTCTAGGTTGAGGGGATAGGAGAGATGATTGTATTTACTGACTATACGCAGGCCCTGCCTAGAGCCTGGCCTGAAATAAGTGCCCCCCGATACTTAGCAAGTGACTGCACTCTGCATCTTAGGGGTCCTGCCTGTCACAATTTAAGGGGAAAGGTCTGTGTTCCGGCCAGGGCCCACATTCATTTATCCATAGAGACTGTATCAGCTGAGTGTCCACTCTTTGCTCTGTTCATTCATTTTATAAACACTGAGCACGACTGTGTGCCAGCACTGAGCTGGTCCTGGGCACACGGTAATAGACAAGACAGATGTGGCTCCTGCCCTTGGGCCGTCACACGGAGATTGGCAGCTAACAAGTCAACCACAGCGTCATTACCAATTCCGACTCCCGCTCTGCAGGGGCCTGCCCCGCTGTGGGGCCTGGAGAAAGGCCGCGTGGAGCCCTGAGGGGAGACGCACGGGGACAGCTTAACACACGGTAGCTCTGGGCGCCGAGCTTCCGTGCCAGGCTGATCGCGCTTGGATAGAGGGGTGCTGCACAGAGGTGGGGGGGTGACCAGATAGGCCTTCCAGCCTGGCACATCTGCTTGTGTCTGGGCTCCCTGTCCACATACACAACAGTGACCCGGGCAGCTGCTAAAACATTCTAGAAAGAGTCGCATCAGGTCTTGTGTGAGCATGCAGCCCGCGAACCCTTCCTTGAAAGGCTCTGTTCAGGTAGGGGGAGCCAGGGGCTTCTAAGGAGGGCCCCCCAGGGGCCGACCCCTGGGCCTGCCTGTGAACTCTTGCACCCCCTGGAGGACAGTTGTAAAACTGCTGGACTTTTCCCCTCCCGCCCCTTCAGCCTCAGGCAGGGAGAAGGGTGGAGACCGAGGGATAAAGAGCCTGACCCAGGGCTTGCAGCTGCAGGAACAGACCCGGCCCCCGCCTGAGACCAAACCCCAGTGCTGGGGGAGCCACCCCTGCACGCAGCTCCCCGGCTCCTCCGGGCCCCCCAGGTCTCAGCCCTGGCCTCCTTGCCTTCACAGGAAGCTGTACTTTGCTCAGTCCCACAAGCCCCCCTTCCACGGGCGCGTGTGTGTGGCACCTCCTGGCTGTCTGCTCAGCTCCAGCCCCGACGGGCCCACCAAAGGCTTCTTCTACGTGCCCAGTGAGAAAGGTAATGCGGGGACACTGCAGGGGGGCCTGGGGAGGTCTGAGCCCCCTGCCCCCTACACATGTGGCTCCTTCCACAGTGCCCAAGCCCCGGCTCTCGGCCACCTTTGGCTTCAACCCCTGCGTGAACACAGGCTGTGGGAAGCCGGCGGTGCGGCCCCTGGTGGACACGGGGGCCATGGTCTTTGTGGTCTTTGGCATCATTGGCATCAACCGCACGCGGCAGGTGGACAACCACGTCATCGGAGACCCGGTATGTGGGCCCCCTTCGGGCAGTGCCCAGATACACTAGATTTGTAAACAAGGACCCGCCGCGAGGGCCGCCAACTCCCCACATACCTCTCGGGTTTTTGACAGCTCACCCAGCCAGGCACAGCCCCACAGGCCCTGGGAACACTTTTCTCATGAAGACTGAACAGGGTTGAGCTCTTAGAATCACCGATTTGGGTACACTTGGGGCCTGAGCTGGCTGCCACTCAGCATTACATGCTGGGAGGAGGATGAGAGGAGGAGGAGTGTAAAACCCCCTGCCCTCTTCCCTCTGCAGGACGCCCTGCACCCCGCAGCCCTGGCGGCCCCTTGGGTCTGCGCTTCTCCCCGCACTTGCTCGGGCCGCGTGCTGGGCTCTTGGGTGTCTGGAGGGGGAGGAGCTGATGGAGCCGTGGCTGGTGGTGCCTGGCACATAATGGCGCTGAGGGGGCGGCAGGACCATGGCCGTAGCTAGAGTAGCCTGGAGGAGGGGCCAGCTGGGGGAGCCGGACTTCAGACAAAGTATTTCAGCAGCACGCAGGGTGGGACAGTGAGCTGTGTGCCCAGCCCAGGCGGTGTGTCTGTGGGTGTTCAGAGGTTGGCTGGGGCGGCCAGAGGCGACAGGCAGGTGCTGGGGGCGGTGGGATTTGGCGGCACAGCGGGAGGGGAGAAGCAGGGGCCCAGCGGAGCAGGCGATGGGGGGGGGCTGCCAGAGGGTCTTCCCGAGCGGGGCCTGGACTGCATTCCCCACTCACTGAGCGGCCCGCACCGCCTTGTGTCTCCTTGGAAAGGGCAGCGTCATCTACGACAGCAGTTTTGACCTCTTCAAAGAGATTGGGCACCTGTGTCGCCTCTGCAAGGCCATCGCGGGGAACTCAGAGCTGGTGAAGCCTGGTGGGGCCCAGTGTCTGCCCTCAGGTGTGTGGGGAGAGCGTGGACCTCAGAGGGAGAGTGCACGGCAGGGGTGTGCTGCGTCCCAGTGGAGGCTCCGGGGACACGCGTGCCTGGCGTGTGACGTGCATCTCTGCGTCCACGGCGGAGGGTGGGGGGACTCTTGTCGTCCCGCTGAGAGCAGACAGTGAATTAGAGTGAGCTGAAGGTGAGTTACAGGCGCCCGTGGGCAGGGAGTGTGTGATGTGTGTGTGGACGTGTTTGTGAGACGTGTGCAGTGGTTGTGGTGGGGGGCAGGACTGCAAGAGCAGCTTTTCCAAAATTGGGAGCTGGGGGCGGGCGAGGGGCACGGATAACCCGGGCGAGGTCACGCCAGGGCTCCCCGAAAGGGCGCAGGATGTCGTCTCCCTTGGCAAATGCGCGTTGTAGGTTTCTCCGTGGTGCTCTCGGTGGCTACAGACATTTGAACCCGGGGGGTTAGGGGAAGGCATGTGCGCTCCTGCACTTGCCCACAGAGGGCGCAGGGGCAGGGCCTGGGCAGGGCTGCTCCTCCCTCTTCTACCCTCACCCTCCTCTCTCCCCGCCCCCACAGGCTACAGCATCTCCTCCTTCCTGCAGATGCTACACCCGGAATGCAAGGAGCTGCCCGAGCCCAACCTGCTCCCCGGGCAGCTGTCGCACGGGGCAGTGGGGGTCAAGGAGGGCCGCGTGCAGTGGATCTCCATGGCCTTTGAGTCGGTGAGCCCCTGGCGACCACCCGGCCACCGCTCAGTGCTTGCCTGGAATGTGTCACCTCTGATACCTCACTCCAGAGCAGAGGGGCCGCTTCAGAACGGGCACCGAGCGCAGAGAGGTGAAAGCGCTTGCCCAAGGGCATGGGCTTGGCGAATGTCAGCCCCAAGCACTGATCCGGCCCGTCGGACCACAGAGCTCTGCCCTGTGCACCGCGCAGGGAGATGGTGGGAGAATGGAACGAGCTTTGCAGGCTGCTTCCCCCACCCACTGTCCCCACCAGCCTGGGCGCATTTTGCAGCCTTTAGGCTGGTGGGGTGAGGCTGGTGAAAATCCAGCTGGACTCCCCTCTGCCACTGCGGAGTCTGGTTATGGACGCCAGTGCTGGCTTCCCCGGGAGACCTTGGAAGCCGAGGGGCTGAGCAGCCCACACCACTGCTTCCCCTCACCAGCCCCCCCTGGACTCCACCCAGGGAGGCACACACGCCCCCAACCGGGGCATCCGCTCCTTGATTGTCACATAGGGCCCTGCCCCTCCATGCTGAGCCTCTGAGTAGAGGTGGGGTCCAGTCCTAGCTCCAGCCCTGGGGTGCTTTGTCCTTGAGCAAATCACTCATCCACTCCTGAGCTCCTCCTCCAAAGAAGGTTCCAGACCCCTTCCCTCCGGCTGGCAGGCATGAGAAGCAGTGGGGAGATCACGGGAAGTTGGGGAATAAGAATAATAAAGACGAGGTTACCCGCCCAGGCGATGCCTGTTCCTGGCCCCCAGCCTGCTCTCCTCCCGCCATCTGTGCCGCCCGCTTCCTGCCCAGCTCGCCTGCCCACCAGCAGCAGAGACCCCCCGCCCTCAAAGAGCCCAGGCTAGTGCAGGCAACAGTCCAGAGCCTCAGGCAGCTTTTGGAATTGGGATAAAACGTTCAAAATCAGACCGGCCCCCCCACCAGCTCTCGGTACCAGTTCAGTCACAGGAAGCTGTCGGGCACACCTCGCTGCCCTCCACCTCTGCAGCTTTTTCTCTCACAGCTCAAACCTCAGCATATAAACACTACCTCCCCATGCCCTTGCTCTGCCCAGCACCCACCCTTCTGCCTTGCACCTGACTGCCCGTCAGAGAAGTGGGGTCACACAGCGTCTCGTTTGCTACAGGTTCATTTCCCTGAGCATCTTGTGCTACAGGTTCATGGCGTAGCCTGTCACAGAATTTCCTTCCTGTAATGGCTGAAGCCCTTTTGAGAGAGGCGAGCCTCCCCGCTCAGGCCCCTCCATGGCAGGGCCCCACTTCCAGCTGCCCCCCAGCAACTCAGACACTCCCATGCACACAGACACTCTCAACTGGCGTGTGTACAGGGAGCGTGGACTGGGCAGTGGGGCACCTGTGTGGCTGGCCCAGAGCAGCCTGCGGGCCTGGCCCTCTCCTCGCCATCTCCCTGGACAGTTCCTCAGCGCTGGGGGCTGGGACCAGACAGGCCACTCTACCTTCCTGGACTCACAGTCCAGCCGGGGGCCTCAGAGCATGCAGGTGGCGACAAGGACTGTGATGGGGAGGCACTTCGGGCTTGCAGCCTAGGGAAGGCCCATCTTGGGACATCAGGGAAGGCTTCCTGGAGGAGACGGAACCATAGTGAGCCCTGAAGGATGAATGGAACTAGCTGTGCAGGCAAAGGGAGCGCATGTGCAAAAGGTGGGGCACAAGAGCGTGGGGGGTTCTGGGAGCTGATGAGCAGGGATGGGTTCTTTGGTTGCATCAGGACCTGCTGCTGCGGTGCGAGGCCCAGGTGCACTGGGGCTGGCAGGTGGTAACCCTGGATCAGGTCGCCCTTCACCCCCATACAACATACCCTGTGTTCAGGCTGGCAGACCAGGGTCCCTGGGAAGGGCGCCTGGGCCACAGCCCCCCTTCTCACTGGCGCATGTCCCCACAGACCACCTACAAGGGCAAGTCCTCCTTCCAGACGTACTCAGACTACCTGCGCTGGGAGAGCTTCCTGCAGCGCCAGCTACAGACCTTCCCCGACGGCTCGGCCCTGCGCCGCGGCTTCCAGACCTGCGAGCACTGGAAGCAGATCTTCATGGAGATCATAGGTGAGTGGCTGCCTGGACACCCCCCCTGGATTTTGGCAGGGGACAGGGAGGTGACCTGGGACAGGGAGCGTCTGGCCACGCCCATCTGAGCCCCAGCAGGTGATCGTCTCAGTCCTGGGGAAGCCGGGACGACACAGCAGCTGGGAACACCAGAGGCCAGAGCCTGACATCCGCAGAGGCGGCGTTTGACCACCTGAAAGTAACAGAACGACCACCAGGGCCTGCGCTGAGGGCATGACCTGGTAGCTTTTGACACTCCAGCTGCCACCTGTGGGATAAGATGCCGTTAGGACCCCATTTGACAGATGAGGAAATGGAGGCTCAGGTCCGGCAGCTTACCCAGAGTGACCCAGCCCGCTGTGACTGCCCGTCCCTGGGCCCTAGGAACCTCCGAGCTGTGGGGGTGAGGGGCTGTGGACCCCTAGCTGAAGACTCTCTCCTCTCGCCTTCCAGGGGTGCAGAGCGCCCTGTACGGCCTGGCCCTCTCCTTGCTCATCTGCGTGGCTGCGGTGGCTGTGTTCACCACCCACGTGCTGCTGCTGCTGCCCGTGCTGCTGAGCGTCCTGGGTAGGCGGCTGGGGGCGGGCCGGCAAGGGGCGGGGGCTCGCTGACGACCTCCAGCCTGCAGGTTTCTCTCGCCTCTCCATGGTTATAGTTCCACAAGGGCTTCCCGCCACGCGCAGGCCCACCCACCCCAGACGGCTGGGAGAGTCTCTGACTTTCCATCTCAGACAGCCCCTCCTGTCTGTGTGCGCCCAAGGGGAGCCAGAGGTCACCAGGCAGCAGGTCTGGGCCCCGGGAGGTGTTGCTGACCTGGCCCGTCCCACTTGCACACGCACACGCACTCACGCACACACCGTTCCCTCTGGCCCGTCCCTCCTGGCCCGTCCTAGCGCCAGCGCCACCCTAGACTTCACCCACCCCGGGGGGCCTCAATTCGCCCCCCCCAGGGCTGCGCCTGGGCTGGGTGAGCAGCCTGGTGCCCGCCCCGCAGGCATCGTCTGCCTGGTGGTGACCATCATGTACTGGAGCGGCTGGGAGATGGGCGCTGTGGAAGCCATCTCCCTGTCCATCCTCGTCGGCTCCTCCGTGGATTACTGTGTCCACCTGGTAGAGGGCTACCTGCTGGCTGGAGAGAACCTGCCCACCCACCAGGCCGAGGTAAGCCCCCTGCCTGCCTTCCCTCCCGAAGAGTCTTCTTCCAGCTCCACGCCCCTCTAGCAGCTGGGCCCCTGGCGCCTGACCCCCAGCCAGCGTGTGTTCCGGGAACTGGTTTCCACTGCCGATGTCCAGGGGCTCAGGTTCTAAGGCCAGGTCTGCCTGATCTGTGGCTTTGGGGGATCCACACCTGGCAGCCGCTGTCTCCCTAAGTGAGCACGGGGGTGGGGACAGGCAACATCCAAGGGCCCGTCCTGCTTCTCGGTTCGCTGAGTCCGAGTCTTGTTCTGTGGCTTGGGGAGCAGGAGTGGGCCCTTCGAGCCGCGACCCCAACACCCCAGCCCTGCCTCTGTGGCTTAGTGAGCCGGGCAGTGTACTCGGTGCCAGATCACCTCGGGGTGGCATAAAAGTTTTGGTTTTTCCTACTTTGGAATTGTAATGGTGTGGAAATATTCCTAAATACATAAATTAAATCAGGTGTACAATTGGCTGCTTTTGGTCAAAAGGGGGAAACCAGTTCCAATCAGCGCCCCCATTTGTGAGGCCCTCCTGTGATATACCCAGCGTCCTGGTTGCCACGGCAACATCGAAGGGGCGTGGCTGAGAGCTGCTGGAAGGGGACCTGACAGTCCCACCCCCACCAGCTGCCCTCGGCCATCCCCATTGGAGGCAGGATGGGCAAGTCCCAGGCAGGTCTGCGCCGGGTCAGCCTGTGCGGGGGTGGCCAGGTCCCGCGCCAGGGAGGGCTCCCACCGCCTGTGGGGCCCCAGCTCGGTTCTCGCCCCCACGCAGGACGCGCACTCGCAGCGCCAGTGGCGTACGCTGGAGGCCGTGCGGCACGTGGGCGTGGCCATCGTCTCCAGCGCCCTCACCACGGTCATCGCCACGGTGCCCCTCTTCTTCTGCATCATCGCCCCGTTTGCCAAGTTCGGCAAGATCGTCGCCCTCAACACGGGCGTCTCCATCCTCTACACGCTCACCGTCAGCACGGCCCTGCTCGGCATCATGGCGCCCGGCTCCTTCACCCGCACCAGGACTTCCTTCCTCAAAGCCCTGGGCGCCGTGCTCCTGGCGGGGGCCCTGGGGCTGGGCGCCTGCCTCGTGCTCCTGCGCAGCGGGTACAAGATCCCCCTGCCCAACGGGACCTCCCTATAGCCCTGGCACCGGGGCCTGACTCTTGGCACATGTTGGCCCACGGTGGGCTCGAGAGGCTGTTCTTTGACCCGGGGGCCCTGGTCCCCAAGGCTTCAGCTACCTGTGTCCCCAGGCCTGGGAGCAGTGTGGGGGCCGACGCCCGTGTGCCCTCACCACCTTGAGCGCCAGGCAGAGCTGCACCTGCCGCCAAACGCCCGCATCTGCGCTGGGCTCCCCGCCAGCAGGAGCGACCTCCTTCCTCCATGCCCGGTCACCACCGGGGTCAGGTTATTTTTCAGGGGGTCTCCCTCTCCCATCGCTTCAGTGCTCACAACAGCTCTCGGGGTGGGGGGGGTGTCACGGGCCCCTCTCTACGGACAGGAAGACAGAGGCACCACGAGGCAAAGTGACTGACCCGCAGCTGGGTCAGCACCCAGCAGAGCTCCCTCCGGCGCCTGCCTGGGGGGCCTCAGGAAGAGCACATCGGGTTCACCCCCACCCCCTCCTCCCCTTCCCTTCGGCTTTGTGACGACCAGTGCCAGGGGGTCCTGGTTCCCCCCAGGCCTGTCGGTCCTGCCGCCAGGGAGGGAGGGCCGGGCCGGGGCTCTGCATGTACTACCCCCAGCCCAGCCTCTGAGACCCTCCCTGGGGCCGGCCCCGCACAGACTTTCTCAGATCCAAGCCCCGATCTCCCCCACCCTACTCTGGGGGTGGAATTTGGGGGAGGGGCACAGTTCTGGGGGGAGCCAGCTAAGCCTGCTGCCTGCTCGCAGCAGGTGGTTTCTATGAAGGTGAAATGAAACTGCAGACCGCCGCCATTAACACGAGCATTTTAAGCACCGCTGGCTCTACCACGTTCTTAAAACTGGGGTCTCCCAGTTCGCATGCTGCCCAGCCAGACCGGGCACTAGGGATGGGCCTGGAGGGAGGTGGGGGGGATGGGAAGCGCGGGGTCCCCCAGGGCACAAGCTGAGGCTCTGGGAGTGGGCTTGGTGGACGCATCTGTCGGCTCCGCTGCTGCTCAGTGGGGACGTTTTGGGGCCTTTGTGCCTGGCCTTGACTCTGAGGTGACGTCAGAAAGGCCAAGTGGAGTGAGCCCCTCTGCCTGTGCGAAGTCTCGACTTTGTATTGGGCATGGACCCCGTTGGGCCAGCGCTGTCCCTGGGCCTGAGGCACTGAGCGCAGACTGCACCGGGAGGAATCCGCTCCAGCGCGCCCGGCCCAGCTCCCCCGGCCACCTGCAAACTGATGGGGCTGGGGTGCAGCCCCATAGCCGATGTGAAGGCAGATACCAGGCAAGCAGTTCACGGCACCCGCTGAGCTCAGCACATGCTGTGCCAGAGGCCCCCTCACACAGCAAAGTGCCACCAACAGGGGGGCTTAGGACAGCACAGATTTATTCTCTTGCCGTTCTGGAGGCTGGAAGTGTGTGCAGGATGCTCGCTTCTGGGGGCTGGGAGGGAGATCTAGCCCAGGCACTCTGGGCTGCTGATCAGCCATCTTGGCGTCGGGCCTTCCGAACCATGACGCCAACCTCTGCCTCCGTCATTGGGTGCCCGTCTTGTCGCTCTCACAAGCCTTCTCACAGGGACTCATAGGGACGCCAGCCCTGTCGCCACCCCCCAGGGCATTCCAGCTGAGGGCCAGCGTCATGCTCCAGGACCACGCGGCTGTGAAGTTGCTGATGGGGATTCAGGCGCTGCAGCCAGAGCCTGGGCCTTGCGTGGGGAGGGCGAGACTTCAGGGTTGCACCCCTTCAATGGCCACGGGGTGGGGAGCAGGCTTATGGGAAGCCAGGCAAGAGGGGGGAGATCGGGGAGAGGACTGACAAGTTCACAGGACACCCCAGAAGGTGCTCAGGAGCGGGACTATCATCACTCAATGTCTCTTGTCCTGAGACCTTCCCACAAGCTCATTTTAATGTGAAAGTGGATCATTTGCATGTCATTTGCATGTGGTCCAAATAATGCCCTTTTGTAAAGAAACCCTCATTTAGCTCATTTTCTTGCTTTTAAGAAACAGTTCCTCTTTCTTCCCCTTGGCCTCTCTTTTCAGAGTTTGGGGGGAGATGTTGGATAGTACATCACGGATGGAGGGGACACTGGCATCTCGCCCCCTGTTGTCCTACACCTCTGACCCCCGGTCACCTCCTGTGAGCTGAGTTGCCATCTATAGCTGGACACCCTGGGGCCCAGATTGGGGCACACAGGTGCACACAGCACCCCAACCAGCAGCTCCGGGCCCAGGGCCCTGCCCCACACAGGCTCCCTGCCTGCTCACCCTCCGTGGGTGGCGTCCCCCTTCCAGGTCTTTCTTCATCAAAACTAGCAGGTCCTGATTCCTCCCGGCCCTGCATGGTGGCCGCACTGCCCATCCCGGCCCCATGCCCTCCCTCCCAGGGTGGGGGCCAGGGCAAGGCTGGGGGAGGGAAACCACCCCAACTGGCTGCCAGCGCCCCTATTCAGAAGCCCCCTTTGTCTTGTTTGTGAATATTGGCGCCACAGGGTCCCGGAGGCGCTCACTGCCAAGCAGAGAGCCTTGACCTTCCTCTGCCGCTGAAGCACAGCTCACGGTCTTAATGAGCTTTCGCTGAGCATTAATGAGGTGCCCTTCGTTAGCTGGGGCACAGCCGCTAGCCTGGGGGTCTGCGAGATTGTGCAGCCATTCAGTGGGCCAAGGAGGGGCAGAGGGCAAGAGGAACCCCAGAACCTGCCAAGTTTCCCTGAGCCTCTGCTCTCTCCCCTTGGAGGTCAGGGGGCACCAATGAGCCAGCTCATGCACGGTGTTTTGGGGGTGCTTGCCCTGCACCAGGCCCTAGCCATGTTCCCCGGAATCCTCACAAGGGTGTATTCAGTCCTGTTTCGCTGCTAAAGAAACCAGCTCGGAGCCGTGAGGTGACTGGCCTAGGTCACACAGCTCGCGAGAGATGGACCTCGGAGTCCCCCGCCAGCTGACCGCACCTGAGTCCACTCTCCCTCCCCTCCAGCCTCTCAGCAGAGCAGACTGCCTGGCACACGGCGGCCGGTGTCCTGCCCTCACTGCAGCCACCCCGCGTGTGCTCGGGGAGGAAGGCGCGCCCGCCCAGGTCAGCCCCAGCCCTGCTGGGCCATCTTAAGCAAGTCACTGAACATTTAGCCCTCCAGAAAATGGGGCTAGAGGACAAAATGACATCCAGAGCTCTGGTTCCTTCCGCAGCCGAGCTGCCAGCACAAGTGCCTGAGGCCAGCTGCCCCGTGCCCACCATCGCTGGCATCCACCTCCGTCGGGCACACCCAGTGGGCAGCAGAACGGCCCCGGGGCTGTCATCTGCTCATTGGTCAGTTCAGCGCTCGACTGAGCACCTGTGCGTGCAGAAGCCCCTGCAGGCTCCCGTGAGCCAGGAGACACGGAGACTGCCCGGGCCTTACGGTCGCAGTAGGGGGAACAGCTTTGATAGAAGAACCCCTCAAACATACAACCACAAACCAAAGGGCTGGCAGGGGAGGAGGACTAGAGCGTGAAATTACACGGGGCTGGCAGAGGGGTCTCAGGGAAGGGGCTTCTGTGTTGGGATTTACAGGATGAGGACCCCTGGGGAGCTGATCCATCTTGAGGCAAAGGACGCCTGGGGCAGGCTGATGCTGAAGCATCAGAGAAGGGATTTGTTGTCTCCTGTGGGGAAGGGCTGGAGCCTTTCCCCGGACAGGGGTCAGGGAAAGGGTTGACAGGGTACAACACCCAGCCACCTGAGGAGCCCGGCATTCTGCACGCAGGACTCAGTCGCTGCACCTGCCAAGTGAATCAAGACACCAGCAAAATGGGGGGTGGGAGGAGAGGGGCGTGTAGGGGGTTAAGGGCCGAAGCCGCCTCTGAGCAGGGTTCTCAGATCAGCCTCACCAGCACCGCGGGGAAGTTGCCCGGGAAGAACTGAGTCTTTCCCTCCGGGGCCTCTGGGACTTGGGAGTGGCTTGCACGCAGCTCCAGCAAGCTAAATACCATTGCCCTCAGCATCCGAGGCTCAGTGGAGTGCTGTGAAATGTCAGCCAATCCAAACGGACTTAAAATATGAGCCCAGCAGCCAGGGTCCTGGAATCTACACACCACTGTGCCAGGGTCTCACTCTGGCAAAAGGACGAATGTCTTTGCCTGGCCCTGTTCTGTAAGGTTGCATGGATTTGCCTTATGGGGCCCAGCTCTGCCCTTTCCTCATACTCCCCCCACCCCCCACTCCCTACCTCAGTGAGACCAGGATGCAGCAGCGGGTGGAGTTCGCCTCCCGGCCATTAGGAGGCGCTCAAGAGCCAGCCCGCACCACACCTTCGGGGAGGACATCAAGGGGAGCCTCTGCCGGTTTCTTCTGCTGAGTTTCCCTGAGCTACACGGGCTTCTCTCTGATCCCTCCCCACTTTGATCTGTCTCCCATACAGCCTCTTCCTCCCTGTTCTGGTCACGGCACCTTGGTTTTTCTTTAAGGATCTTTCTTTAAGGATCTTCCTCCTTGGATGCAGGTGAAGTTGGGGCACCCTCCCCACCCACCCCCATTTCTCCCCACCCACCCCCACTCCTCCCAGTCTCCCAGCAGTGGTGGCCATGTGACTCAGGTCTGGCCAGTGTGTTCCATCTTCCCGCTTATCCAGGACTAGTGCAGACCCGACCCAAATCAGGCCCCTGAAGGTCTCGGGGACTTGGTGGACTTGTTGGGAAATAAGCACACTCCAGGCTCCAGCCTGAGCCTGCCGGGAATGAGACCAACAGAGAGGAGAGCAGAGCCAAGGTAGAAAGCTCTCTGATCTTTCAAGTCCCTGGATCCAGCCATGCCTGAAGCTAAATACCCCTAGATTTTTTTCTAAAACAAGTTAATGACTTTCCTGTTTCTTTAAACCACTTTGAGTAAAGTTTACTCTCACTTTAAATCAACAGTCCTAATTAAATAATTCCGCCCCCAACTTCACACACCCCCTCAAAGAGCTTCCCTGTGTTTCAGTTGTTTAAATCCTCAGCTCTTTCATATGGCATTCAAGGCTCCTTGTGACCTTGTGACCTGGGTCCAAACCCCTCCCCCCATCCAGACATCTCTGAGTTCTCTGGTCACTCCGGACCCCTCACCTTCCCCAGAGTGTCCCATCGTCTTCTGGTCTATGCACACAGGCCTACCTCACTTCCCCCAATTATGTCAAGCTCTGATTGGTCCCTCAAGTCTCAGCTCAGATGTCACCTCCTCCATGAAGGCTTCCTCTTCGCTCCAGTGGCTCTTTGCTGGAACACTGAATCCCACAGTATTGTGAGCTGTGTCCACATCCACTTCCCCTGACATGAGCCCTGGAGAAAGGACAGGGTGTGCCTACCCCACACAGGCCCGAGGAAGCTGGGCTTTATCTGAGGGGAATAGGGATACAATGAGATATTTTAAAAGCAGGGACCCATTTTATGCCTATCCATTTGGTAAAAACCCAGCAATTGGATAACATTCCCTTGATGAGGCTGTGGGCTAACCGTCCCTCCGATGCTTTGCTGGTGGGAATGTAAACTGGTTCAACCATTGTGGATGGTGCTTTGGGAATCACCAGAATCACAATCACAGCATCCTTTGACTCAGCCATCCTACTTCCGAGAATATATCCTGCAGATATACCAGTCAGGCGCAGAAATTATTCACTGAAGCCTTGTCTGGCATCACGATGGACTGGAACTGCTAAGTATCCATCAGCCTAAGGACCAAGGAAATAAACTACGGTCAGTCCAGACAGGAGTGTGCTCTTGGGCTGTAGGAAAGAACGAGGAAGCTTTCTAAATGCTGATCTGCAAAAAATTCCCAAGCCATAGTAGATGGAGGTGGAGGTGTTGAAAAACTGCATGTAAAATCTGCTAGCTTATGGGTTGAAAAAAAGAGATTACATACTCATTTTTATTTGTATGTGCACAAAGAAACAGAAGGAAATACAAGAGAGACTAAGATTGAGGAGCGGTGGAGTCCTGGGCAGACAGCGGGCAACAAACAGGAGGAAAAGGCTTATAAATCTTGGGCGTTTTGACTGCAGGAATGTGTTATCTGGATGACTTTTTTTAAAAAAAGATTTATTTATTTATGCATACAAGCTGGGGTACAAGCCAGAGGCGTGGGGTGGCGAGAGGGTTCACCAGAGACAGAATGGGGAGCAGAACAGACAGATCGACTGAAATACACTGCCGAGGGGAGCAGCGGGCGAGGCAGGAGAGGTCTGCTGCGCCATGTGGGAATCTCCCCGGCTGGGCGTCGAACTCGCGTCACTGCTGCTGACAGCTCCACAGCACAGCACTTAACCACTGTGCCACCAGGGAGGCCCTGGATGACTTTTTTTTTTAAGCGAAAGAGAGATGCTGCTTCCCTTGCTCCTTAGAAAGCTCACTCTGGCTGCCGGGAAGAGAGTGGATGAAGAAGGGTGGGGTGAGGCAGGGAGAGCAGTGAGGGAGGAGAAGGGGTACTGCAGGGAAAATGGAGCGGCTCAGGCCTTTTTCCTCCCTCCTGCCACTGGCCTCTATGACTCCCACCTGCGGTCTTGTTTGCCTCCTGGGTTTCACCACCCACACGCAATAATGCGTTGGTGTAAAAAGCTCGTAGGAGTGTGAGCACGGGGCACACACACCTGTGATTGTGGACACCTGGCCACGAAGCCAGCGAGCACGGGGCACATGCACCTATAAGAGGGGAGGGGAGGGGACAAGACTGGGAGGGAGGCCAAGAGCAAGGGCCAGAGAGAAGCAGGAGAGAGGGTGTGGAAACCCACAGGGGACTGGGGGCTCAGTCGCTGCCTGCTCCCCAACCCCCTACCTGCCAACCTGCCGCTGTGCCTGTGGACCTGGTTCCCTGCTTCAGCAATAAAGGCCTGCAAAATCTTTTGAGGGCTCCAGTACTCTCTTCTCCAGCCCACCTGATTGCCTGCCAGCCTGTCCTGCCTGCAGGCTCACCCCCACAATGGTGTAAGTTGGCAGGACCCGATGCAGATGGAGAGAGGACAGGACAGGTGCACCCTCTCCAGACGCTCAGCTGAAGTGCTCTAAGCCAGACGCTGCGGAAGCTGGCGGGGGCGGGGGGGGGGAGGGTGTGCAGCCTTCCTGCTGCCCTCGCTGAGCAGAGAGGGGGTGTAGGGTAAACGAGAGTCATCAGGTTTTTCCGCCCCCCCTCAGTGATGGCCCTCTGCAGGCCTATGCGCATGCCTGATGGCAGCACCTGGAGGAGAGTGTGGGCCTGCGTGAGTGGGCGCACCTGGGCCAGAGACTGGGCTTACAAGCAGAGGAAGCAGCGGCAGCAGCAGAGAACAGAGTGGCAAGCAGAGCACCGTTTGGGGTGCAGCAGAGAGACCACGAGACGCCACCAGAGAGCCCGAGAGAGTGAAGATTTGCTGGGGACTGGGAGACCTCCCGGCACCCGGCCTGCACTGTACCTGGTTGCCTCTCTCCAAGAGACCAGTAAAAATCTGAAAAGCCACCGGGGGCTCCAGAACTCCCTCCCTTTAGACCCATCTGCGCAGCTCTAGAGAGAACCTGTGCTCCTGGTGTCTTCTTGTCACTACAGGGGGCATCACCCACTCTGGAGCCAGAGTCCCCATCAGAGCCTTTGACGTGGCCCAGAGAGTGGCATAGCCTGATGTGCCGCGGGACTGCCTGGAAGCGGCAGCTCAGGATAAAGGGAAGAGGCTGGAGTCGGACTGTGTCTGCCCTGGAGCTGACTCGGGAAATCAGGGCTTGCATCTTCATGCCCCTCCACTAACCGTGTGAGTTTGGGCAGGTCGCTTGCCCTATCTTAACCCACTTGCCCGTCGGTTAAATAGAACAATATCCATCCTACCTGCGTGCTTTAAATGAGATCATAGATGCCAAGCTCTTGGCCATCATGTCACCTGCTAACCCGTCGCTACTCTGTCATTGTTCTAAAGCGATTTCTCCCAACTCGAGCAGCAGAGTGCTGGGAGTTGCAAAGCAGTTCAATCAACAGGAACGTTCCCTCACTAGTTTCTCTGCAGGAATGTTGTCTCATTGATGTTGGTCTGGCCACAGGACTTGCATTGTTCTTTGGGATTTTAGCAAGAACGAAGCAGGAGAAAGTTTGAAATCTGCCTGTCTCGGGGGTTTGTCCTCTGAGCTCCTGCCTCTCTGTGGGAACAGGTTCAGAAACCCCGCTGCTTCCAAGGAGTCAAGAGACGTGTGGAACAGACTTGCCCCAAACTGGAACCTGGAGCCGAGCCCAGCTGGTCCTAGTCCACGCTAATTCCCAGCTGACTGGGGAATGATGGTTTTAAGCCCCTGAGTTTCCAGAGGCTTCTGATGTGGGATCTTCGCCGCAATAGCTGGTGAGAGCGTTATTCGTTGCTTTCAGAACGCTGTGGTGTCTCCAGCCTTCAAGGCCCTTTAGGATCTCACTGACAATATCCCTGTTTTTATCTCCTACCACTGCCCCCGCTTATTTCAGTTCCCTCTCCAGTCAAAGCAAACACCTTTGAGTTTCTGATCCGTGCATGCTGTGCCTCCCTTCCCGGCCTTCGCGGGGCCTGGCCTCGCGCCTGGACACGCCAGGGACATGCCTCCTCTCCCCATCACCGGTCAGCTCCTCCGTATTCTTCAGGACTCAGACTCCTCCAGGAAACCTCTGCTGGCGGCTGCATCTAGGTTAGTTGTCCGGGGATATGACCCGCACCACCTCGTACTGCCCACCCTTGTATTGTTTTTTTTTAAAGATTTATTTATTTATGCATACAAGAACTTGGGTGTAGGCCAGAGGTGTGGGGAGGGGGTGAAAGATTCACCAGAGACAGAGTGGGGAGCAGAATGGGCGGATCTACTGAAATACACTGCTGAGGGGAGCAGTGGGGAGACAGGACAGGTCTGCTGCGCCATGTGGGAAGCTCCCTGGCTGGGGATCGAACTTGTGCTGCAGTGGCTCTGGATAGCTTCATAGTGTTGACTTAACCCCTTTTGCCACCAGGGAAGCCCCCACCACTGCATTGTTAAAGACTGCCTACTGGCCTGCATGAGGGCACGCCCCACGGATATGAACACCGGGTATCCCCAGTTCCTGTTGTAAGATGTTCATTGTAAGTAACTGAAAAAGTTTCCTACCCTTTCAAGTCTCTGCCTGCCTACGTGAAAAATGGGAAGGAGCTCATCAGAGCTGGTGACGGTGCCCCGGCCTGGCTTCACTGCCAAGGCAGGAGGAAGCAGGCCCCTTTTGCTCCCCAGCAACTCCACGTCTCCTTGTCTTCAGCCTCCTCCCGAATCTTTCTCAAAGGGCCCTGAGGTTGGGGGCGCAGACTGTCAGCAAAAGAGCAGTGGAAACAAGCCCACCTGAGGGAGATGCTACCCGTGCTTACCTAGTGTAAGGACCATGGAGCAGCTCAGTCTTTGTCACCTCCCACTCTAGCCCTAAGGCTGTCACCTGTGGCCTTGCTTACCCCCTAGGTTCCATTATCCATGTGTCAAATCATGTTATTGTGAGAAAGCGCTTAGGAGTTGAGCACAGGGCATGCATGCCTGTAAGTGCAGACTCTGGGGCGTGGGCACGGGGCACACATGCCTGTAATTACAGCCCCCAGGCCGAGAAGCCATGTACATGGTGCGTGCATTCCTGTAAATGCAGATGCCCAGGCGGAGGAGAGGGGAGCCAGAGAGATTGAAGAGAGGGAATGCGGAGACTGCGGGGGCTGGAGGCTCTATTGCTCCTGTCTGTTGCTTGACCTGTGTATCCGGGTCCCTGCTTCAGCATTAAAGGCCTGTCCAGTATATCAAAGGCTCCAAGATTCTTTTTGTTTGCCCAAATCAACCATGAACGGCCTGGGATGGCTGCACCACAGCCGGCTTGTGGAGGAGAAGAACTGACAGGGCTGAGCTGCCTTGGTGAGAACAGGCAGAAACCCAGCAGGCCCCCAGCCTGGAAGGAAGGCGAAGCCCCATTTTCACAGGAGATCACGACTCACTCGTCTCCTCTCAGTGGTGGGGTTCATGCCCAGGCTGGCTGGCTGGCTTCAAGGTCAGCTTCCCCTACACACCGCTGCCCCCACACAGGGGACTGACCTGGGAAGCCCTGGTGTTGCAGGGGTATCGGGGGGCAGGAGCCCTAGAGACAGTGTAGTGAAAGGAGGGGCTCCTCTGATGTCTACTGCGCGATTCACAAGAGGCTGTCCCATGCAGACCCTCGCAAGTTCCTCGCCACCTTGTGAAGCAGGCTTACTACAGCCCATTGCACAGAATAGAAAACCAGAGTTCAGCAGGTGCAGCACTTCTCCCGGGTCCCACAACAGATGGTGAAGCCGGGGTGAGTTTCCTCCCACCTTGATCTCTGGATCACGGAATTCCAGAGTTCCTATCCAGGAGCTCGGGGGCCCTTGTCCCAGCGAGACTTTTTTTTTTAAAGATTTATTTATTTATGCATACAAGCCAGGGTACAGGTCAGAGGCGTGGGGCGACAAGAGGGTTCACCAGAGACAGAGTGGGGAGCAGAACAGGCAGACCGATGGAAATACACTGCTGAGGGGAGCAGTGGGCAAAGCAGGAGAGGCCTGCTGCACCATGTGGGAATCCCCTGGCCAGGCTTTGAATGCGCACCGCAGCTGCCGACAGCTCCATAGCACTGTGCTTCACCCATTGCGCCACCGGGGAGGCCCTAGGGAGACTTCTGATGATGTGTTCAGATACATCCAATTGCCGTGCTGTGGAAACCCAACCATCGCTGGGTTTACCTAGACCCTTGCAAGTCACGTGGTCTCTCTGGCCCTCTGTTATTTATTGCTGCCTAACAAACCACTTCAAAATCTACTGGCTTAAAACGACCATTTGTTTAGCTCATGGTTCTGTGAGCTAATTAAATTAAGCCAAGCTCATTCAGGTGGTTCTTCTGATCCTAGCGGGCTCCCAAAAGTCTGCAGCCGCCTGTAGGTGAGTAGGTTGGCTGAGGAGTTTAGCTTGGGGGCTTGGCTGACAGTCAGGCTGGGGGAGAGGGACCCCAGGGCCATTTGTCACCCACCACCTGGTAGGCTAGCCCAGGGCCGGGGCTCCTGGAGAAGGACAGATGTGCACAGGAACACTGCTGATTGCCCCCACCCCCATTCCTGTTGAAGCCCTATACTCAGAGATAGGGCTTGGAAGTGGTGATTAAGTTAAAATGAGGCTAAGGTGGGTCCTAATTGAGCTGCAGCAGTGTTCTGTAGGCAGAGGAGATCAAGACAGATAAGTGTAGATGTGAAGATGAAACACCACATGACGATGGGGGACAGCGATGACGCCTCCTCAGGCCAGGGAAGACAAAGATCATTGGCAGACCGTCAGCAGTCTGAACAGGCCAGGAAGGATCTTCCCTACATGTCTTAGAGGGGGCAGGAGCCTGCCCACACCTTGATTTTTGGACTTGTGACCTCCAGGACTGGGAGACGATAAATGTCTGTGATTTAAGCCCCCAGTTGTGGTCTTAGTGATGGGGGCCCTGGAAACGACTCTGCTGCTGTGGTCTAGGATTAGAACTGGGCCACTGTCATCTCTGCTGCATTCTGTTGTCAAAGACCGTCACGGGGTGGCGCAGTTTCAAATTGTGGGAAGTGGGTCCTACCTCTTGGTGGGAGGACCGGAGAGTCTTGTTGCAAAGGGATGGGAATGCAGGGGAATCACTGTGACTATTTTTACAAACCACACTCGGTTACTTCATCTGCCAAACGGAATCAGTGATAGTACCTAACTCTGTTCTGGTGAGAATTTAATGAGACCATGTTGATAAAGCACTTAGTTTGGAGCAGGACATAAAGGGCTCCATAATGCAAATGATATCCTATCAAATAGATATTTTTTGAGGACAGGTTTTTATTCTCAATTGAACCTCAGTGTTTAGCATAGTGCCTGGCCTGGAAGAGCAGTTTAGGAATGGAGTCTAATAAACCCCAACTGTTTGGGTATAGGGAGTCCCTGTCTGCCTCGAAGGGCCCTCCCAATGCCACTTTATAGCTGAAAGTGCCAAGTCCATTGTGAAAAAGCTACTACTTAAACCAGCAGCTTTGTTCCCATGGCAGTTGCTATGGAGAACATAGAGGCTACTCAGAGATTGAGCTCACTCTTCCCGGCGTACTGCTCCAGAGGCACGTGCTCCCATCTCCTGGTCCAGACAGGCGGTAACCCACAGAGAAGAAGGCACCGTCACCTCCCACTCTGAGTCAGGCAGAGCTGGCTTAGAGGCAGGTCAGCTCTTCCAGGCCTCTGCTCTACTCCATACCCTTCTCCAAACTATCACTGATGCACGAATGGATCACAGGTGTGCATCCTTTGTAGCCTCCTTTTCCTGAGGATTGCAAGCTGGGGCCTGAAGATGAGATTATCAAGCTTGGTTTTAGAAAAAGGACACAAGAATGGAGGGGAGAGGAAGGACACATATACTCAAGTTTGCCAACCCAAAAATGCAATTTATAAAATGAAAATTTGGTGTGACATTCAACTAAATTAACAATTTAAAGATAATTCACAATGCTCATACCATTAAGCAAATGCACTTTAAATTGATTTCAAATTAGTGGGCTAATGATTTCCCCCAGGTCCAGTCTCAGCCAGCCCCCAGAGCAGTGTTTTTAATAAGAGGTAGGTGTGCAGTAACAGCCTCTATTCCATAATTGAAGCCATAATTGAACTTGAGGTCATATCCAAGGGCCCTATTGATCTACATAGAGACAGAAAGTGCTGACAGTGACCATCTTCAGGCCAGATGGGTGGGGTGGGCTGGGGGAGAATCCTGCAGCTGTGGCAGATTTGGAGATCACTTCCTGTATGACCTGCAGGTAGACTTGATGGCTGATGGGGGAAGCTAAATAACCTTGAGGGAGGCAGAGCACTCAATCCAGTCCTGCAGGGACTTTGTGAAAGGCATGTTGAGGACCTGTATGACCCTCCAAGATTCCCAGGGTCCCAGAGTCAACACTACACCCTTGTTTGTTCCACTATGCCTAGCTGACCCCCAACTCTTCAGGTAAAGGTAATCAAAGCCAAGATACACCTCAGATGCATTATCTTCTCCCTCCTTATCCTAATTTTTGAGTCCTTTAACAGCCCAGAAAGGGCTTCCCCAACCCCAACTCAGAAAGGCAGTGTCGAAGCTTTTTGGTTCTTGTTGGCATAACCTGATTGCTCTTATTTTATGAAGCACATTACCCATCTCTATTGCTGCCTCTAAAGGAGCGATAAATTTGGCTCCATCTCAAGAGAACATCAGAGGATCATTTTATTCTTTGCCAGTTGTTTTGGCATTCTGCATCCAAATATGTTTTCTCTAAATGGTGTATTAGACAAGTGGAAGTGGGAGAAGCAGAGGGGGAGAAAGAGAGGTACAGAGGAAAGGAGTGAGGAGAATAACAGAACTAATGTTTTAAAAGGAGAGAGAGAGAGAGAGAGAGAGAGAGAGAGAGAGAGAGAGAGAGAGATTGATTTTACAGAAGAGTAAGTGTGCAATGGGAAATCTTCATGACCCCAAAGAACAGCTAGGAGGGTGAGGCAGACTGTGGGTACTGGGTCTCCTAATGAAGGGATCAATGTTTTGAACAATATGTAATGTACTCCATGTGTGCACTTGAGATTGTTAAACTGTCTATAATACAAATTTGAACCCTAAAAATTTCTAAACAATGTGAATTAGCATAGCTATAATGCTCCCAAATCTCATAAACTTGGGAGAAAGGCAAAAAAGGAGAACAAAGGAGAAGGACCTTGCTTTTCCTCTGCTACCTGTGCCCCTCCTGTTCTTGAAGCATAAAGCACCTTGCAGATTTTTAATTGGCCTTTGAGTGTGTGGAGCACCCAGGGTTATTCCATGGCGCTGGGAGTTAATACTGGCCCCTAGATCTCCTTGGCTGGATTCTTCTCTCATATACATTATAATCTAGAGTGTGGAGGAAGAAGGGAAGGTTATTTATTCTAAACCCCACATCATCTCATTCAGATTCCATTACAGGAATTAGTCATGGTGGTAACCAAGGAAAGAAAAGGTCTTAGAGAAGAATATTTCTGGTTTCTAGGAAGAGATTAGAATACTCATCTAATCAATACTGATCAATAAAATATAATATATAAATATTAGACTTATTTAATCTGCATTAATTAAAGCTGCATTATCTAAACAGAGTTCTGGCAGAATGTCTTCTCTGGTTATCAAGAGAATGTGGAAAAGGCAAAATCAGGATGGAGGAATTAAAAAAAAAGCCTAAATTGATACAGCCACTTTGAACACATATGTTTACACAACGACTAACAATTCCACGCCTTTGGCATACACCCAACATAAACGAGTGTGTATCATCAAAAGGTATACACGTGGATGTCAGCTTTATTTATAGTATTTCCAAACAGAGACAACCCAAATGTCCATCAATGGTATAATGAGTCAATACACTATGGTTTATTTACACTAAAGAGTATTATACAACAATAAAAAAGAATGAACTGCTGGGGCCTCCCTGGTGGCACAGTGGGTTAAGTCGCAGCACTATGAAGCTATCCAGAACCACTGCAGCACAAGTTTGATTCCCAGCCAGGGAGCTTCCCACATGGTGCAACAGACCGCTCCTGTCTCCCTGCTGCTCCCCTCAGCAGTGTACTTCAGTTGATCCACCTGTTCTGCTCCCCACTCTGTCTATGGGGAATCCTCTCACCACCCCACAACTCTGGCCTACAACCCAGCTTGTATGCATAAATAAATAAATCTTTAAAAAATGAACTACTGATGTGCAACCATATGAATGAATTGCAAGAGATAATGTTTAATGAAAGAAATCAGAAGCAGAAGAGTGCACACTGAATTATCCCATTTACATGAAGTTCAAGAACAATAAAAACTAATCTATGGTGATGTCAGAAAAGTGGCTAATCTTGGTGGAAGGTAGCACAAAAAGAGGCTGCTGTGAATGTTATATATTTTTATGTGGCTGTTACACACACTTTAAAACCATATGGTTATATATGTGTACATTTTATAAATTACATTTCAATTTTCTTAACAAATGGTGTTAGATGATAATTCCATTACTCTAAAATTTAAGTCATCATCCACTATTTGCTTCTCAAAGGCCATAAGATTCGCAGAGCTTGGGCTTTGTTTTTCATCCTGAGAGAAATAGGAACGTATCTGCCCATTGTACAAATGAAGATACTGAGTCACGGAATCTTCTGGCAGTGGCACGTTGTAAACCATCAGGCCCAAGGCTGGACTTGCAGGTGTCAAGATGAGTTCAGACTGTGAGCTGAGATATGTGGCACCTCTTCCATTTCTCATGGCATCATTGGTGTGGTTCACAGCCCCTGATGCTGGACACGCCCTGAAGAGATGCCAAAAGGGCTCATCATGCCATAGCCCTGCCACTTTCCCTAGAGAAAAATAGGAAAGCTGCAGCAGCACCCCTGGATAAGATACAAGAAATGCCAAATGAGAATTGAATTACAGTCCAGCCATGTGATTGCCAGCTGCTATCATTGCAGTACAACCCAACTGTGTCAGGGCACAGTGACCACACGCTGCCAGAGGATATTTCAGCACCTCGGACAGAGGCGACAAATCCGGGAGCCCGGCTGGGTCTATTATTTCAGCACCGGGGACAGCGGCTCATGCATTAAATGGGTATGGAAATAGACTGGGTTGGCAAACCTTATTTGCGGGAAGCAATCTTCCCACGGTTTGCTATTTACACACAACGCTACTGCTTCCAGCTTTGTATAACAAATTAAATTCTGACAGCATTAAAAATGTATGTGTGATAAGAAGATTGGTTTGGAAAACACCCAACATTTACCTCCCCTCCACCTCCAATCCAGGTGTTTCCCAAGGGACATATACTTCAGGGAATGCCCAGGTAAGTGGGTTTTTCACATTTAAAATTGTCATTAGGTACATGGGTAGAAGAACAGGACCTGTTCTTCTGGGACCCACTTTATTTCCCTTTTTGAACCTAGATGCAAGAATATCTTCCCATTTGAGAGTGAAAAAGATTATTTAAAAACCTGCCCTTTAAAATATGTGCACCATCAAGTAATTCACTCATTCAGCAAGTATTTGTTGAAAGCCTATTGTGTGCCAGGCCTTGTGTTAAGTACTGAAAATCTAGCACTTATATTTTGGAGAGTCAATTATATTCCCTGTTCATGTGGAAATGCATTGTGATGGGAGTGAAAGACATATAAGCATATCAACATATCAATAGTTTGGATAATTTCAGTTCATTGTGAGTTATATGAAGACGCTAAGCAGAGTAACAGGCTATATTGTCACTGGGGGAGATCTATTGTGGCTAGGGTGGTCAGGGAAGGCCTCTCTGGAGAGATGTTTGAGTAAAGACTTGAATGATGAGAAGTCAGATTTGTGAAGATCTAGTAGAAATGCATTTCAGGAAAAGGGTGCAGCCACTGGAAAACAAGTGTTGAGATGCTCAACGAAGGTGCTGAGGTGAAAACAAGCATACTAAGTTCAAAGGATGGAAAAGAGACCAGGGCAGATGGAGTACAGTGCATAAGGGGAAAACATGGAGGAAATAAAATCAGAGAAGTAGAAAGGAACCTGATCACATGGGCCTATAGGTCATGTAAAGAGTTTGGATCTTAAGCATGGGAGTGCTATAGTCTGATCTATGTTTAAAGCAACCTGTTTTTTTAGCTGCTATGTGGAGAATAGACTGGGGAGATGGGAGGGGAAACTGAGGGATCAAGTTAAGCTGATGCAAAGGGCCACTGAGGGGTGGTGGTGATAACACCTCCTCACCTCCATGGCACACAATTTTATGTCCAAAATTAAAGATGCACTTCTCTGAGTCATCTAGTTCACTTCCTCCTTCTCTCTTGTAACCAATGCTATACATTTGTGAGATATTATAAGAGAAAATGCACAGAGCCACACACTATGGTTTATTTACTGTTGAAAGAATATGTGGTGAAATCAGAAATAGAATATCTTGCCTCTCTTATGCCCGTTCTTCTCAAACTCTTTAATTCATGGACTACCACTTTAGTTTAGGGGAAGGGCATGGAGTGCACTTAATCCACTCCTCATGGCTCACCATCTTAGAAATAACTGTTATCACAGCCCGTGGGAAGTATGGGCTCATAATGATGGGTTGTCAATTGTAGAGTAGTATCAATTGTGCAGGGAACAAAAGCATCAGCATATATGATATTAAAAGTATTAATACAAGAGCGATATGACTTCCCAGACCACAAATGCATAGTAAGTACCCAATTAGGTTCACTAGTCAGAGATGCCTTAGGAATTTGCGCCCATATGACCACCAGAATGGGGTGGGGGAACAAAGATCACTTAGTATCTCATTCACTAACTCACTCAAGGATATTAGGGAAATCCATTTCTCTCCCAGGGCCTCATTCTTACCTGTTAAATAAGGGAATTCCTTTGAATTCCACTATCCTCTGGATCAGTGTGTAAGTGGCCCTAGGACTTGCATTTCCCACATTCCTTTTGTGTCACCACTGATTCTTCCCAAGCCCCTGAAAAGTGTGGAAGAATTGTATCATTGTGCCCATTTTTCAGAATGGAAAAACTGAGACCTAAGGTCACAAGGACTATTCATAAATTTACAAACTGAGATACAGGGGACTTAGATTCCATAACAACTCACCCAAATCCTAACTTTCAAGGTAGTTGACAGTAACATACTCTGCAAGGTCTTACCTACCTCACTTGCTAACTGTTCTCTTCCCCTATTCCCAATCCCTTCAAACCCCACTGTGTATTTTGGCTCTCCTGCAACCTCTCTGGTTATCATTAGGAGTTGTGCTGGGACTACTAAGATGCCTGTGCTCTGTGTAGCCCCTCAGTACAAATCTCAGTTTCAAGGCCAGGGGCAAATCCCAGGTCTTTCCACTGGGCTCATAATTGAAATATGTCAGCTCATTAGCATGGAGAAGGGAAGGAGAACACTGGGCTTATTCACCAGGCCTAATTTAGTAGATGTTCCCGTTGCAGCTCCTGGCCTCGGAGGAATCTGCTGCCCGCCTGTGTGCACCTGTGTTTGTTATGGAAATTACCACTCACCCATACATATAAATCTGCAAGAGAGCCTCTTGTCATCTCTAATAGTTCCACAGGCTGTAGGAGACAGAAGCTTGTGCAGAGCTGGGACTATTTTGGAGATGCTGAGACCTCCATCTTTGTGCTAACAACAGAGGAATCTTGCCCACCCAAAGAGCTCATGTAGCCATTTCTGGTCATCAAGAGTTTGCTATGTACCATCCACTAATCCTCGCAGTGACCTTATGTCCTCCGTATTTCAGATGAGCATACTGAGGCGAAGACAGACTTCAGTGACTTGCTCAATACCATGGGAATTACCCAGTATTTAGGTTATCTCTGAGACCCTGGGATTCTTGGGGGGGGATAAAGTCATGGCATGAGGAGAGGAAGGGGGTGACACACTTTGTCAGAGATGAGGACCCCCAGATCTGCCTCCCACTATTTCTCCCCTGGAAAGTATTCTGCTCCTTCTGGAGCAAGTTTCTCCCCCACAGAATAAGGTCTGGGGCTCAAAATCCTGGCCTTTTCCCCATGTTTGTGTACCAGCTCTGCTGCTGAGAATTTTTAGTTGTGTTGGAAACTTGGAAACCCTGGTCAGGACCTTGTTGGGGACAAGACTCTACCCAGAGGATCAAGCGGTACTATCAAAACCCTGTGTCTCTGTGCTCTCAGCTCTGCCTGTGCTTGGACTCGCTCTGAGGTGGACTTACTCCAAATGGCAGCCAAGAGAGTGACTGTAGGTTCAAACACTGATCCTCCCAGAAAATCCCTCTCCCAAATCCATAGATCAAGACCAGCAAAAACTAATGGCCCTGCCTGGGTCACATATTCATCTCTGGACATTTCACTGTTGCCACGGGGTGGGGCTCACCTGGTTGGCCAGCGTGGACCAGGTGACTACTCCTTAGGGAGATAAGAGGAGCACCATAATTGACAAGCATACCAAGGCTGTGGGTGTGTGTCGTGTCTGTCCATCAATGACCTCACGATGCCTCTCTCCCACATGCTCATTATGATGGGACACTGACACGACTCCCATCTCAAGGTTGAGTTGCTCCTTTTCCCTTGAATCTGGGCAGACTTTGTGGCAGCTTCCACCAACAGTAAAATTGACAGTGTCCTCATATCCTCATGTCCAGGAAAAGGGACAGATCCATTCCTAAGAACCCAGCAACTCCCCCTTCTTGCCTCTTGGAGCACTCACCTCTACTGCTCTGGGCCCCCATTAAAAAAGTCCAAGGTCCCATGGGCAAGGAAGCCACATGAGGAGGACAAGGGCAGGGGTGCGGACGGACAGCCCTAGTTGAGGTTCAAGTGCACATAAACAGCCACCGCCAGACAGATGGGCGATGCTGCCGCAAGGTCATCCTTGCCCCTGGGCTGAGTCCTGCTTTGTGAGGCCCCTTCATGTGGCCCTGCTGTGCCCTTTCCCGACCGACCCAGGGGCTCTGTGGGCACAATCAGATGGCTGTTCTGAGCTGCTAAGTTCAAGAGTAATGGGTCATGCCGCAACAGCTAGCTGGAACTGTCTGTGTGAGTGTGAGTGTGAGAGTGTGTGTGTGTGTGTGTGTATTACCTCAGGGGAAGCAGTTTCCCACAGGAATTAGAAGAAGGAGGATGAAAAAGCATGGTAAACAAACAAGCACCACATCATATCTAGAATTGCCCACGTGCCCATCGTTTTTTGTTTTTTTTTTTAAAGATTTATTTTTGCATACAAGCTGGGGTGCAGGCCAGAGGTGTGGGGCGGCGAGAGGGTTCACCAGAGACAGAGTGGGGAGCAGAACAGGCGGATGCGCCATGTGGGAATCTCCCCGGCCGGGCATCAAACTCCCGGCGCAGCCACCGACATCTCCACAGCGCAGCACTTAGCTGGTTGCGCCACCAGGGAGGCCCTGCACATCGTTTTTTAACATGTCCATTCACTACCGGGAGGGGTGACTGTGCTATCCAGGCAGTGTGCAAGTTGGTCCATGCCAGGCACAGAGCCTCACATTGCCCAGTTAGCTTGGCAGGGCGTTAAAGCGCTTGTTAGCTCTGCTCTCATCCCCTCTTCTTCTACCCGGTGAGCCGGCTGCTCCTTAAGCCGGATGTCCCCACGCAGGGGCCTCACGTTACCCAGATCTAGGATTTACTGCTCACCTTATGTCCTTTGTAAATGGTGCCCCCTGAGCTATACCAGGTCAGTGGCATTGACCTTGAAGTCCCGGGCTCTCACCCCCACCAGCCCCAGGCCTTCTTGCAGCCCCTCCTCCCCAGGCTCCTCTCACCCCCCTGCTCCCTGCAGCCTCCTGGGTCCTGACTCAGGGGCACGCTTTATATTCTGCTCCTCTTCTCTCCCTTCTGTGCTTATTCTTTCCTTCCAGGCTCCCGGCTGCCCTGCTGCTGAACTCGTAGATTCTCAAAAGGCCCCTTTCTCCATCCTCTACTCCCAGGAGCCATCAAACCACTGGGAGAAGTGAGCCTGCCTTCCCAGGTGTCACAGCACTGAGGGTAAGAATAAGCTCTAAGTCAGCCACCTGGCTTGAACTCCTGGCTCAGCCACCTGCCAGAGTGTCCCTGGGCACATTCATCTGTCTCACGGCCCCGGGTATAATAGAAAACAGTCGTGCCCATCTGGTGGGCTGTTATGAGGATTAAACAAGATAACCCAGGTGAAGGATCTACACTTTGCTCCTGTTCATTGAGATGAGACAAAGACTATCAAACTCCTTGTTTACAAGAATTCCATCAGTCCCGGGTTTAGTTTCACCTTCTTCATGGAGAGAAGAGGCAGCACCCAGCACCCTTCTCTGCTTTTACAATCACGAGTATTTACACCTTTCAGAAAACATAAAATCCATTTACATATTATTATCAGAGGAGCCAATTATTGAGTTAGACAATCAGTCGATCAGAATAATGGGGCTTTTCTTTAAGGGTAAAAACTGCTCACCGAGGAGTATCGCAACTGTCTCTAAAGCCAGGATGCCTTGTAAGACTCTTTTGTTAGAAATAACATTTGCAAGGATGGATTTTTGATACAGACTAGACTCTGCTTTGCTATAGCTTCAGGGAAAGTGGAAACCTTCTTTTACATCTTATCTTGCTGAGATTTCTTTCACCAGCAGTTAGAGGGACCTACAGTTTTCAGACTTGGTATTGGAATTCTATTAGTCAGCATGAAGGTGGAGAAAATGCAGGTTGGAGGAGGTCAAAATTTACAATAAAAAAGAAAAGGGCAGAATAGTGTTATTTGAGGAAAGGTGGCTTAATTGATCATTGTCATTCATACATAACAGTCACACTATGTAACAGTCAGGACATTAGGATTTGCTCTTAATCTTTGTTCTATGACACATGACCCCCCACTAAAACCAGTACCCCACTGGTCAGTATTGCCAGGACAGAAGACACACAGCCTGGCCACCAAAAGTTATGTTAAATTATTTCAAATTCCACGATGGCAATCTCAAGCCTTTTGAAGGGGACACAGTCAGAAAGCTTTCCAGATTCCTTGTCTCTCTCTCTCACACACACATACACACACACAAACACACACACGCACATGCGTGCACACACACACACACACACACACACACACACCCGCCGCCCCCGTTCCAACCCTGACCTGCAGATTTTCCAGCCTCCCTCCTCCATGCTCCCCAATTCCACGCTCCCCACAGCCAAAGGCCCAATCTGATAACCCTAGGGCCCTCCCTGGAGGTGTTTGGGAAACTAAAGTGGGTCAAAGAAACCAGTAGACTGTGCCAGAATCTTCTTAGTGAGCAGGGGTCATGTCAGGCTGGGGGCACTCCCGGGGCAATCCTTCTGTCCTGTCACACTCCCACTAGTGTAGGGATAAGGACTCAGTGGCTGGTGTCTCTCTTCTTCCCAGCAGCATCCCCAACCTGACATTTATTATATATCACCCCAACTCTAATTCACCAGGGACTGCAGCAAATCACAGGGTTGGGTGCCGGGAAGATACAGAGGGAGAAAGCTTTGCTCTCCTAGCCCCACCGGTTCTGTGCTTGCCTAGAACCCTGGCAGACAACCCAAGAGGCTTTTCATGTCAACCCACAGCCAGATCTGGGCGTGGCCGCAGCTCCCAGGGCAAATTAGTGTGAATCCCTGGGGTCACCTACCCGCCCTGCCTCACCCGATCTGTGTGCAGCTCAAACAAGGAGACACTTGGCAAGTTTCCCTCTTTTCCCCACCTGCCTGCACCACAAGCCCCCAACACATGCGCTGCTCAGCTCACTTCCTTGAGAGCAATGACCCCAGGGTGTGAGCTTCTGGCCACAGGCACTTTGTCTGACACGTGGCAGATGCTGAGTAAGTAAAGGTTGAATGAACAAACAGGCACCACTACTACGGGTCAAGGATCACCATAGATCACTTACTCACTGAGGCCTAGCGGAGGGCAGGTTTAGAAGGGACTGAGTACTGGGCCTCCCTGGTGGCGCAGCAGTTAAGCGCTGCCCTGTGGAGCTGTCGGCAGCCGCGACGCGGGTTCGACGCCAGGCTGGGGAGATTTCCACATAGCGTGGCAGACCTCTCCTGCCTCGCCTGCTGCTCCTCTCAGCAGTGTGTTTCCAGATCCATCGATCTGCCTGTTCTACTCCCAACTCTGTCTCTGGTGAACCCTCTCACCGCCCCACGCCTCTGGCCTGTACCCAAGCTTGTATGTATAAATAAATAAATCTTTAAAAAAAAAAAAAAGAAGGTACTGAGTACAGAGTTCCTCATCCTCGTGACAAATCCTTGTTGAGCTTGCATGTCAGGCACTTTCTAGGGGTGCAGTGGATGGGGCAGGCCCATCTCTGCCCTTGTGGGAATGAAAGGTGGGCTTCATGGGTTGATATAGGGGCTTCCTGCCCCCCCAGGGCAGAAATAAGTCAACCCCCTCACACACCAGGAACCAGCTCTCACCAGGTCCCCACCGCCCACACCTCCCAGGACCTCCAAAATGAGAGAGCAGCGGTGAGGGAGTGGGTGTCATTGAAAGTGGCCTTTGTCGGGTTAGACCCTAGGCCCCCAGCAGGCACCACCCACGGCCCCAGCTGCCAATTTCCTGAGACAAAAAGGCTCATCCATATTTCATTTAGGCGCTCAGCTCCCTCAGCTGCTTCGGTTCCTTCCATGGACCTATTTCACACCCCCCGCCTCGGAGAAGCGCTCTGAGGACCAAGGAGAGGACCAAAGGGCGATGCGGACCCTGAGCTGACAGGCCCTTGGCCCAAAGTCCCCCCTTCCCCCCCACTTTCGCACTCATTCTGGGATGGCTCAGACTGCACCCTGAGCCTGCCCCCTCCCGCCCCACCCCCACACCGTTCTGGGCTTGCCACAAACCTGGTCTCCCAGCGAATCAGCACAGACCAGGGAGAGCCCATCTTGAGCTCCTGCAGCTGATCAAGGACAAGATCTGGGATTTTCATCATGAAAAGGACCTCAGAGATAAGAGAGCTACTATTCATTTTCTCCCTCTGCCAACAGTGACTGGTGTTTGCCTTTTTTCTTCCTTCTTGCAGAAACAACTAGAAACCGAAGCAGCTGGAGGGCTTGGGGGCCCCAACAGTCCATGGAAACTGCAGGATTTTACTAGCTTGGCTATGGATGGGTAGGAGAAAAGGGGAGTCTGCCAGACAGCGGGGAAGATGGGCAGGAGCCTCAAAGGGCCCCCAACCTAAAACAGCCCAAACTGCAGAAGCTGGAACAGGAGCTGGGACCACAGGTCCCCAGGAATGTGGGGTCACGGATTAGGAATGGGGGGCTCTCGTCTAGTTCAGCTCTGCTCTGGTGACCTCGGACGGGTCCCTTCCTCCTCTCGACTTAGCTCACTCAGTTGTCAAATAAAGGAATTGGCTCAGATCACTGATTTTCAAGAGCGAATTTAAAGGAAAAGCCCCTCCCAGAGGGAAGGTTTTCGAAGCTCCTTAGTAACCCAGCAGCACCCAGCTCAAAATGAGAAGGGGAGCGCCCACTCAGAGGAGGAACCTTCTGAGCCCAGTTTGGAGGTGTCTTCAGCTTCACCCCACAGTTCCCAAAGGGACCCAATAATCCATTCGCGTGAGGTCCCGCCCAACCTGCTGAGTCCAACCTTTAGAACAGGGAGCCTGGGAGTCTGCATTTTCCAAAAATTCTCCTACTGAGTCTAGTCATGAGCTAGATGAGACGGCTGAGCTGGAAGGTTGGGGGAAAAAGGAAGAAGAACAGGGACCCCCTGAGGCTCCCAAAGGGCAGAGCACAGGTGTGTGAGGTCTGGGGCATCTGGGGAGCCCCTCAAGACCCCTCCACAGGGCGCAGGTGCAGGGACATTCAGTCTTTGGCCCTGAGCAGGGCTGGTGGGGGACAAGCATTATCTGCCTCCCTGAAGACGCCTGCTGTACAGACACAGCGTGGAGAGCGCCTTGGAGAGCTCCCCTGGAGCACTGGAGTGTCTGTTTACAGTTCATTAGCTACTTGACAGAGAGGCTCCAAGAGCCAGAGACATAAAGAGGAAGTGTCAGGGCCCCGGCTGCTGTGGATCCGTCAGAAATGGAGATAAAGCTGCGTGGAGATGAGCGGGTCTGACAGCGCGGCAGAGGCTCCTGCGGGGCCCTGGCCGGGCGCCCCACTGGGGAACACGGCTCAGCCGGGCTCTGGACCACCAGCCTCCGTCCGGCCCAGCTTGAGAGCCGAGACCGCCACCCGCTGCCCAGCCGGCTGGCTCCACAGTTATTCACATCCCAGAAACCATGGAGGTGCCTAGCAAGAGGGGACCCGCTGGGAAATGACGCACAGACCCTCCACGGAATGCCATCTGGACATTAAACATGCTCTTTCCAAGGACTGGTCGTGACATGAGTGGGGAAAGCAAGAGGCAACATCCCAGGAACAGCACTCGGCGGCACTCTTGGAGGACTCGCTCTCGAAGCCAGGACAGGAAGGAAATAGCGCAAGTGCTCCTCCAACAGCAGCGACAGGTTCTTGGAAACTTGGACTTGGGGCCAGACCACGCGGAATGCAAGCAGACCCTTGAGTCATGGAGAGAACGGTTTCCTTCAACGTCTGCAGGAGTCTTTTTTGTCCTCATTGACCTCATAAAGAAACGATGCTGGACAAACTGGCTTTTTGGGGAACTGTTGACGGTGGTGTCGCTGGGCACAGAGTGATCTTCTCTCTTTCGCCCCCCACTTGCCAGACCTCCCTACCAAAGAAGATTCCTCCTGTAACCGCAGCAACAAACTTTATTTTTAAAATAAGACTCTACGTCTAGTCACCAGAAGTCAAGAGAGAAGCAGGAATCAGTCTCCCCCAGGACCTCCAGAAAAAAACAACCCATTGACCCTTGATTTTGGGTCTAGCCAGAACTGGGAGACAGTAAATTCTCACTATCTGGGCCACCCAGCTGGTGGTCATTTGTTTGGCAGCCTTGGGGAGCCGGCACGTGGCTAAGCCCATGATACCCATTATTTGTTTGATAAGCTGGACTCTGCTATCATCCCCATCTGACAGATAGGACAATGAGGATCAGAGTAGTTAAGTAACTTTCCCAAGGTTGCACAGCAGTGATCAGTGAGGCTGGGCATGGTGCCCAGGTCCGTCATCCTTCGTAGTCCCTAACAGTGTCAGGGACTGTGCGAAGGCCATGGACTCAGGCTCTCACTCCATCACTTACGGGCTGTGTGACTCTACACAAGTTGCTTAACATCTCTGGGCTTCCATTTCCTCATTTACAAATTTAATAGAACCTCAGAAGCTGTCCCCAGGGTTATTGCAAGGATTTGAAAATTAGTGAGAATTTTTTGCATTGAGTAACCTCCCCAGACAGGGGTACCCTCTACTAGTACTCCCCAGAAACAGCATCTCGCCACATGGCAGACACAAGTCCGGGCCCCCTCCATTAGTGCCCTCTGGACACCTGCAGCCTCTAGCACACCAGGCAGCACCGGCTCTAAATCAACCCCAAATTACGCTCGTAAATTAGAGTTTAGCTAATTTCAACTTTATAGACCAGTATAGACGCTCCTTTGTGTGTACACACACAGCAGCCCTGCTGAGCAAGTGCCTGGCTGTATAAAAACTCTCTTAGGCGGAAATATATGGGCTGTGGCAGCTGACTTTCCAGGACGGCATCTCATTCCTTAGGCTTCTCCTCCTCCCTGTGCTAAATGGCACCTGCGTGCGTGGCTAATCCGCCAGCGCTCCCTCTTACTTCCCCCATAAATCCTCGTCTCACAGCTGCCCCAAGCACAGCCACCTGTGAACAGCAGAACGACACAGTAGCAACTGGGGTTGCTGCCCCTCGCCCAGCCCCTGCTTCTCCTGGGAGGGTCGCAAGTCAGCGTGGTGAGGAGGAGAGGACAGGTGGGGAAACACTCCGGCCTGGGAGGCAAGACCCCCACGCCATCCACCCATCCTCCCCGGGAGAAATTTGAGCTGAGCCACAGGGGTCAAAGGAAGCCTATAAATTTTTGACAAATTGGGTGGGAATTGGGGGACAGATATGGGGTGGGAGGACTCAGGCGAGTGGCCCGGAGGCCACGTGCGGAGGCCCTCCACGTGCGGGGACAGCCTGGCTCTGTGGTCCCCCCCACTCGTTCTAGTCCCCCACCCTGCTCCCTCCAACCTCAAGTTACTCATCCCAAGCATCCAGACATCAGACCTGACCTGCGCCTGATTTTGCAAACACAGAAGGCCCTGGAAAAACATCCTTTGCTCAACATCATTTCATTATAGCAATAGGGCGTGGGGGACGATCCCAACGACGTGGAAGAAAATGACTAAGTCGGTGTTAATCAAGTGATCACAGAGCTCGTCATTTAAAGTCGCCATTTCCAAGAACCCACAGAGGACGAGGTTACGTGGCGCTGACTGGAGTGTCATAGGAACGTGACCATATCCCCTTATTTGCACCCCACGGGCGATGCTTCCAGCTCCAGTGGCGGGGTGCAGGGCTGTGGCAGATGTGGGCCCCCAAAGTCTCAGACTACTTACTATCTGGTTTTTATGGGAAATGTCACTGTGCCCGCCCCTGGGCCTGGGCTTGGTGTTTCTCCTCTGTTCGTGCGGTGGCAGCGGCAGCGGCAGCGAGCTCACTCTCAGGGGGATGAGCTCACCCCAACAAGCCCGGCCGGAGCCCCAAAGATGGCCAAGCTCAGTAGAGGTAAGTCCCTTTCTGCCCCCTCCCCGTCCATCTTCACCTCACTTAACGCCTGCACCGCCATGCTCTCCGCCAGGGCACCAGAGCCTCCCCTGCTTCCAAACCCCGAATCTGGACACCACAGGGGGAGGCTGTGTAGTTTATTTATTTTTTTAAAGATTTATTTATGCATGCATGCAAGCTGGGGTGCAGGCCAGAGGTATGGGGTAGTAAGAGGATTCACCAGACACAGAGTGGGGAGCGGAACAGGCAGATCAACCGAAATACACTGCTGAGGGGAGCAGCGGGGAGACAGGAGAGGTCTGCTGCGTGCTGCAGTGGCTCTGGGTAGCTCCACAGTGCTGCACTTAACTTGCTGCACCACCAGGGAGGCCCTGCGCAGTTTATTAATTCCAGGTCATTAGGGCATCAAGACAAAGGTTTCGACTCTCCCCCTTCTCATCCACACCATGCCAGCGTGCCAATTATGCTGAGTCCCAGCCAGTGTTTTACTTTGAAAATGGGAAGCTCTTTCTATAAAGGTATTTTGTTATTCTATTGAAACCAAATCCCCAAATGAGTTAAGTCTCCAACCGTGCAGCCACACAGAAGGGAGAAAAGCTGCTAAGTAAACAGTCGCTAATTTGCACAGGATCGAGCCCTGACCCACTTCTGGGTCTTGCCTTTTTAAACAGCCTCTTTACGCTTATCTATTTATTACCGACCCAGTTTCCTTTGCTCTGTTCCAAAGGTTGGCTTTCTTCAGCCCCAAGCAGACACTCAGTTTGCTATTTAAATCGTTTAGTTTATTTATTTGAGTATCTGAGTTGCCTTTTCTTTACGACTAGAGTTAATTCACAAATGCATGGTTTACCAAAGGGGCCATGTTCAGCTGTGTGAGTTGTGCACTGCACAAATCTAGGGGTTGCTGCTTATACTTTGTGCTCTTAGATTTGTCTATGAATTAGGATGACTGTGTCAGGGAGCAGCAGACTCCCGAGGAAGGAGCTCCTTTGTTGAATTTGCACGAAGAATTCCCGAGGTAAGCTCTGAGAAAACAGTTGTCAGCACGATACCTGGAATCACCGTCCTCATGCAGTTCATGGTCTAGAAGGAAAATCAGCCATGGAAGAGGAAATGCTAAAGGTGACAGTAAAGGATAGGGATTTGGGGCTTTGGGGGTGATCTGATTGGGGGGAGCAGGGCAGTGGGAGGGGAGAGTGGGAGAATGTCCTATGCCAGGAAATATCTCGGGAAATGGGGGAGGCGGTGGAGAACAGGGACTTCTCTCTGGAGGCTCCTGGGTGACTCATCCCCGTGCAGCTAGGTTTCTGCCTCCTTTAAGGAACGTTGCGTGTTCTTCCCTGAATCCCTGAGAAAAGGAGCTGTGGGTCTTGCCTTGATAAAAGCAGGAGTGAGAACAGTTCGGCTTGTTCTGGGGTAATGGCCTGAGTGGGGGAACAGGGCCAGTGAGTCAGCACACTGGGTGCTCCAGGCTCCTTCTCAGGGGCCCACGACCCAGAACACACTGTCTGGAGCAGTGGCCGTAGGACTGGAGGCAGCTCAGCTAGACACAGACGCAACGATCCAGGAACCCAGCTCAGCAGGCTGCTGCCCTCCCCCCAGGAGGCAAGGTGCGGGGGTGGGGGGTGCGTGGATACAGATTCAGCTTGCCACCTCATCCTTTGTCTCATCCCAGCTGAGAATCAGGTGAGACCAGGATGGTACCTAAGAGTCTGTGTTTGGATCTCATTTCTGCTTTCTCTGAGCTGTGTGACCCTGGGCAAATTACTCACCCTCTCTGAGCCACTGTTGCTTATTATGTTTCCATCAAGGTGTAATAAGAGCACCCACCTCCTCGGGTCATCCATCTGCTCAGCCATCACTAAGGGAGTGCCTCCTGCATGCAAGGCAACAGGACCCCACCCTCACAGAACTTACATTCAGGATGAGCGGCCTCCTAGGGTCACACAGCTGGCCATACCCCGGCCCACCGCTACATGTGACCTTGAGAAACGTGACAACCCGTCTTGGCACTTAACAAGTGCCTGATCATTGTTTTCTGCAACGTGCCCGTGGCCCCGTCTGAAGACACAGGGAGAAGATGCTTCTACAAACCAGGGAGAAAGACCTGGAGCAGCTCCTGCCCCCACAACCCTCAGGAGGACCAGCCCTGCTGGCACCGTGGTCTTGCCTGCCAGCCACCAAACTAGAGAGAGTCCTTCCACGGTTTAAGCCACCCAAGCTGTGGTCCTTTGCTAGGGCAGCTCCAGGACACGAATACCAAGCTGGCGCCGTAGTTCCCAGGGGACCTTCCTGGCTCCCACTGAAATCATGAGGTCAGGGTTGGGGGGCACTGGCACAGGCCCCTCATTCTTCTCCCTCCACCCTCCCCATGTGTGGAAAGCAAAATAGATCTACCATATGATCTAGCAATTCCACCCCTTGGAATTTATCTGCAAAATGCAAAAACACTAACTGGAATGACGTAGCCACTGGGGCTGTGGCAGCAGCATCTACAACAGCCAAGTTATGGAGACAAGTGCCCAGCGCCAGCCAAGGCAGTCACCACACGGCACATGTACACAGTGGATTGTATTCGCCTGTTTAAAAAAAGATGAAATCTTGCCGTTTGTGACGACATGGGCGGAACTGCAGGGGTTGCTGCTCAGAGAAGTAAGTCAGGAGAAAGACAGGGCCTCCCTGGTGGCGCAGAGGTTAAGTGTCAGCACTATGAAGCTGTCCACAGCCACTTCAGCACGAGTTCGATCCCCGGCCAGGGAGATTCCCACATGGCACAGCAGACCTCTCCTGTCTTGCCCACTGCTCCCCTCAGCAGTGTATTTCAGTGGATCCACCTGTTCAGCGCCCCACTCTGTCTCTAGGGAATCCGCTCACCCCCCCACCTCTGGCCTGCACCCCAGCTCTTGCATGCATACATAAATAAATCTTTAAAAAAAGAAAGGAGAAAGACAAACACCCAATGCTTTCATGCACAGAAGGAATATAGAGAAACAAAACAGGAACTGACAGAAGAAACCCAACACGCCCTAGAAATCCGACTGCAGATGGGATCCCCTGGCGGGTGAGGAAAAGGTGGGGGAGGGAGTGGGGGTAGCTGATCGCTGGGTCTTCTTCTGGTTCTTTGATAAACTTTTTGTTGAAGTTTGAAGCACACGTGAAAAGCGCACATCCTGTGCTCAGCCTGATGAATTTTCTCAGGGACAGACCAACAGTGCCCAGGCAAGGGGGAGAAGACTCGAGCACCCCGAGGGCCCCTCGTGCCCCTGGCCAGTCTTTATCTGGCGAGGGAGAACCTGGCAATTCACACTTTGGAAAAAGTACCTTAAAATTCCTTAGCCCTCCCAAAAAATTCCTTAGCCCCCCAAAAAAATTCCTTAGTCCCCTCCTCTGGCTGGGACAGATCAGGATGGGCTGTGCTTTCTGGACAGGGTGTCCCCGGCCCAGGACCATGTGGCCCCCTTTCTCCTTTGGGGCTCCTCTGTCCTTACTCAGCACATGGGGTCAAGCAGATGCCCCACGGGGCTCTGGGGGCCCTATGGTAAGACCTGCTGTCCAGTGGGGTGCTGCTTTGGTGAGACCGTGCAGGACCGGCCCACTGGAATGTGGCTGACACGCGGGTTCAGGGGACTCGCTTGCTGTGGACTCTGGATGAGCTCACAGCCCTGGCGCCACGGGCTGCCGCCCACCCTTGGACCTGAGCTGTGTGTCCAGTCGGGCTCTGGCTGCAGTGCCGCCTCTGTTCTGCAGCAGCGACCGGGGTACTTGACCCATGTCCCACCGCCTGGCAACCAGGCTGGCCACCGTCCCCTCCACGGCTGCCAAGCCGTCCTGCCCAGGCTGCACCGTCTGCTCCCTGGGCTTCTGAGCCCACCACACCCCGGTGCTGCGGACCTTCTTCGTGTCCTCTCACTGTCTCAGCAACACGGGACATGGCACTCGATGGGTCTTAGCCACGCTTGAGGAAGGACGAATGCTCTGTCTGTGAGAAGGACCCCTCTTCTTGCTTGGCCCCGGCCCCTGACCACTCTGCCAGCTGAGCTGCACATCAACCTCAAAAGAGGCTGCATTCTAGGGGCCTCCCCGGTGGCGCAGCGGTTGAGCGCTGTGCTGTGGAGCTGTTGGCAGCGGCGACGCGAGGGCGACGCGAGTTCGACGCGAGTTCGACGCGAGTTCGACGCGAGTTCGACGCGAGTTCGACGCTCGGCCTGGGAGAATCCCACATGGTGCGGCAGACCTCTCCTGCCTCGCCGGCTGCTCCCCTCAGCAGTGTGTTTCTGATCTGCCTGTTCTGCTCCCCACTCTGTCTCTGGTGAACCCTCTCGCCGCCCCACGCCTCTGGCCTGTACGCCAACTTGTATGTATAAATAAATAAAATAAAAAAAAAAGAAGCTGCATTCTGGGAACACACTGATTATGCCCCCAAATTCCAGCAAAGACACAGCGGAGGGTGTGCATGTGTACACTCTAGAAGTCCACACAGCAGCCCCGACATTTCTGGGGGCGCATTCTCAGCACAGCGGGGTGGGCCCCCAGCGTGGAGCTCAGTGCCATCTCCACGGGAGCTCCGGGGTGAGGACCCAGGCATCGCGGGGCCTGCACACCGTGCTGACGCTGCCAGCAGCGCGGGGTAGGAGGCAGCAGGGAACCGCAGCGGCGAGGAGATCTGTATTGTTTCGATAGCAACGGGTTCCAGACAGCACAGCATGGCGAGCTGACAGCATCGCGCCCTCCCCGCGCGGTGGAGGAAGTAAACGAGCCAAGGATGGCGCTTTGATGATAAAGAACAGAAGCGAGTGTTTCTGTCACTAAGCAGAAGAGCTGGTGCCTCGCCACTGTTAGGAAATGTCCCTGGACAGAGAGAGACTGACCGCACCGTAAACAAAGGCGTCGAAGACCTTCTCTGTCTGCGCTCCTAAATCTTCATCAGGAAATCACTCTGCCTCACGGGGCGCATGAGTTTTATAACAGCTGTTTAATAAAAGTTTATTAGATTATTATATAAATAAGCGTCCTGCAAAATAGATATATATTGGCCCCAGATCCCCGTGCCCCACAGGGGCCCCGGTATCTGGAAGCAGAACTGCTTCTCAGCCGTGTTCAGTTTCAGGCAATCGGCCCGTTTTTCTGAGTCGTTCCACCAACACAGCAGTTCCTGGGCACAGGGTGAAATTTCCTGCGGCCCCGCACCCTCACGATGCCCAGTCATTTCTCCTGTCATCCCCGTGGCCCTAGCTCGTGGGATTACACGTGGGGAGCGCCCCGTGGTCTCTGCTGTACAGTGGGATCTTGTCAGGGTCCCCATTGGCACTTCCCGGATAACCGGCGAAGCGGAGCCGCCGCCCCGCCTTTCATCAGCACTTTGTGATGGCGGGTAGTGATTTGTGGGTTCTTCACGTGTCTGGATGTGCGTTCTCGGATGCGTGCTCGCAGCAGTCTCCTTCCTCTGGGACTTTCATCTGGGACTGGACCTTTCAAGAGCTCTGGGCTCGCCTTCATCCGTCATGTGGTGACCTGCGTAAGGAGGGAGATCTCGCCACTGGCCCAGGGGGTCCCGCGGGGGGCCGGATAGAAAGAGGCGAGCAAGGCCAGGAGCTGTGGCGACGCCCACAGCTAATGCTGGAGAAAGCCGACCAGAACCTGGTCCCCAAGCTCCAGCGCAGTCTGTTCCAGTCCTGGTTCCTCTGGCTCCTTAGAACCAGAGGGCTGGGCCCCACCGCAGGTGAGAAGCAGCATGTCTGGCACGTGAGGCTCCACGGCAGGTCTGGACTCCGTTCCCCGCCGCCGCTCTAGGCCTCGGTCCCGAGCCCCCCAGCCTCAGAGCAGGAAGGGACCGAAGCAAAACCCTTGGCCTGCCAGAGGTGCCTGTGCGCTGACTATCTGGGTCCTGCCGCCCCGCCCCGCCCCCGGGGCCCACTGCTCGCCAGCGGGCTCTGCATCAGCCGGGTGGGCACCTCGTGCGCTGGAGGGTGGCCGCGGGCAAGTTGCTCAACTTCTAAAAGGGCCCGCCAGAAATGGCCTTAGTGACGGGAACTGTCTGCGGGCCACGTGGGAGTAATGCGCATGCTCAGCGGGGCCGCGGGCGCGCGGGAAGCGCTCCGGGAATGCGCTGAACATCGCCGTCTTCTTCACGGTCAGAGTCGCTCTGAGTCCGGCTCTACAGAAAAAGAGGGAAAAACAAAATAACAAAATGGTTATTTTGCCGGGAGCTATTCTCTAGAAAACAATAACCTGCGGTGCAGGACAGAGGAGAACCCCATATTCGAGGCTGCCCCAGCCCCCTCCCCCTCCAGAGTGTGCAGGCATGCACACGTGTGCCCACGAACACACACTGGAACACGCGTCCATAGTACACACAGATGTGGACGCGCTCCCCACGCACCTGCTGCCTCCAGGTAAACCTGACCTTGTTTGTTGATTTATAGACAGCCCGCCTCCCTCTGTCATCGTGGGACAAATAACACAAAGTTGTAGGGCATCGACACAGCTGTGGAGAGAGGCTTTCGTGACACAGCTGTCCCCTCCAGAGTGGCAGGCAAACACACACACACACACACACACACCCCTACTAACAGCTCAGTTTCCAGCCGCCCCCACCCCCATTCCCACTCTGTACACACACTCCCTGCCTGTCCATACAGCCCGAGACTCAGAACCCTGTGGACAGAGGGTTGCAGGCAGTGGAAGGGACAATGAGAAGTGGTTTCCACTGGGTGCCAGGAGCTCCCAACCTGGGGTCTTACCCAATGCCAGAGGCAGGGAGGGAAAGCAGGAAAGGGATGGATTCTGGAGCGAGGTTGCCTGTGCTTGAGCACTCCTTGCTTTCATACGTACTCTATGGCCTTGGGTAAACTCCTTAACCTCTCTGTGCCTCTATTTCCTCATCTGTGAAGTGGGGATAATGACTATACCTCCCCATAGGGTTGCTGTGAAGAGTGAGTTCAGGTGCATAGAGCACTTAGTAGAGTGTCTGGAACGCAGCAGGTGTTAGCTGTTATTATTCCCATGGTGACCGCAGGGGGAAGAGACTGGGGCGCTGTTCTCCCACTGAGGGCTTAGGTTCGGAGACTTAGGATGCACTTAGGACAGGGATTCAGGCCCCTTTGGGGAGTCTTTTTTTAAAGATTTATTTATTTATGCATGCAAGAGCTGAGGTGTAGGCCAGAGTGTGGGGTGGTGAGAGGATTCACCAGAGACAGAGTGGGGAGCAGGCCCCGGCAGAGCTGATTAAGTGGCCCAGGATCCAGGCCTCCTGCTTTGTATTTTGTAGCTGGTTGGGTGTTTGGAACCTCTTTGATGAACCATTTCCTCTTAGGTGTTCTTGGCGTGCCTGTCGGCTGTTGGAGAAGTGCAGTCAGATTCCGGGGGTGGGGTTGCTCCGTGCCGCTGCCAGGGCAGGTGAGAGCTCACTCACATCCAGGACAAAGCACAGGAAGAGGAAGGATAGAAGGTAACAGCCAGGAGAGAGAAGAGGAGAAGAGAAGACGAATGCTTGTGTTACTTATTTTTTATTGTCCCTACCCTCTCACAAGAATAATGGAAATCGAAAAAGAAGGTAAAAAAAAAAAAAACACCCAGAGACCTGACACCCGCCACAAATCACGCTGTGACATATTTATGTCTGATGCAGGGCCCTAGGCAGAAGCTACAGGCAGTGGTTCCAGCGATGCAGAGCAGGGGCCCCCCAGCCCTAGCCCCCTTTGGGCCCCCCAGCCTCACTGCCAGTGGGTCAGATGAGCCAGTGCAGAAGCAGGGCAGGCTTCCATTTAGGTCTCATCTGGAAAATGGGACAGAGCAGCTGGAGCCTGAAAACACAGAGGCGGACAGAGGAGGAAAGAGGTGGATGCAGGAGCCCTGAGAGGGAGACCAGGTGCAGGGGCTTGGTGGGAGGCAGGCGTCAATCTCAGCTCCTCCCCTTCCTGGCTGGGAGAACTTGGGCAAGTTCCTTACACTCTCTGAGCTTCACTTTCAGTCTCTGCAAAATGGGAACACAAATATGTCACAAGGTTATTGAGATTCAATAGTATTTACATTTAGATATTGACATGATAGTATAAAATCATATATATGTAACATATATACATATATGTATATATGTAACATATATACAACTTCGCCCATTTATATCATTTCGCAAATGCAGTAAGTTCTCTGTCCATGATAGCTGCTATTACTGTTAGCACTTCTACCATTATGATTGCTATTATGATCATTATTATATTAAAGGAAGAGCAGAGTGAAGAGCTGAAGGAAATCCAGCAAGAAAATATTCTTCTTTCCCTGTGGTTAGCCAAGGTTTTGAACCCAGTAGTTCCTCTAAAGAGGAGCCTCTTTAGAACACATCATTCAAAGCCCAAGAAAATGGTTGTCTTCCAGCAGAAAAAAAAAGTGCTCTAACATATCACACACGCACCCATGTTTGCTTTAATCAAAATCAAGCTAATGTGATTACTGAGTCTCCCAGTGCTGCCCTGTTCATTTTCCCTCTGCAGGAATGTGCGGGCAGAAACACCCCCACTCCCAACCTAAAATCCTGCCAAGTCGGGGACCGACAGCTTAGAAAATTGCCAGAACCCTGTGATTTAAAGAAGCACAGCCCAGGAGGTAACTAAGCTCCTGGAGTCGATCTGCCTCCTATTTCTTTACCAGGCACTGTCCTTGAAGGAGTGGGCTGGCGCGAGGGTGGGCCGGCATGAGGGTGGGCTGGCAATCATGCAGCAGAGTTCAAGACAGGTTCTGCAGCCCAGACCGCCTTTCTCACCTCCTGGATGGGTGTGCTCCTGAGCCCACACATCAGCATGTCCCAGCCTCATTTTCCCTTTCTGCAAATGGGATCAGAAGAGTCTCTACCTCCTCAGCTGCTGGCAGTGACTAAGCTAGACGGTGTCTACAAATGCCTGGCACCTCAGATGCTCTCGAAGTGGGTGCTGTGAGTGCCCCTCCAGGCCCACTGCCCCCTCCAACCCCCAGCAACCTCCCTGCTTCATGCAAAAGTGTAGGGTAAATGAAGTGGTCAGGTTTTTCTGCCCTCCCGCCATTAACATTAATGAGAGACCCCTGCGCCCTGCACACGGGCCTGCTGGCAGCACCTGGAGTGTGACGTGGGCGTGGGTGAGTGGGCGCACCTGGGCCGAGAGAACAGCGTGTGGTGGCAGAGGCCCATGCTGGGTGGGGGGTGCAGCGGAGAGACCAGGAGAGAACGCCGGAGAGCCCAGAGGGAGTGAAGACTCCTGGGGGCTGGGAGGCCTGCCCGCCTCCCGGCCCCCGCCCCAGCCCCCTGCCTTCCCTGCACCTGGCTGACTCGCTACAAATGCTGTAGAAAAGTATTAAGAGCCTGAAAAAGCCACCGATGGCTCAAGGACTCCTCCTTTACCTCTCTGCCCGGATCATAGGGAACCTGCTCTGTGCCTTGCTGGCGCCACAGAAAGTCGAGGACCCCTATTGCAGCCGCCCCTGGGCTTTCCTGGGGCTCCCTGCATATCACCAGTGCTTTCAGCTCTCTCATAGGGGGATAGGCAAGAGTGAACAGGCAAATGCCCAGTTTCTTTGACCCTGACCTGGGCACATTTGCACCTGCTCTGCAAAGGCTCCCAGAGGCCTCAGGGGCATGGACCTCATGGCCCAAGAAGTTGCTTGCTCTAGAGCACACCCGCACTGCTTCCTTCCCTCCCACCCCCAGCTTCGTTTCTCCCCGCCAGCAAGCCCCAGGGCCATCTCCCAGATCAACTATCCGCACTTGTGTCTCATTCCTTCGCCTGCTGGGGAAAACACAACCTAAGACAGAGCTCCACCAACACCAGCGATTAGAATGGTAAGCAGACTGGGTGAGAATGCCAGGGTCTGAGATCCCAGCAGAACTTCCAGGCGGTGCTCAGACCGAAGCTCAAGCGAGAAGACTGGAGGTGACAGCGGCGGTCACTGCAGAGACGGGGTAAGGCTTTTTTTTGTTGTTAGTCGTTTTCGTTTTCCAAAGATTTATAGAAGCAGAAATAAGTTGTTCAGCCCCTCGTTGGGGATGGAAAGAAAACCTGTTTCAGTGGGACCCAAAGCAGAACCCTAAAGTGCTGTGTAGCAGGAGAGCTTGACGAGATCTGCATTAAACTTGCCTCCATCATTTGGGGGATGTGGCTTCTAAGAACTACAGCCTCGTTCTGCCCGCAGATCTGTCCTGTGCTCCCAGGAAGCAGTGGGGAGGCTTTCAAGCTCCTTCTTAAGATCGGGTTCTCTGTTTCGTTCTTGCTGGGGAAGCCTTAACTCTACGGAGCATGAATAGTTCCGTAAGGTCATTGAGCTCTCATTTTCTGAGGATCGTGCACTCATTTATAGCTATAAGTCTTAGCTAGGAGAGTTATCTCTTTGTTTTTTTTTTAAGATTTATTTATTTATGCACACAAGAGCTGGGGTGTAAGCCAGAGGTATGGGGGTTGGAGGATTCACCAATTCACCAAAGACAGAGCAGGGAGCAGAACAGGTGGATCTACTGAAATCCACTGCTGAGGCAAGCAGCGGGGAGACAGGAGAGGTCTGCTGTGCCATGCGGGAAGCTCCCTGGCCACGGCTCGAACTCATGCTGCAGTGGCTGCCAATAGCTTCATAGTGCTGAGACTTAACCCCTTGCACCACCAGGGAGGCCCTATCTCTTTATTTAGCACATATTTATTTGGGGCTAGAGAGGACGCTGGAACATGCTGGGAGCTTTTTGTGGGTGTCAGCTGGAGGGAGACTGTAGAGGTTGGTTTCATTCAAATTTATAAGGGCGTGTCAGAGAAGAAAGAAGGGGGTAGGGCAGACTGTGGGATGCAAAAGACATGGGGACCCGCCTACAGAGAAAGAGAACCATGAGGTGGAATGGAGGCCACTTTGGGGTGTGGGATTGTGGTGGAGAGAATTTTCGCTCTCAAATTGAGCTGTGTATTAACGATCACATCCAGTGTTGCTGGAGACGAGGAAACAAGCACTCGCAAACACACGCATGCGTGTACTGATGTTTTTCTGGAAGGCAATTTAATAATGCTCAAAGTCTATATAATGTACATGGTTTCAAGCTATTTTGTTCTCTGTTATTTATTATTCGATTTTGCTTCTGAAATCTTCATGATTTTTCTTCCCAGTGGGGGGAGAGAGGAGAATTGGAAACAACCAACATTCATTCTTAAAAATTTCAACAGTAGGCATTTGGTTAAATAAATAATGATTTTATTTATCCAGATTGTGAACTCTCAGGGAGCTGTTTAAATTGATGGTATGAATGTTTATGGACACGAGGAAAGATCTGACCACGTAACAAATGGGGAATCAAGTTATGGACCCATATGCTGAGTGGGAGCTCAATTGTTCTGCCTGGTTTTTAAATGCTATTGATTGAAAGTCTACAAGAATAGCCACACAGCATCAACGGAGTTTCCCTTAATGATCGGGGAGAGGATGTCTGCGACTGGGAGATTGGTTTCTCCTGGCCCCTAATGCTGCCTTCAGACAGTGCCAGCACCCCAACCCTCCTGGAGCGCCAGCTAGCCCAGGGCTGGTTCTCTGTAGATTTGGGCAGATGGGTAAAGAGACTTCCGGAGCCCTCAGTGGCTTTTATGGGACTTAATGTGCTTTCTTCATCAACTGTTGTGAGGCACACCTGAAGGCTGGCAAGGCAGGGAGGCCAGGGGGCTGGGAGGCTGGGAGGCTGGGGGCTGGGAGGCTGGGAGGCTGGCCAGCCCCCAGCAAATCTTTACTCTTTTCTTGGGGCTCTCTCTGGCGTTGTCTCATGGTTCTGCCTCTCTGTAATCACTCGTCCTCTCGTACCGTTCCACCATAGCCATTCTTGACTCTGAGTGACACCCCCCTATAGCCTCCTCCTCCAGGCTCAGGTAGGTGTGCCCGCTTACGCACGCCCACACCACACTCCAGGTGTCTGCCATTCAGGTACGTGCACCCCAAGCCTGCAACGCCCAAGAGCCTTCTGCATTCAAGGCTGCAGGTGATAGGCGCTGAGGCCAACGGCGTAAAAACCTGAGCAATTCACTTGCCCTGCACCTCCTTTCATGTACCCCTTGCAGAGTCTGGCAAGCCCAAAGGAACCCCATCTAATTTCCCAGACTCCCTTGCAGTTTAGTCGCCTCGGGGATGTTGTCGTTTTTCAAATGCTGCTGTGGATTGAACTGTGTCCCCCAAAGTCATACGTTAAAGCCCTAGCCGCCAATAGTATTTGGGGCTGGGGTCTTTGGGGCGGGATCGGGGCAGATGAGTTGTGAGACTGGACCCTCACGACGAAGCCTTTATGGAAGAGACGGCGGACAGTTTGCGCTGGAGTTTTCTGTCCTCTGCGAGAGGACCAGCCAGGAAGCAGGCTCCTGCCAGGAGCTGAATCCCCCAGAACCTTGACCTTGGATGTGCCAGCTGCCAAACTGTGAGACAGAGATGTGTATCGTTTAAGCCACCTGGTCTGTGTGTTTGGCTGCGCAGCCTGAGCTGTCTCCCGTGGCAAGCCAGACACGTCCAAGCCCCTTCCACACCCTAATGGCAAACTTCTTTTCTAAGCCCTCTGCCTGCTTTGCTGGTTCCCTCTATTTCTGGCTATGATGAGAGCCCAGTTCCAGGGAGTTTCGGAGAGCTGGAGTCGATCGGGGGCCAGGCTGCGCTTGCTGACGTGGATGGTGGTGTTGGGGGAACAGTGTGGGCCCAGGACTCCACAGTGGCTTCCTGGCCACAGATGTGGCCGCTTCCTGGCTGGTGACAGATGTCTGTACGTGACAGCAGGAGCCCTTGGCTCCTGGAGCAGGAGTCTGGGCGTTCCGCCCCGATGATGCTACAGACCATCGAACCCGGCAACATGTCCCCTTCTCGGCTCTGAAGCCGCCTGAGTGTCGTCTCATTCCTCCAGCAGAGGGGAGGCAGGGCTGGGTTCATTCCTCCTCTCTGCCCTGTTCATTTTTTAAAAAAGATTTATTTATTTATGTATGCACACAAGCTGGGGTACAAGCCAGAGACGTGTGGCGGTGAGAGGATTCCCCAGAGACAGAGTGGGGAGCAGAACAGGCAGATGGACTGAAGTGCACTGCTGAGGGGAGCAGCGGGAGAGGCAGGAGAGGTCTGCTGTGCCATGTGGGAATCTCCCTGGCTGGGCATTGAATTCGTGCTGCAGTGGCTCTGGATAGCCTCATAGTGCTGCGCTTAACCCGTTGCACTAACAGGGAGGTCCTCTGCCCCATCCATTTTTATGGCAGAAAACCCCAAACCCAGCTTCCTGGGGAACTTCCCTTCTGATTCTCCAAAAGTCCCAACAGTGCCTACTCCTGTTCCTTGCAGGTGTAACTAGTCCCAACGCAGGTGTCCCCTCTGACAGGTCACCTACAAGGGCTGGAGGGAGAGAGAGTCACAAAGATCTTATTTCAAAATCTAGTCCACTGTATCTGAATTCTGTGGCTGCTTGTGAATGACCGTGCAGCACTGATACAATAAAAAGCTGCAGACGTGGAGCAGCATCACGGGAAGGACAAATCGGAGGCAGCTGCACAGCTGTGCCGGACTCCAAGTCGGTTCCTTGAAGCAGGTGGGACGGGAGGGCGAGCTGCCGCTTCTGTCCCCGCAGTGATCACCAGGGAGGATTCGGCTGGTCTGACTGGCTGGGGGCATCCCCTCCCTCCCACCGCTGCCTATGCTGCCCCCCCAAGCTGCAAGCTCAGAGGAAGATGATGCCTTTCCTGGACAGAGACAGGGCTGTCAAGGGGCTAGGAGTAGCTGCCCCCCCACTAGCACCCCCAAACAAGCTCTCAGGGTTCCATGAAAAGAGGTGGTTTGGTTGAGCCTCTGGATCCAGGGTGAGTCCCCCCAGCTCAGTGTCATTGGAGACCCTGGGAGCTTCTGAGCACCTGAGAGACGCTTAGTGTGACTCCTGCTTGAAGCCTGAAATATACACCAGGGTTCAGATATGCGGTACGAAAGAAAAAAAAAAGAATGCCAAATATCCCATTAATAACTTTTATATTGATTACACGTTATGGGCTGAAATGATAATAGTTTGGATATATCGAGTTAGGTGAAATATATTACTAAAATTAATTTCACCTGTCTCCTTTTAGCGGCTTGAATGTGGCTGCTGGAAAAAGCTTAATTCCTTATGTGCCTGGCATTTTAGTCCCTTGGGACCTTGTTGTGCTGAGCATCTCAGGGGGCAGGGAAGGGCAAGAGCCTGAGTTTTGAGGTTGGGAAATGAATATGTTAAGGGAAGGTAAAGGGGGATGGGGAGAGAATATAGCATTTCCCCAAAATTGGCACCAGATAAAAGAGGGAGCATGGGAGAATGGCTTGAGGGGAAGAGACAATCCAGCGAGTGTGTTTTAGGGTGGGCTCCTGAGGATGCTGAAAATGAGGGTCCAGATGGAGGAAGACAATATTGAGCCAGCCCCAGAGCGCAGTTGGGGGACATGGGCACACACTGACCCCTCGCAAGCAGGACCATCTATGGCGCCGCTCCCTTCTCTGAAAAGAATGGCTGGAACAGCACAAGTGAACAGTAGGTTCCGCTGTGCAATAGACACAAAGACCAAAGTCTGGAAATAAATCGCCAAAAACATGTCTGTGCTTTCCAGAGAGTAGGATTACATCCCTCCCAGGTGGGCTTTTCTGTCCTCCCAGCCTTGTTCATTGTACAGGTATTAATCTCATAATTAGAAAAGCAAATAAAAAAACTGCTTTAAGGATCCGAGAGGCCTGAGGAGTGTCCAGAGCAGAGAAGGACATAGAAGGCAGTGTGTTCTAAGTCCCTCAGGAGCCCCACCCCAGGCTGATGGAGTCAGGATCTCGGGGAGCTGGGCAGGAATTTGGAAGGGCTGGCTTGGCAGGGACAGCACAATGGGGCTTTGTAACACACACTAGGCTTTGGCTCCAGGCTGCTTGCTGGGTGCTCTTAGATCCATGGCCCTTCGGGGCTGCTATCTCAGCAACCAGTTCTCAGGCAGCAGCAGAGAAGCCTGGGAGGGCGCTGGGGCTACATCTATGACATCTACCACCCTGGCAGATCCCTGCAGACCACAATGGAAAGACCAGGGCATTCAATCCTCAAGCCCTCTGACCTTGAATTCCTGCTTCTGGGTGAGGGCTGATGTGGGTCATCCCCTACACAACACCCCTGGGTGGGTACAGATACCCTATTACCATCCCATTTTACAGAAGGAGAAACTGAGGCTCAAAGGGGTTAAGCCACTGGCCCAGTGGAATTCAGAGCCAAGACTGGTAACCAATAGCAAAGTCAGAACTCAAAACACGTTGAGGCCAGCCTGAGCCCATTCTTGAGTCTCACGGAAGCAGGGTTGTACTCAAGGAAAGAGCAGAATTTTGCAAGTCTCTCTGCAGCCAGAAAGGTGGAGCGTGCCTGGGGCTTGCCTCCTGAAGAGAAATGTTGGGGGTGGGGCACTTTTCTGGGGGGGCCCCTGAAAGGGGACCCAGAAGGTACTCTGCTCAATAACAGCATCATTTTCAACTTGTCGAAACTTGCCAAATGAATTACAAAATAAAGCCCCAAATGACAGAATAATGAGCTATTCATTTGAAGTGTAAAATAAATAGGTAAATCTCAGGTGAGAAGGCAGAATAAATGGCATTTGGATGACATTTGGTGATTAAATTAAACGGTAATGAACTCATGATGGCTGGGGAGGGCAATCTTTCCCTGACCCTGAGGATCTGGAGTCCTGACTATTCTCAGGGCTCTGCCTAGTAGCTGAACTGGGGGACACGGGCTCTGGGAGTTGGAAGTGAACAAATCTAACCCACCAGGGTCTCAACTTGGAGAACAGGGCCAGCCTTGCACTTTGGGGAGCCAAGCCCAGGTCTGTTGGTGCCAGGGAAACTTCGAGATCATCTAGTCCACTTCTGTCATTTATGCCTTGGGAAACCGAGATCCAGAAAGGTCAAGAGACTTGGCTGCACATGACCAGCAGAGCTGGGGCCTGGGTCTTCTGACCTGCAGAGCAGAGACCTAGCAGCCACACCGTGTCTTCTCCGTTCCTACGCAACGCTTCTACCAAGCTCTATCCATGGTTCCCAGAACACCTCATCCACTGTCCCAGCATTCCACAAGCACTGCTTTTGAGAAACTCACTTCTCAACAAAAGAGGTGTGACTGTGGGCCCAAGGTCATGGAGTTTATGGATCTTACTACTGTTTCACCACCCTGAAGCAGCTGGCTTGATGGAAGAACAGTGGAACAGCCTTTTGAAGACTTAATCATAGTTTCAGCAAGGTGGCAAGAACTTGCAGGGCTGGGGCAAGCTTCTGCAGAAGTTTCTACTGAGTCAGCGTCCAGTATGTGGTGCTGTTTCTCCAAAAGCCAGAATTCATGGCCCAGAAATGGAGGGGGTGGGGATGAAAGTGGACCACTCACTGCTAACCCTAAGGATGCAATAACAAAATTTTTGCTTCCTATTCCCAAAACGTTATACTCTGTTGGCCTAGAGGTCTTGGTTCCAGGGAGAAGGGCACTTCCAGAAGATACCATGATCCCATTGAACTGGAAGGCAAGACTGCCACTCAGCTACCTTGAGCTCCTCTCTCTGAATCCACAGACAAAAATGGAATTATGGGGCCTGGTGGCACAATGGGTTAAGCGCAGCACTATGAAGCTATCCAGAGCCACTGCTGCACGAGTTCGATGCCCGGCCGGGGAGCTTTCCACATGGCGCAGGAGACCTCTCCTGCCTCGCCCGCTGCTCCCCTCAGCAGTGTACTTCAGTCAATCCACCTGTTCTCCTCCCCACTCTGTCTTTGGTGAATCCTCTCACCACCCCACACCTCTGGCCTACACCACAGCTTGTATGCATAAATAAATAAATCTTTAAAAAAATGGCATTATGGTGCTGGCGGGGTGGTTGATCCCCACACCCAAGGGGAAATGGGGCCGCCATGCCACAGTGGGAGTAAGGAAGATTGTCTGGAATGCAGGCGATCCTTTGAGACCCCTTAGTATTACCCTGCCCCGCGATTAAGTCCATGGAAGCTACAAGCGCATCATCCAGGCAGGACCACTAGTGGCCCCGACCCTTTGGGAAAGAACCACGAGCAGCTGAGGGACTTGCTGAAGGCAAAATGGACCCAGAATGGATAGTAGAGCAAGGTCGTGACAACACCAGCGACGCTCAGTGGACACTTACAGAAGCCGGGGCTGTGGTTATCATGAGTGTTTCCTCTATTATGAAGATGTTCGGGTAGCTACCTCCGAATATTAAGCAAATATCTATTTGTCCTCTCTTATTCTATCACGTAATGTAGATGTGCTGACTCTACATGTGTAAGTATTGTTAATTTTACATCACAGTATTTAAGTAATGAGCTATCAAAAGAGTCAAGGTCACTCAAGGACTTTTTTCCCTCTGCTGGGGAAAATGGGCAGTTCTCAGCTCTTCACAGCAGAGTCACACGTGTTGGGTACGGCCACAACCTTGCTGTCGCTATCTGGGGATGAAGCGTGGTCTAAGGCAGTACGTAGGTGCCATGTGGCCAAGGGGTGAGCTGTGATGGTTAATTTTGTGTCAGCTGGCCTGGACGGAGGGATAAGGAGGAACAGGTAAAACACTGTTTCTGGGGGTGTCCGTGAGAGTGTTTCCAGGAGGCTTTTGAATTGGTGGCCTGGCAGAGAAGATGGCTTCACCATGTGGGCGAACATCACTCAGTTCGGCAGGGTCTAAGAGAACAAGAAAGCAGAGGATGCAAATGTGCTCCCCGCTTGAGCTGAGACGTCCATCTTCTCTCTGCCTCACACTACAGGGTCCTCGGCTCGGCCTTCAGACTGAGACTTTCACCATCCCGCCCACCCCCGCCCCCACCCCAGTTCCCTGTCCTTTGCACCCAGACTAACCATACTCTCCCCTGGCTCTTGGGCCTTTGGATAAGGCCAAGTTACACCCCCAGCTTGCACACAACAGAGGGTGGAGCCAATTGCCTGAGCCAATTCCAAGAACAAATCTTCATATATAATGTATATCCCATTGGCTCTGTTTCTCTGGAAAATGCTGAGGAATACAGCTACAACATTGGGGCAGTTTGTTACACAGCAAATTATGGTCCGCATGTTCCTGACTTCTAAAGAAGGAGAAGGGGCTGTTGGAAAGCTACAGCTGTGGTAGACCAGGGTCCTCAGGCCCCTCCTGTGAATCAAATGTGAACTTGAACTCTAGATTTTCCATAAGAACCACCACTCCCTGCTTTGAGGCCACCTGTGGGTGGTCCTGGAGAGACTGACCCTTTGGTTTCTCTATTCATTTATTTTACAAATATGAATGATGTTCGTGTGAGCAGTAAAGGCACAACTATGAGAAAAACAAACCTTGATTTCACTCTCCTGGGAGGGAAAACAGACATCAGTCCAGTAACCCTGAGGGTTGACTCAGAGACCAGTGCTGCCTTGGAAAAATCAGGGTCTGGTGAGAAGTGGCAGCTGCCCCCCCAGCACCCCCTCTAGCCCTGATCACCTCAAAGGTGATGACTCACACAAGTCACCTAGGGACACCCCCGTGTGTCTTACCGGTGGTGCTTTTGGAGTGAGGAGATCAAATAAAAATGTTCAGTACTGCAGATTTGGAGGTTGCCAAGAGAATAGACCTTAAAAGGCCTCATGGCAAGAAAAAAATGCGACTTTGCATGAGGACAGATGTCGACTAGACTTACTGGGGTGATCTCACAGCCTCTACCAACATCAAACGGTTGCATTGTGCACCTGAGGCTAATGTGTTATTAGGTATCAATTACGCCTCATTAAAAAATATATAAATAAATTTATATTCAGAAAAGAAAAATGTTCATAAATTAGTCACCAGTGGGTGGAGCCTGGTGCCCAGTAAATGGTGGCTGTTGTTTTTCTTTTCATCTTACTGTTATCATTAATAAAAGTGGAGATGCTTTGCAAGATTCTATTTTTTCCCCAATCAATAGCCTATCTACCAAGTATCTCCTCGCTGCTACTTTGTAAACTGTCTGCAGCTGGATCCTCTCCAAGGCCCTGAAACTTGGTGTCCCCAAGACTTCCTGCTCCCAGCTTTTTTCCAGTTCTGCTCATCCTGTCTTCCTAGCTCCCTCGGTGGCTCCATTCTCCATGGTTTGGGGACACTGAGAGATGAGAGAAGGGACAGGGTGGGTGGGGGTTCATGGAGGGGTAGAGAGAGCAGGCCTCCAGCCCTAGAGGACTGGTGGACACCCCATATCCACAGCCCTTGGGGATCCCTGACAGAGACAATAGTCTGGGTCAGTTTTCTGTTCCAGGAAACCGATTTCTCACTTGGAAATCAAGCAAGACCTCGCTTCTCATTTTGCCAGAACTGGCAGCCAGATGGGTGTGCTGGCCATCAGTCACACTATCTACAGCACTTGAAGCAGTTTAGCCATCTACACTGGGGGCCGGGGGGCGGTGTGGTGTTCATACTCAGTGTTAACCATGACCCCTTATATTTGGAGCACAACTCTCACCCTTCTGAGGGCCTTTAACCATCAGGGAACCTTCTAAACCTCTCCTGGCCTCACAACTCCCTTCCCCTAACCTGGGACAGAAACTGTTGGTTCCCCACCCATAGCCCTGGGCCCTCACCTTTACTCTGAAGACGCTTAATGCAAATACCTGCCACTCCCCAAGTCCCAAGAAACTTGGCACCACGCAAACCACACCCTCAGACCCCAGAAGAGAGCTTTGAAGAACCAATGAAGAAGGCGTTAAACTCTAGATCTACCATGAGAACCACCACTCTGCAAACCTTATCAAGAGTAAAACTAACTCGGCCTCATGCACCTGACCCCAAAGCTCGGAAGTAAAGGTCAAAGTGGAGGCCACTATCATCCTATTCATTCAGTCACTTAAGACACATTTACTGAGCACCTACTACCTACCAGGCAATGTGATGGACACTGGGATTCAGCAGTGAATCCCAGAAAAACAGCCTCAACCCCCATGCTTTTTGAGATGAGGTCTTAGCAGATGAGTGTGGTAGAGCCCAGCTAGGTGCCCACAAAATCCCCTTTCCTCCCTCTAGGTATGAAGAAAAACTACATTTCCTAGCAACCCTTGCAGTTGAGTTGGACCATCTCACTGAGTTCTGGCCAATGAGATGCAGCCATCCCAGTCTGGCCATAAAACACCCCCGTGTTTTTATCTACATGTTCTCTCCCTACTGTACTCGGACCTCGGAGGCAAATGTTTCAGACAGCAGCATGCTAAAGTGGAAGGGGCAGGATCCCGGTGCCAGGGGTGCGGGAGGGCAGTCAGCTTGCATGGACTGCAGAGGGAGAAACGTGGCCTCCTGTGTCAAGTCACTGAGATTCACCCAGGAAAATAGACTCGTGGCTGGGTGTGGGAGGGCTCGTGGTCCCAGATGGATGACAGCACATCTCCCATCGTGTGCTCTCCTGACATGTGTCTCTGACACTCCTCCCACTGCGTCCCTTTTCTTGAGTCTGGACGGCTCTTCGGGCTGTTCACAGAAGAGATGTTAGGCTGCTCCCAGATCTAGGTCACGGAAGGTGAGCCGACCCCCACCTAGTTCTCTTGGCACGCTCACACTTGGAATCCTGCCGCCATGCTGTGAGGAAGCCCAAGCAGGCAGAGGCAAGACCTGCATGAGGAGAAAGGGGGCCGTTGACCTATCGACCTTGCCAACCAACCCCAGCTCATCGGGCATATGAGTAGCCCCTCTTGAATGTGTCCAGTCTTGATGTCCAATGGAGCAGACACAAACTGCTCCCCACCCCTCCAGCCCTGCCCAAAGCTTAAGCAAAATAAATGTTGGATTAAGTCACCACATTTTGGGATGATTTTGTATGCAGCAAGAGATAACAGAAACACTGGGGCCAGACCCCAGTAATCTCCCCACCCCACCACCTGTGTGCTCCACCAAGCTGCCTCAAACAAGGGCAGACTTTTTTTTTTTAACAGTAAAAACTATCATTCGTTCAACCATAACTACATGCCAGGAACCATGTGAAATATTTTATGTTTTCTTTTTTTTAATGTGTTTTCTCATTTAATTCTGACAACCCCATGAGGTGGAGACTGTTCTTATCTCCTTCTTACAGAGGAGGAAATAGGCTCAGAGAGGTTCTGTCATTTGCCCAAGTGTTCACATCTACTGAGTGGGGGGGGGTGCAGGACTTAAATCCAGGGTCCACTGGCACAGCTCCAGAGCCTGCCTGCTTGTGTGCCCCTCACAGCTTCCCAACACAGGTAAATCAGGCAGTAGATGCTCTGAGAGGGTCGGATTGTGTGCAATTCTACAATTGTGTAAACATACATGTAAATTCATTTAATATGTACACGTAAATATTTTTCCATACTTCACCTTCAAATACCACAGCCTTCAGCCTAGCAGTTCTCTGGAGGCTGGCTGTGTTCCAGCCCTGGCTGCACCACTCATTACCTGTGTGACTGAGGCTCTGTGCCTCAGTTTCCCCATCTGTAAATTGGCGATGATTGCAGTCCCAACCACACAGGGCTGTGCTGAAGGTAAATGAACTAGCAGTATACACAAAATCCCTTAGGATACACAGCTTAGCAATCATTTGGCCAGTGTTAGGTATTGTTATTTCTATTTTTTCCTCCGGGAGAAAAAGGCTTCGTCACAGGTAGGACAGATTGGGGGAGGCTGAGACTGGGAGCGGAGCACAATTACCAGTGCTCCCTTTCCATCATTGGAGCACCATTGGAGCACCCCCATGCTGTGCAATTTTGGGGGGCTCAGACCCCATCTGTGTCCCTCCTGGGGCTTTGGCAGGGGATATGGGGATATGTGAGATGGTGCTGGGAAGAACAAGCCTCAGAAGACTTGGAGACTAAATAAGTGAAGCCTCTGAATAGATGAGACGGAGGAGTTACAGGAAAGGGGGCAGTCTCAGGAAAGGAGCAGGGACCCAGGGAGGCATCTGAAATTCCATATGCTTCCCTGCCACCCGCCCCACCCCCCTCTAACGAGCGTAATGTCCCCTGCCAGCAGTGGGCATCCAGAGCAGGGGCTCTGCCAGAGAGTTATGCCCGGGAACCAGGTGTTTCCAGAAACAGCGGGGGTAGAAACCACTCCCTGATGAAGAAGTCAGCAGGACTGCGTAGCTCTGAACTCTGCCCTGGAACCCAGGCTTCTCTTGTCAACAGCCCACTCACTGGAGCGAGAGGCCAGCCTGCCCACCAGGGGAAGACCAGCACCCGAGGGCCCTCTAAGGAACAGCCACATCCAGCGGTGGCCCAAGAAGAGGCAGCAGTCAAGGTGCCTGCTGAGTAGCAAGGCTGGGAGCTCCTGCTCAGACAGAAGCAGCAGTGTCCGCAGCTGGACGAGGGCTCACATCCTCCTCTGCCTCCTACTGAACGTGTGGCCCAGGGCAAGTTACCCGATCTCACTAGGCGTCAGTGTCTGCCTCTGGGGGGGATGCGGATAATAACAGCAGTCAGGAGACTGCATGTGGAGAGCGTTTAGCAGGTAACTAGTGCTTTATTAGTATTGATGCTGTTGCTGCTGCTGCTGCTGATTTAAAGGGCCTCCAGGGGCCCTAGTTGTGAATTTCACCATTTGGGACAACTGTCTCTGCAAACCCAGGGACTCCAGGGACTTGTGTCCCCCAAGATTACTGGCCTGGGGACAGGAAGGGGAGATTGGAGGGCCAAGGGACAGAGAATCCTGGAGAGGTGTGTTCTGGGAAATAAGCATGCTTGTTTGGACAGCATTTTCCAGCAGACACATTCACCAAGAGACAAAGTAATGTTTTCTTCTGGGAAGTTAGGAGGTTCATGTTCTCTCTCCTCCATCCCCAGATACTAACACATCCACTCCCACCCTGGTTCTTCTGGTCAGGTGACTTGTCTAGTCAGAGTCCCTCCAGCCAAACCCAGTTGTGGGAAATAGGCTGGAGTGGCCATGGCTGAGAGCCCTCAGGAAGAGCTTGAGCCTGGGCTTCTCCATTGAGACTCAACTGACGGTGGTTCAGTCCCTGCAACAACCCCCCCCCCAAAAAAAAAAAACGAAAAAAGTTGCTGGGAAGGAGAAAGCACCAGAGAGGGGAGTTAGGGACCTCTGACTAAAGGTCTGTCTTTAGCCCCTGAAGACAACAGTGTCAAAATGGAGGCGCTCTTCCTGCCCACCTCCCACCTCTATGTGGGAATTTTGTGGGACTAAAATAAACGGGTGAAAGCTTTCTGGAGTAGTGGTGTCCAGCACTCTGCGGCAGCATGGCATTGAGGCACCTTATGTGATTGTAGATAATAGCACCATGAAGGCATTAAATCATTATACAGCATTACCATTAAGGCACATTGTGTTATGAACTTAACTCCAATCCCTTCCCCCTAATGATAGAAAGGGGTTCTGGAGCAAACCTTGAGGGCATGAGAGGCCTGCCTGAGAGAGAGTGGAACTCTTCTCTTCCCCTAAAAGAGGCTCTCGACTTCTTTTATCAGTGGCTTTCTTAAATCTATAAATATGGGGAAGGGAAAAACGTTCTTGCTAGTGAGTTTTCAAACCTCTCTCCAGTTACTAGTCAAAGGAATTTACCTGCTATGAGTGTGGGACACAGGAAGACGCTCACCTTCTCTCATCAGCCCCAGAGGTGCCATTATCCTCCAGCGAAGGGGTATCTGCCTTCTGGACCTCAGGACCTTTGCATATGCTGTTCTTTCTGCCTATATCCCTCCCCCCAAGATATCCAAACAACTTACCCTTTTTTAGCTCTATTCAAATGCCCTCTTCTTAAAGAGACCTCCTCAAACTTCCCTCCTAAAGAGCATCCCCAGTACTTTTTATCTTGCTTAATCTCTCTTCCTAGATCTTGTCACTCTTCCTCATTACATTACATTCATGGCTTTTGTGATGGCTCATCTCTCCCACTGAAGTCTAAGATCCAGAGGGCTTGTCTCATTCACAATTGTATTTCAGCACCTGGGACAGAGCCAAGTGCAGCGTTAAAGGCTCAGCACTTTTAAATGAAAACATGAAAGATACTTACACTGTTATTCATTCCTCAACTATTTATTGAGTGGTTTCTGTACCAAAACACTGGAGAAGATCACAACAATAAGACCCAGATCTGCCCGCAGGGAGTTCTCAGTCCATCGGGAAGCAGAGAAGTTAGCTGCAAAGGGGAGCACAAATTCAGGGGGCTGGACTCAGGTTTATCAACTAATATTCCTACCTCCAGCTCTGACAGCTCTCTTGAGCTCCAGGCTCATATATCCAGCCGCCGACTTGAAATTTTCACCGGCATGGGAATTCAAAACAGAATTTCAATTTCCCTCTATAACTGCTCCTCTCGTTCCCTATCTCAGCTGCTCAGCCCCTAAGTCCAGGCATCATCCTGCATGCCTCTCTCTCCCACCCGCTGCAGCCCGTTGGCAAGCTCTGTTGCCTCTATCTATCTCCAAAATAAGTCCCAGTTCTGAGTACTTCCTCATACACCCCTGTCCCTGCATCTCTTTGCCAAGTCAACTCCCTAAATGCTTCCAGCTGCCCCCCACCCACCCAACAGCCAGAGGGGACCCTTTTAAAACATAAATCAGGTGATGTCTCCTCCTTCCCTAAAATCTTCCTAAGCCTCCCAGGGTTCCTAGAAAAAAGCCCAAACCCTTTGCCTCTCTGACTTTACCCCACACAACACCCCACCTCACCCACCACACTCACCCTGCCCTGCCTCTCCTCTTGCTTTCCCAACATGCCAATCTCACTGCTTCTGTCACAAAACTCATCTTCCAGGTACCTGTAGAGCCAGTTCTGTCTCATCATTCAGCTCTCAAGTCCAATGTCATTTTCTCAAAGAAGCCATCTCTGACTGCCACACCCCACCACTACCGGTCACTTCTTCCCGTGACAGCACTCGCTCCCTGCATCACTCACGTGTGCCCGTGTGTCTATAAAGTGTGTCTGCCATTCACCACGATGGGGGAACTGGACGGAGAAGCCAGGTGGTGGGAAGGTTGTAAAGGAAGATGTGATTCCTGGGCAGCTTTATGGAGTTTGGGGGACCAGGTGGTTGTCCAGGTGGGGGTCCCCAAAGGGCAGGAAGACTTGAGCCCAGGAACCCAGGAGAATATGCCATTAGAAATGGAAATCTGGATAAGCTGGAGAAGTGGTAGACTACCATAAGCGGCTGTTGGGAGTAAGTTCTGAGTAGTGTAGGGAGATCTAGCCAGAGGGGCCGGTCTGATGGGCACTAGGGCAGCAGACCCTGTGCCCATGCCCCGTGTGCAGTGGGGAAGGGAGGAAGCCACAAAAGCAGATCTCCCATCACAGCTCTCCTAGGAGGGCACCCCTTCCCTTCAGCAGACAGGGACCCAAAACTCCTCTAAGACCATAGCTGGGGGCCCCCACCCTCAGCTCTTGCGGGGCCCTTGCCAATCGATGACACCCAATCAAGTCAGCAGGGCAGGGTTGGGGTGCCGTGGGCAAAGAGCATCATGGTCTTGTCGCTGCCAGAATTTCAGGGGCAGATTTTTCATTCATCCGATGGGCCTCTCTTGTGGCCTCCCCACTTGGCCTCAACTCACAGGCTTCGGCTGCTAATCTCTCCTCATCTCTGGCACCCTGTGGGCTGAACTGGTAAGGACACCAGGGCATGTATCAAGTGCCAGACAGAGGCCTCGGGACGCTGAGGCTCTTGAGAAAACAGAGCCAAGGGGAAGGCAGTGGGAGCCCTTCCTGCAGTCAGGTCCAGTTCTGGGGAACCAGGAGGCCCAGAGGGTGAGGCTGGCTGTCCCAAGGGTCCAGAAGGAGCCTCAGTTCCTAGGGCATTGACGGTCAAAGTGCAGCAGGGCAGCGACTCCTAATGGTTAGGGCCTCAACTCTGGCACCCCTGTTCTGTTTTCAAATCCAGCTGTACGGCCTTATACCAGTCACCAAAGCCTCAGCTTCTCCATCTGTAAATGGGGCTAATCAGTCGTGCCTGCCCAAGAGGGCTATGGAGAGGATTAAATAAGATAATGCCTGTAAAATGCTCAGGGCAGTGTCTGACACGTAATGAGTCCTGGAGAAATACCAATATTTACCGAGGTTTCATCTTTTTTAGGCTGAGATAGAGAAGGAAGAGATCACAGGTTTCACCAGTGAATAAGCCCCAATTTATTTCCTCCCGGATTGTTTGGCTCAGGGGAACCTACGGTTCGTGTTATCCAGAACAACTTGCCAACGGCTAGAGAAAGGTTGCTGCTTCCTGCAAATCCACCCTGATATCCCCCAAGGCAGGGCCAAGTACTCAGCTCCCCCAGACTGGAAAGCCGGGGCCTCACACCAGCAAAGACCCCAGTCAGGAATTCTGTACCCCTTGGCTCTCGCCAAAGGGGAGGGGACTGAGGGTGGGAGTGGGGCAGGGGAGTTAGAGCTGGGCCAGCCACCACCAGCAGCAGTTGCCACCTCGATCCTGAGCCCCTGGATGTCCTGGGGTCTCCCTGAGCCCGGGAAAGGGGCAAGATCCTGCTGGGTGTCTGTAGCTCCTGCCATCAGCATAGCCCACCTCCAAGGCCTCCTCTCGCTTTTCTCTCCAGATGGAGCAGTTTCTATTCAGGAAACCGTAGACTGAATGACAGCTCTCCTGGGTGGGCAGAGGCGGCCCCAGCCTGGGAAATGACTGTCCTTCTCTGCTGCCACCCAAGCCCCACAGGGCAACGGAGCCTGGCTCTGCTCCATTTTGCCAAGGAGGAAGCTGAGGAGCAGAGTGGCTGAGGCCGTGACCCAGTCACAGCCGTTGCATGTGGAAGGGAAGGTCTGAAGTCCGGTTTCCAGCTCCAAGGGCAGTGCTCGCCCAGGGAGGTCAGCAAAGGCGGAGGCTCCTGGGGAATGATGTGAGTCCCCTGCTCGCAGTGACCTGAGTGCTGGACACTTGGTCCCCATAGGGGCTGGGGGCTGGCTCCCCTGCGTGGGGGACGTGGAGGTGGGATGGGAACGGGAGGCGGGGCGGGCTGGCGGAAGTAAGAGTGGGATTCTGGCCTCTCTTCCGCCCTCTCCCTGGGGGACCTTGAACACCTTCCTCCCCATCGCCAACCTCCATTCTTTTTAGCCGTCAAGTGGGGACATTTCATTAGCAGCCCTCTTCTCGCTCAGGCTTCAAAGTGATGGCCCAGGTGTGCCCTCAGGTGTCCAGGGAGGGACAGAGGCCCAGAGAGGGAGCGTATCTCGCCCAGGTGACACGGCGACCTGTGGCAGGGACAGGCTGGATCTGAGGCTGGACCAGAGGTGGCCCGAGGTCCGGTCAGTTCCACCCTTTCCTGGGCCGATCATGAGACACTGCTGCCCAGCCTCGGGGTCCCTCCCAGACCCCACATCCTGCTTCTCCCCATCAAGCCTGCGACCCTAATTCCAGCAGTGCCCAGGCTGTGGGCTTGCGGCTGTGTCCCCAGATTCCAATCTCTCTTCTTAGCAGGGGGGCGGCAACCAGACCAGCAGAGCAACCTTAGTGGCAGAATCAGGGGGGCAGGAGGGGCCTCTCCATCTCTTCTGATGCCCCTCTCCTCCTGGTGAGGGGTGACCCACAGTGAAGGTGCCGGAAGACCCTGCCTGAGGCTTCACAAAGGCCAACACAGACCCCAGACCTGGGCCAGCCCCCACAACAAAGGACTTCTAAAGAGCTCCTGGAGGACAGTAAAGTGTCCCAACAGCTCAAATTAGGGCCAGTATGTTTGCCAATAATTTTATTTTATTTTTTAAAGATTTATTTATTTATGCATACAAGCTGGGGTGCAGGCCAGAGGTGCAGGGGTTGCAGAGTGGGGAGCAGAGCAGGCAGATCACAGAAACGCACTGCTGAGGGGAGCAGCGGGGAGACGGGAGAGGTCTGCTGCGCCCTGTGGGAAGCTCCCTGGCCGGGGATCGAACTCGTGGCATGGCCCCAGACAGCGTCACAGTGCTGCACCCAACCCGTTGCGCCATCAGGGAGGCCCCGCCAATGATTTTAGAAGGAGTTTTATAAGTTGGCTCTTCCATTATTTGGCCACCAGGCACTGATTTAACTGGCACTTGGCTATGCCCTCCCATCTGTATCTGCCTACCCGGATTTCTTACCCAGTGAGAAAATGCAGCTGACAAACTGCTTTCCCACGTAATGACAATTTTATGAATACCAAACATGGTCATGAATGCAGTTGACCTAATGTTACATTTGGTGGACATTTAACATTTATTAATTTCAATTTCTCCATTTTCTTTTCCCATTGTGTAGCCAATAAATATTTGAAGGCCTTAGATTCTTTTACAGGATCCTTAAAAGTTCCACACTTAAAAGTTCCAAGACCCAAAGAGCTAGCGCGACCTTGAAAAAGGGACTGAACCCAGGGTCAGGTTCCCTGTCCTGCTCCCCAGGGGCTCTGCAAACACTGGTGAATCCTGAAGAGCTGACACACCCCAGGGACAGGCCAAGGTCAAGGGTGGCGAGACCTCAGGACCGCACAGAGACAGAGGCAAAGGCCTCCCTCTCACCCATGAAGAGCAAAGCCATAAACAATGTTATTTTGCCAGCTGGTTGCATTTCATCTGTGTGGTTCGGAGCGTGTTTTCTAGTTAATGAACCTGCCACATTTATGGTCTCCCTTTTTCAATTCAATGGCGAGAAAGTGGGAAAGGCTGCAATATTTCCCCCATCCAGCTGGCCGGCTGACAGCTGTGGGTCTGGGCAGGGCAGGGCTGCCCACTCGTGGATATAACAACCAGGTCAAGGGCAGGTTCACCGGGAAAGTGTCCACGTGCGGCGCAGGCCACCTAGGAGAGGCCACAGGGAGAAGGCTTCAGCCTCACGCCCTTGCCCAAAGGAAGGTAAAGACCCCCAGCCGGGGGGGCTGAGCAAACAGCCCTCAACCTTCACCTCCAGGCATCTTTCCTGGGCAAACGTGGCCAAGTGACAGTGGGTGCCCTCTGCCTTGGTTAAGTAGGTCTTGGAGAAAAGACCAGAGAGACGGGGATATTCCCCAGGGGGAGGGAAGAGGAAGATGTGTCCTTCCATGAGGCTCCATGCTCGAGTCAGAAAGATCTGTGACGGGTGGGACCATGGCTCCAGCTACAGACACCCATCATACACACCCATCACACACACACACACACACACTCACACACTCACACAATCACACTCACACACTCACACAATCACACTCAAACACATACACACACATTCATTCATCCCCATGTACACATTCTCTCCCTCCCTTCCTCTCTCCCTCTCTCTCTCTTTCTCTCTCTCTCTCTCTCTAACACACACACACACACACACACACACACACACACCACACACACACACACACACACACACACGCTCCCTTTCACTCCCTGGGCAACCTTCCAGGGAGAAACCCAAGGCCCCAAACTCTGGACAGGACCTCAGCTCCCTACCCCACCATCACCCTAACAGGAGACATCCCACACACACCACAGCCTCGTGGGCTTCAGCAGGCGAACTCAGCCCCTTCTCACCTTCACGGCAGTCCTGGCTGAACTCTGCAGAAGTGAATCCTATCTCCTCCAGCCATCCACGCGCATTTATTCACACCAACTCATGCAGGCACGAGGTGCAGGGAGACCACAGCCGCTGTGCCCTTGGAACTCACCCACAGTTACAGAGAATGAACCAGGTCCTGATGGGGAAATTCAGGCAACTGGGGAACACAGTGTGGATGCCCGGGAAGTGGTGTCAGGAAGACTTCCCAGAAGAAGGGGCAAGTCAGTTGGGAAGGGAGGAGCCGCTTCCAAGATGACCCCCAGCACAGCCTGGGTGGGGAGGGAGGGAGGGGGAGCCCAGACCCCTGCGCTGCCAGGCCTGCAGCACCCACAGGGACGAGGAGGGGCGTCCAGGGAGCAAGTCCAAGCCCCCTATTTCAGGGCCTCAAATCTCCCACTTTCTATAGCAGCATGAGAAACTGAAAATAGCCAGCACCGGGCCCTCGCAGGGGACTTGCATTTGCGCGGGGATCAGAGCCTGGAACGCCAGCCCCTCCTGGGCCAGGGCTCTCTCTCATGTCCACCCGAGAGCCTTTCCTCCCAAGCCTCCTCTCCCAGGCCCCTCCGGTCTCCAGACACAGCACCCTGCACCACCTAGTGGGTGACGGACTTGGTCCCCCTGGGACTCCTGCCTCGCCACGAGCCGCCTGCCGCGCTCTGGTCTCGTGCAGCCACCCTGCCCCTTGGCTCAGCCCGCGGAGGGACATGGGGCCTCACAGAGCCCCCCTCTGATTTGGGAGGTGTCATCTGGAAAGGAAGATGATGGATTAGTCCGTCCTCCAGCCTGAGAAACCATGACAGAGGTGTGTCTAGAGACCCTTAACCCTCCGGAGAGGGGGGAGTAAAGTGAGGAGCCTCAGTCCAGAGCTGGGCAACCAGCCGAGGGCACCGTCCACCGCCGTCCTGCACCCAGATCTGTCCACTGCTGCAGCCCAACCAGCGCAAGGTGGCAGGAAACTCCTTCCCTCAGGGCATGAGCGGCGGAGCTACAGGGCTGGCAAGCCAGGCCCGTCCACGCAGCCGGCCAGCGCCCAACCCCAGCTGACCGCTGCCACGTGGGAACATAAGCCCTACGTTATGAGCTCATCTGATTTTTCGAGGGAGCAGGAATACAGATTTTTATATGGAATTCTCTGATTTATAAATATCATCTCGTTCAAGTACATTTAATTAGATGCTGTATAGGTCGGACAAGACATAGCTACCCCCAGTTTGCATGAAGTCATTCAATACATATTAAATGAGCACCTAGCCCGTGGCAGGGAGGATAGGCAAATTGTCCCAATGTGGCCAACTAACCGGAAGTCCCCATCGTGAGACTGGCCCAATGCCAGGCACTAAGCTTTGGATCTACGGGGGGACTAGACTAAGTCCCCATCCTCTGGGGGAGCCCACTGTGATGAAGAGGTAGACACACAGATGTCTCCCTTCACCACAGAAGAAAAGAATTCGGGTAATGGGGAGACTCAATCATGACTTCGGGTGGCCATTTTGGCAAGTGTAATCAGGGAGGGCCGCTGTGAGGAGGTGACCTTTATTTTAACTGAATCTTGAATGAGAAGGAAAGAGTTGAGAAAATATCTACAGCGTATGTGTAACAAAAATATGAGGAGGTTTGCTGAGTGTGTTCAGTGCAGGTGGACGCAAACAGCCGGGGTGGGGTGGGGGAAGGCCAGTAGGGGGCGATGGTGTGCGCGATGGCGCAGCCCGCAGAGGACCCCTCGCAGCTGCGAGGAGTGAGGGGCAGTTACATGGCCGCCCGGCGGGGACCTGGGTCAAGGACACACAGAAGGGTGGGAAGAGGTGTGTGCAGGACGCCCTCACTTAACTAAGAAATTGTGCGCACGTTTCCATCTTAAAATAACTAAGCAACCGCCGCCACCAAGACCCCCCACACCACGCACTGTGAACCCCACTCTGTTCTGCAACACCACCGTGTACCGTGAGCCACGTCTCTGTCGAGCTGTGGGCAGAATGGTGCCCAAGATAGCAGGTAACTCGTGTGCTCTTCCCTTGGGCAGAAAGGCCTTGGCTCTGAAGGTTGTGCTGTCACAGGATGTCAGCGCCAGGTGCTGGCTTCGGGGTGTGACGGCATGAGCGGAAAGCTCGCCCATGGGCAGAACTGGGTGATGACTTTCCCCCTGACTCCTACAGGCCCCGTGTTTTGTCCACAGCAAATGCTGGACTCCACACACTCGGTGCCCAGCTTTTCGCCCGCACGGCCAAGGCTGAGTGGCTGGATGGCGAGGGTGGGGACGTTGCCAGAGGGCAGGAATACCCTGAAAGCCGTGGAGGCTTTGGGGAGGGCCAGACCAGAAGATCACGGTAGCTGGCTGTGGACACTTCTAATAAATCTGACTCGTGTTTTATCTGAACCACCAGCTGGTTTTTCTGTAGCTCGGGAGCACTTACCTTCCTTCCACCTGTCAAAATGTCCTATAATCTTATGTTCTCCCTACTGTTCTTTGGATTCTATATTTTCCTTATCCCCTTCCAAGTCTAGCTGGATTGCAGAGTTAAGTTTATGATAATGAAATAAACCATAAACAACAACGAAGGAAAATAAGCAAGTACAAGCAGCACCGGCCGAGTCCCGCTCACAAGGCTTCTGCTAATGCCCTTTGGCCCCAGCAAGGTCAAAGCGGTACCAACAATTCAATGTCCACTAAGAAAAGGCTAGGCCGGTACAAGCCTCCTCAACTTTGCAGATGTTAACCTTGGGGCTGAGAAACAGCTGGGGGTGCATCGGGGTGTCGTGGAGTGTTAGGCAGCACCCCCAGCCAACCCACAGGATGCCTGTTGCATCTCCCTGGCTGTGGCAGCCCAAAATGTCCCCAGTCGTTGGTAAATGTCCTTTGGGGGTAACCCTCTCCCTCACATTGAGAACCGCTGGGTTGGAAGACCTCAGCCCTCGTAAGCTCACACATCTGTGCGGCAGTGGCCGACACCAAAGGAGAGAAGGAGCTCGCGAGCAGCAGGACCCTCCACTGCTCCTGCTCCTATAGCCTGCCCCCCACCCCGAACCCTGCTTCATCAAGCCTCGAGATCTCACTGCCACTCGGTAGGGACAAGAATAAGCGGACTTGCTGAGTGTCGCCGTGAAAGATGTGATCGAAAAAGATCACAAATGACACGTGCCTCTGATCAGGGAAACTATTTAAAGACGTAGGGCCGAGGTGTGGGTGGAAGGGAAGGAGGTTCATTGGGGAAATCAAGCCACCAAAACCTAGACTGTAGAGAAGCTTCAGGAGAAGATCGGGAAGAGGATAATCTGCCAACTTGACCTTGCTGGGGCCAAAGGGCATTAGCAGAAGTCTTGTGAGCGGGACTTGGCCGGTGCTGCTTGTACTTGCTTATTTTCCCTTGTTGTTGTTTATTGTTCATTTCATAATTGTAAACTTAACTCTACAATCCAGCTAGACTTGGAAGGGGATAGGGAAAATATAGAATCCAAAGACTATAGGACGTTTGATGCACATCATATAGATTTGAATCTAAATATAAGGTGTGTTCTCAAAGGAAACCAAACAAACAGAGCAGAAGCCAAAATCAAAGACCACTTAATGGAATCAAGAACTCAGCCTGGGGCCTCCCTGGTGGCGCAGCAGGTCAAGTCTCAGCACTATGAAGCTATCGGCAGACACAGCAGCACGAGTTCGATCCCCGACCAGGGAGCTTCCCACATGGCACAGCAGACCTCTCCTTTCTCGCCCACTGCTCCCCTCAGCAGTATATTTCAGTGGCTCAGCCTGTTCTGCTCCCCACTCTGTCTCTGATGAATCCTCTCACCCTTCCCCCCTGCACCTCTGGCCTGCACCCCAGCTCTTGCATGCATAAATAAATAAATTTTTAAATGCATAATAAAAAAAAGAAATCAGCCTAGTATGAAGTGTCACAAAAACTCAGAATATTTTAGTAAAAACTCAATAAAAATAAGTGGAAACATTGTTGAAAAAATGCATTAGCCAAGGGGAAAATGTGAACACTGACAAGACATCGGTGTTATTGAGGGAATCCAGCTGATTTCTTAGATGTGATAACAGAGCTGTAGTTATGTTTGTGGGAAGAGTGTTTTTCTTTTTCAGAGATAATGCTAAAATATCGGCTGCTTAAGTGACAGCATGGCTGGGTTTTGCTTTGCAGTAATGCAGAGGAAGAAGTGGAGAACTATAAATAAAACAAGATTGATTAGTCATGAATTGATAGTTGTTGAATCTGGGTGATGGATAGAGAGGAGGTTCATTATTATATTGACTTTCCTATTGTATCTGAAAATTTTCCATAATAACAAATGAAAACAAACAGATGAGGATGTAGGGTGAGAATTTTCTAGGCAGAGATTCTCAGCCATGGCTAAGGCTTGAGGCTGGTAGAGTTTGGCCAATTCAAAGGCAGCCAAGGGGGTCGGTGAGGCTGCAGCAGGGCAGGTGGTGGGCAGGAAAGGCCAATGAGGCCAGAGAAGCAGAGCCGAGGGACCAGTGGGGTGGGGTTTGCTCTCATTGCAGAAGGAGCCTTTAGAGAGCATGAGCAGAGACCTAGTAAGATCAGACCCACGCTTCTAAAAAGCCCTTTTGATTGACAACATATGTCAACAATAGCCACGTAGTGGAATATAACTCAGCTGTGAAAAAGAATGAAGTCCCGACTCCTACTACAGCATGGATGAGCCTTGGAAACAGGCTAATTGGAAGAAACCAGGCATAAAAGGTCAAGCATATGCTCCCATTTATAGGAAACATCCAGAACAGGTACAGCCATAGACACAGGTAGCAGAGTAGGTGCTACCAAGGGCCATGGGCAGGGGTGAATAGGAACTGACTACTCTTGGGTAATAGGGTTTCTATCTGGGACACGGAATATTCTGGAATTAAATAGTGAAGGTGGTTGCACCATGTAGACTATACTGAAAATCACTGAGTTGAACACTTTAACCTGGTGATTTTTAACTGTGATTTAAATTATATATATTTTAATGATTGGATCCTTTAGCTGCTCTGGAAAGGGAGCAACAGGAGGGGAGCTGGGAAGCAGGAAGTACCGTAGGTGACGCTGAGGTCGGCCTGTGCCAGGTGGTGGAAGGAACCACTGCTCCAGCCCCCATGCCCTGGGCTGCGTGCAGAGGAGAGGAGAGGACAGTGGCGTTCAGGCTGGGTCTCAGCCTGCGGGTGGGAGGTGCCGACAGCCACAGTGGGAGGCTGTGTTGGGACGATGCAAGCTCCGCTCCACATTCCTTGGTCCGAGGTGCTGGGGATCATTACTGTTGCCCCCCACGTCCTAGCTTGTCCCTTCCAGGCTCGTGGCAGAACAGCTCTTCCCGGCCCCCACGTATTGGGGGGCCCTGTGGCCAGTCCTGAAGTAACTGCGTAAGGAGATGCTCCGAATTTTCAGCTGCCCCACTGTAGGGTAAGTAGATGGGTCAGGCTTTTTACGCCACTAGCCTCTGTGGCCATCTCCTGCGGCCTTGACTGTGAACGCAGAAGGCACTTGGGAGCGTGGGCACCCGGCGCGCAGGCCTGACTGTGGACACCTGGAGCGTCGGTGTGTGCGCATGCGTAAGCCTGCACACCTGAGCCGAGAGGTGGGGCTACACGGGCAGCGTCGCTCAGAGACGAGCGGATGGCTACGGATCGTCGCCTGTGAGAGGAGGCGCTGCGTGACTGCAGAAGAGGCCAGACCATCAGAGAACGCCAGAGAGAGCCCAGAGAAAGAGTAAAGATTCCTGGGGGGCTTGGTTGCCTCCCTGCCCCGTCGGTGCCCGCCTCCTTGCATGCCAGCCTCCCTGCCTGGCAGGCCTGTGTTCCTGGTTCCCTGCAAGGGCACTGGCGCCCGAAAAATCCACCGAGGGCTCCAGGACTCTCCTTTATCCATCTGCCCAAATCGATAGTGAAACTGCCTTGGCTTGTTGGCACAACTCCCACCCTCCTGGGTCTTGGGGGGAGAAGAGAACAAAGCCCGGAACGAGTCCAGGGTGGGTGTAGCTGTCAAGGGCGCCTGTGGTCGAAAGCTGCTGAGCTATAAACCTCCAAGCGCTAATAGTGTCGTGTTATCACATCGCGGGCGGCTCACCCACCGTCTGTGCGATGCCCGAGACCTTCAGCCAGTTTTCTCTGGCCTCCTGCCCCAGGCAGGGGAGGGGGCCTTTCTCCTAGTCAAATGGACCAGTGTTTACTCAGGAGACTTCCATGCCCAAGCAACTGAAGGCCAGGGAAACAGAAGGACCCTGAAGTATTTGCGGTACGCAAGGGGTAGTGCCAGGGATGTGGGGGTAGAAATCAGGCAGAAAAGAGACCAACATAAGGAAAAGTCAACCACTGTGATTAACCAAGTCTGGAGCGAGTGCCGCTGAGTGTCTGCAAAGCTGGCAATGGCGGCCGTGGCTAGTCCAGTTGGGTGGACAGAGGATGGACCAGCCCCTCTAGGAAAGTGTCCAGAGGAGGCAAGAGGTGTCGTCTTTAGTGTTTGAGGATGGAGGGGGTGCACTCTGATCTGGTAAGGCGGGCAGGCAGCAGCACTGGGGTGCCAGGAACCCTGAAGCAAGCTTCAGACACAGCTGGATCCAGGGGCTACATGATGTCCTTTAACCTCTTAGTGTGCTCGCCCTCTCATAGCTCTCACTGTCCTCCAGGAGAGCGAGGTCACAGACAGCTCCAATTCACGTCTCTCCAACTAGTTACTAGAGCGGGAAAGGAGTGTGCAAAATCCCAGGGGAGAGCTCTGATTGGCTCAGCCTAGATATCATGGCCACCTATGTTAGCAGAAAGGGGTCCAGTGACGGACAGGTCCCCACAATCAGATGGAGTGGACAGGGGAGTGTTCCCCCAGAGGAGGGGGTTCTGCTGGCAGAAAAAGAGGGAAGACAGATGCTGGGACATGCAAACAACATGAGTGATCAGGAGTCCCGGTGGGGCGACTGGCTGGGTTGGGCTGTAGTGTGTGGCAAAGTGGCAGAAAGGGGAGAGGAAGGAGGAGAGGTGAGAGGAGGAGAGAGGGAAGAAAGCAGAAGGGAAAGAGGAAAGGGAGCTTGCGTGTGCCACACAGCTCAGCATCTGCACAGGCCCCAAGCACCCTCTTGACATGAGGTTGACCTACTCTAGCTCCTACCTCCCTTGCCACACAGCGACCCCAAGCCCTTTGCCCTGGCCATCAGTTTACATAAACCATGTCTGAGCCAATCCATTTATCTCACTGCTCTGGCCTCGAGGACTGGCTCTATAGAGGGCCAGGCAGCCCACCTCAAGGCTGATGACTTTTGCTGGAATTCTGGGCAGATACCTCACTCCTGTCCTAGGAGGCATAGCTGGAACTGTGCAGCCCTTTTGCCACCATGAGGAAAATCATGCCCCAGTCAAAACTAACACCAGGATACAAAAGAGTAGAGAGACTGGAAAGTAATTGGGCAGCTGGTGACACTATTAAACTGCTGAGTCAAACAATCCAGAGTTTGACTTACTGCCAGGCACCCAGTGAAACAGGCTGACAGATCTCGGTGGTTTTATCTGCTTTGAGCTGAGTTCTCCTATTGCATTTACGCAAGGGCAGCAAAAAAGCAGAGGGAGATGAAGCCCATCTTCTCTCTGAGCATCTCTCTGTTCTGGGCAGTGTCAAAGGCAGATCCAAGAGCTAAAGGCATATGTGTTAGTCAGGGCTCTCCAGAGAAGAGAACCAGTAGGGTGTGTGTGTTTGTGTGTGTGTTTGTGTGTGTGTGTGATTTATTTAAGGCATCACTCACACAGTTATAAAAGCTAGCAAGTCCAAAATCTGCAGGACCAGTTGATTGAAGCAACAGGCTAGAGATCCAGAGACAAGCCAGGTCAGGCCCAGATTCAGGTCTAGAGGCATCTGCTGCAGAACTCCTCTTGCTTGGGGCAGTTGAGTCTTTTGTTTCATTAAGACCTTCAACTGATTAGGTGAGACCCACCCGCTAATGGAGAGCAATCTGGTTAAAATTTACCTAGTTAAATGCTAATCTCATCCAAAGATACCTTCACAGAAATCTCCAGAATAGCATTTGACCACTAACTTGGACACTGTGGTCCAGTCAAAATGACATCTAAAGTAAACCTTCCTAGGATGTTCAGATGTATTTGAAGAAGAGAAGCAGAGGCCCAAAGAGGCCCAGCGTATAAGGTCACATGACAACGGAACTATGTCCATCCTGACCCCCAGGCCAGTGCTCCCGAGGGGGGTCCCCTCGTTCTGGCTGTGGCTCCTGGGAACCCCAGGACCAGATGCAAGCAGGAACCCTGGAAGGCCCGCCACATTGCCAGCTGACACGCCTGAGTAATTGGTCCATAAGAAAAAACACTGGCTGACATGTGATTTGCATATCATTTACATGCCCTTCCCTGAAGTTCAAAAGATACCACAATTCTTCAGATTGACCCTTCCCCTCTGGCCTCTTCACTTCAGCTGCATCTGTTTGGAAGGACCTTGGAGAAACTGTTTCTGTGGGGCCACCCACCTGTCCCCTCTCCCTTGCATGTCCCCCGACGCCCGCCCTGGGGCCACGGACCCAGAAAATCTGCCTTCGGCCTGGTCCCAGTCTTCCACGGAGCGGTAGAAGCCACTGCCCATGAGGGCGTCTCTGCAGGTGGTGAGTGAGTGGGCATTTTTTATTTTAATAGTCATGTATTCATTTTTATGCTTTTTGGAATTTATGGCCAGGGATGTTGGCTTCCCATTTATAGCGGTGATATAAAGTTTCCCTTTAAACAGAATTTAAGTTTTTAAAAAATGAGTCTGTGGAAATAAAAATAGTAAGTAAATAACAGAATAGGCGGCGTGTCGAGGTGGCCAAAGCGGAGATAAGATGACTGGGGTTTTAGAAACGCTGAGGGAATCGAAACGCCTCCTGCCGCCATGTCAACCCAACACCACTTGGCTCTTCCTCAGTGGAGGTGAAGGCCAAGGGGACATCAGCCGTGTGTCGGGAAGACATGCTCACCCCACCCCTGCTGCCTGTGTCTGGCTTTGCGACATCCAGCCCAGGCTCTACAGCTTCTCCCAGAATCCCCCAGGCCCAGGAGTGGTGCTGGGAACCCAGACCCACTTCCAGGGAGGCCTCCCAGACGGGAAGTCTGTGTTCCCACCTAGACCACCCACTAATGTGGAAATAAGCCATTTCTCCATACATAAAAGCCTGCAAGGTAATTAATATCCCAGCCATTTAACTCGGCTGTTAGACCCTCACCGTTAATAAGCTAGCTAAGAGCTCCGCTTGAAATTAATAACTTGCAAATGACCCAAGAGCCCTGGTTTCATACCTTCTTTTTTTAAAACAACAAAAAAACCCACAGAATTTAAATAGAAAAGCAATTTTCATTTATGAGCCAGTATCATTATTCATAACTGGAGAATTGTAAGGAATAAAAAGCCTTTTCCACTTAATTAGAACCTTGAACATCACAGAAAAAGCAGGGCAGCCATCGCTAGCACAGGCAAGAAGGGGGCCAGGAGTGTACCCCGAAAGGGGAAAAGTTCCTCCCGTGTAGTCACGGGGCTGCGCGAGGAGGAAGACCCCGTGTCTGTGCACCTGTCACCGCAGACGGGCTCTGGCAGTCACTGGGGACTGAGGCTGGCAGGGGAGAAATATGCGCACCCCAGCATGGCACCGGGTCTTGCAGACATGAGTGCGTTGGTCTTTAGCTACGAGGGAAGACGGGAGAGCGCAGAAGCAGCGACTGGAGAAGCAGAGGTGAAATGACAGGCTCCGGGGTGAGAAGGGGGCCTCGAGGCAGGAGCAGGGCGAGAGGCGAGACCGTGCTGTGCCCCCACCTGGGCCCGGGGCTCTCCGGCCACCTCCCCTGTGCCCGACACTCGCACGTGATCTCACATTTTGAGCCTCACAAAATAACCCTTGGTTTTGTACAGGTGAGAAGACCAGGCTCGCAGAGGTTGCGGGACTCACCTGGGGTGACCCCATCTGGGATGGCAGGACTGCCGGGCCACAGCAGGCCCCCCAGTTGCACACCAGGCTGAGCCACCGGGGCCACCGCCCTTCTGTTTGCACGGCCGTGCCCGCTGGGTTCCTCTCTCCCGCCCTCTCCTTTCAACTTCCTGGCATCCTTCTAGAGTAGACCTTGTCATCACACCTCACAGCCTGGGAAACTGAGGCTCAGACGAGCGGAGGGCAAGCCCCGATCAGGGCCTCGGACTCCATCCAGCGCTGGCCTTAGGCCATGGCGTGAGCCCCTGGCAAGTGGGTGGTTTAACCAAACACACTGAGTTCAGCTGGGCCCCGCGGGCTGCAGCCGAGGCTGATCGGGGCGCCGGAGGAAAATGTGTAAGAGCATTAACACAGCAACTCATCTCAACTGTGTTAATGACACCAGCAGCCGCTCTTTCGAGAGTTCTGTGGGAACTAGGCACTGTGCTAAGCCCTTTACCGGGATTGCCTCCCTGAAGACTCACTCTTAGAAGTGAGATGGGGAAACTGAGGCACAGGCCATTCCAATAAACTTCCTTGGCCAGCCAGTGACTCCGTCTGCAGAAGTCCGCTTATACCCTCTAGGGGGCGCTGTCTTCATGCAGACACTAAAAAACGGCAAGGCTCAGGATCATTAAATGCTTATTTGACATTGTTTTAAGCCTTGTCCTCGTGAGGACCCCAAGGAGGTTCTTTTACCACCCCCCTTGTGTAGGCGAGGAACTTAGAGAACAGAGAAGGGGTAGGGTCTCCCCAAGCTCACACAGCTGGGAGGAGGCTGAGTTGGGATCTGAAGCCAGAATAGAAGCCCTAGGTTCAGTGCTTCCGACCCCGTCCCCCCAGGTCAGTGGTGAGGGGCCCGAGGAGTTGGCCTGTGGCTTCTGCAGGATGCCCACCAGCATTTCCTGTGACTGCCCCCCCCCACAAGATCTTGCTCCTTCGCACTTACTCTGCCAGACTCAGCTCCCACCGGCGCCTGCAGGCTGAACCCCTCCTCCCTGCCCCAACAGTCTCGGCCCTCCCACCTGCTCCCCTCTGAAACCCCCTCTCCCCTGGGGGTTCAGAAGGCCTGAGCTGTAAAGACCTGGCATCGTGTCTTGCCCACGCCACTCCCATTCTGCAGGCGGAGAGACGGAGGCCCAGAGAGGCCCACCTGACTTGCTCACGGTCACGTGCTGCTGCTTCTGCTGGACGCAGGCCTCCTGGGCCCTCCCCCTGCGGCGCCCCCATCTCCGCACCACCTCTCAGCCCCAGGCACCAGCACAGACTGAGCCCTCCAGATGGATCTCCACCAGTGGGCAGGCCTGCGGCGCCTCCCGCTCGTGACCGGGACAGTCACCTCCAGGAGGCTCGAAGGCGTCTGGGCTCAGCAGCTGCTGTCTCTTCCGGTTATGTGCGAGACACGCCCTGTCTCCCTCAGGACAGCAGGGGAGGTGAGCGGTGCCCCCTCTGTCCCTTTGAGGAACCAGATTCCTTAGGCAATGGCTCCCAAATGTCGCGTTAGGCTCCAGCTACATCAGAATTGCTTCTCAAAAACACAGCTTCCAGGGCCCCTCCTCAGGGTGTGGGACCTGGCAGGCCTTGGGAGGGGCCCAGGACAGCCGCCATCCCCACCCAGCTGATTCTGGCCGGCAGACCTGGGAAATACTGGCCGCCCATGGCACAGACGGGGAAACTGAGGCTTATGAGGCTTGTCCTGGCCACAGAGTGAGTCGGTGTTGATGTTACAGCTCCAGCCCAGTGGAGTCGGCACCTCCTAGGAGGCCCCCTTGCAGGACAGCAGGGACTTCCTCAGGGATGGAGCCATGAAAGTGGTTGAATGGGAACGAAAGAGTGAGTTGGGAACAGATGATGCCTGTTTCTGCCCATCTCTCCCCATTCTGTGAGACCTTGATGAGGCTTAGTCATATGATCTGTTTCACACACACACACACATACACACACACACACACACACACACACACACACACACGGCAGGAGTGGGTATGTGGCTCAGGCATGAACACCTAATCCGGAAGGACCAGCCTCCCCTGAAATCTCACTTCCTGTCATAACAAGCAGTAGGGATGAGTCTTTGAGCCACTACTGGCGCATTCCTGCCATAGAGAAAGCCCACACCAAGAGGGAAGTAGACTTGAGATATGGAAAAAGACATGGTGACCTGACAGCAGCATTTGGACTCCTGGATCAAACCTTACTTGAAGCTGGAACCTGAATATCCCTGGAAAATATCCCTGTAAAAAGCCTTGAAACTGCAGAGGGCGCTGCAGAGGACAGGAGGCCCATCTAGCCCAGGGCAGCCTTCGAGGGCACTGCCATCCAACAGCCTCCTCACATCACCTCCTTGCAGAGGTAGGTCCAGATGGTCATTGCTCTCTCCAGAGAGGTAAACTGAGGTCTGGCAAGGGAAATGATTTACTCAGGGACACGTCACTGATTAAACAAGGATCTGGGGCTGGACATCAAAACCCAGAAGAGCAGGGTGAGCCAGGCCAGCTGGGGTGAAGCAAGGAACATGCCTTGGAGGAGACGGAGTGGTGGGGAGGCAGACACACTTGCGTGCGTGCACACGTGTGTATGCACATCTCTCTCTGCCAGCCCTGGCAGAGTTAAGAATGCACACATTGCGCATTCTTAGACAATTACCCTGCCGCTCGCTCTCCTAATGTCTCCCTCCTTGTCCTTGGATACAATTGGGAATCTCTTTTATGAGGGCCCTTCTCCAACTGGCATGGTTTCCACGCCTCCCCACGTGACTCCCCTTCTCCCCACACTTCTCAGTCACAGCCCTCAGTCCAGTGAAGCCTGACAAATCCTTTCTGCAAATGTGTACGTCTCAGGCTCAGAATTACCTTCCAAAATCAAACAAAAACCCTTATAAAGCGATTCCCCTGAAAGGGTCTTGTCACAGCACACGTCCTGCATCTGCTTTCACCCCAGATCACAGACATGGCTCGGACCAGAACCATGACAGCCAGGGCAGCCTTTCACACCAAAGACCCAGGCCAGACCAGAATGAGTAGACTCCCCCCGGGATGTGTCGGGGGTCAAGAAAGGAAGACCTCACTGGTCTCATGCAGATGGAGAGCAACAACCCTCATGGTCATTGTCAGTGTAAATAATTACTGCCTGTTCTATGCTGGCCCTGTTCTAAGCACCTTGCATTTACTAGTTCCTTCAGTCCTCACACCAACTCTATGAGACAGGCATTATTGTGGTCATTTCACATAAGGAGGCACTTGGAAAGTGAGACCATCAGACAGCCCAAGACCAGCATCCTCGCATGATAACAATCTTTGAAGCAGGGAGATGGCTCCCCGTTCAGGTGCAACGTGCACATTCTTGTTTGCCACAGTCCCCACCACCCTCTATTGCCTCACACTCTAGCTCATTTAAGTCACTTGCTCCACCCCTGAGTTTTCAACCCCTGCACCAAGCTGCCTCTCTCCTTGTATTTCTTCCACTCTCATCTGCATAAATCTCCACCCTCACCCTTCTTTCAGCTCAACTCCTCCAGGGAGTCTTCGTTGTTTAATCATCAACTCTGCAAATGTCTGAGCTGAGAATTACCTGGTCCTAATCCACCCTTAACATGAGAGACTGAGACCCAGAGAGCCATGAAATGCTGCTTGCCCCCTTGCTTGGTCATCAAGACCTGTCCTACCTGCAAGGTCCCCGCACCCATTCCTGTCCGTGAGCAGGACTGGTGTTGCTCTCGTGCCCATTTTACAGATGAAGCAACTGAGATCAGACGCTGAGTCTCCCAACATACGAAACTGCTCTTATCTCCCAGGTCTCCTGACCACAAGCCAGGTTGTCTTCCCTCTTGCTACACCTGACTCTCCCTTTGGCCCCTGAGTTCTGGGTCCACCATCCCCGCTGAAACTCCCACTCCCTCCCATAATCGTCAGCCCCTTCTTTCAGCCTTCTCCATCTTACACCACCCCAGCTACGCCAGCAGGCCAAGGCCGGGCCCAATGCTGCCCCTAATTTCCCAGCTGAAGAATAATCATCACAGAGAGGCTAAACGTGACCCAAGGTCAGCACCTGACCCCACCCCTTTTTTATCTGTTTTCCTCCCCACTCTGCATTGCCCTCCGCAGAAGCCAAAAGGGGCTCTGACACCCCATGACTGTTCCCCTGGCTGGGCCTCCCCTGGGACCCTGGCCACCTGGGAGACACCCCTTTTCTGGGTTGGGCAGTGGGGTGTGGGACCACCCAGCCATTTTCTGTCTTTGGCATACAGGCCCTGGCCGATCCCCGAGATGCCCCTCTCCCCTCCTCCCGGCACCCGCCTGTCTCAGGGACCCACAGGGCCCTCTGCACAGCAGGGAGCATGCACCTGTCCACGCCGCAGTCCTCACTGTCACTCACCAGGCATCGCAAGCTTCTCTCCTGGGCAGCTGCCACTGCAGGGAGAGCTGCAGGCCGGGAGCCTCTCCCGCCCCTCCACCTGCCCCCGACCCCAGGGCCCCCAGCTCACTCGAGCTGCTGGGATGGCCCACGGGGACTGCAGGAAAGGTCCCCGAGCAGGGGAGAGCCTGCGTGGCCGTAATTAAACTCCACCACTGTGCAGGCTGCAGACAAAAGGGGACCCATAATGGGATTAGAATTGTCATAAATTAAAATCATAAATTCAATAAACGCTTTATCGGCCTCCCTCTGGAAGTAGCTGGCCCAGAGCGCCTGGCTTTGATAGGCGTAAAGGAGGGGCACTGGGAAGACCAGTTGGGGCGGCCAGGCAGGCCGCAGAGCAGGGGGGCTCCGGTCCAGCTGCCGGCCCAAGCTGATGGGGCGGGGTCAGAGCCTCTTCTCCAGATAACGCTCCCACAAAGGCAGACACGGCAATGACAGTGCTCCAGAACCAGCTGTGGCTCCTGTCACCCCCAGCTCAGCTCTTCACCAGCTTCTGCCTTCGAATGGCTGAAACACCCCCTGCCACCCACACGTGGGCACTCATTCAGGAGCTTTGACCCCAAATGTGCAGCGTGGTAGGACACAGTTGGACATGCAAAGTTCTGCATGTGAATGCCTGTTCCAGCACAGGCAAGGAGCACCAGCTGGGGCCGGGACCTGCGTTCAGGTACATTCACCTGTCCTTCCACCCCGACAGCGCCACCCATCGCCCTGCACATAGTTTCGGGGTTCTGATTAAGCACCAGGCTCTGCTAACCAGAGAAGAGAGAGGAACAGCAGACATTGCAATGAGGGAAATAGACCCAGCGGGTAATTTCATGAATAATCCATTATCACTGCAGAGAGACCACCAGGAGAAGTCCAGGAGATCCTCCAAGTTGGAGAGGGGGGTCATGAGAGATCTTTGTAAAGAACCTATTCTAATAGCTGGCTGCAGGATAAGCCCAGAGAAAAGGTGGGGGAGCATAAAGAGCTCTCAACACAGGGAAGAATGTGTGCAAAGGCCCTGGGGTAGAATCTGAAGTTTATACCATCTAGATGGGGTACAGGAGCCTTTAAAAAAGAATGCAAACTTGACATTAGGCATGAAAAGGAATATTTATTTAGAGTGAAATAAATCAAGTTTCTAAAGTTTAGAATAGAATAGTGTTTATTTACATTAAAAAGCACTACAAATCATGCAATCTTTAAAGCTCACAAATACGACAAACATCACAAAATCAAGGGGAAAAGTGTTTTTATTAACTGATGATAAAACCTCTATACTATTTTCTTCTTACATTTTTGCTGTGTGATCTTGGATTCCTTCTTCAGGTGTCGAAATCTTGTGATATTTTCGTAGCGAGAAGACAGAAGGATAACCTCCCAGCATGCTCAAGTGAAATACACATCCATATTCCCTGTAAACCACGACCTTGGGACAAGACTAAAAACATCCCCCATCCCACCTCACCATCCAGCACCTAAGCCCAGGAAGTAGAGCAAAAAACGGGCAAAAACAGAAACAAAGTTCTTTACTAGTAGACAAGGCTCTTGCTGCCTCTCGGGGTCCCTCAGGACCCCACCCCGTTCCCCCTCTTGTTAAGCCCCCACCCTGACCCTCCGGGATCTCCATTCCTACTCTCCTGTCTCCCAAGCCAAACCCAGAGTCATTGTTGGCGCTTATTAAGCCACTAATTAATTGAATTTTTCCCCCTCATTGCATGCTGTTAATTAGTTTCTTGTAGTAACAGAGACTATTATTCTTGGAAGTAATAACTTCGTCCTGGAGGCAGTTTTAATGTTACTTATAATTGCTGGAGGAGGTGGGGTCTTGGGCTCAGGTGGGCAGGGCTAGGAAAGGAAGAGAAAGAGTCAAGACTATCTGATTCTCTCATCTACAGGATTACTTTCGGGTTTATCTTGATACTGTTCTGCCATCTCCATCTTTCCTCCAGTGGAAAGTATTGTTATAATATCAAAAGTACAACAATTTTTTAAGGCAGAGGAGGCCTTAGGAAAATTGTCTAGAAAGATTGTGCCCAGGAGAATGAAGTGACTGTTCTGGGCTGGGGTCGGGGTGGGGGACCAGGGTGGAGGAGGGCCCTGCAGCTTCTGTTCCAGGCTGTCCTTTCTGTTCCCTCCCCCAGAATGCAGATCAAAATCAGGGTGCGAAATCAGAGCTCTGACTCTGAGCCCAGGAGCCTAACACTGAACAACAACCCTCAAGCTGAGTCAAGTTGAGTCACAGAAAGAAAACAGATGAGTAGGGCCTCCCTGGTGCGCAAGGGGTTAAGTCTCAGCACTATGAAGCTATCAGCAGCCACTGCAGCAGCAGTTCCATACCCGCCAGGGAGCTTCCCACATGGCTCAGCAGACCTCCCCCATCTCTCCCGCTGCTCCCCTCAGCAGTGCACTTCAGTCGATCTGCTCCCCACCCTGACTCTGGTGAATCCTCTCAACCCCCTACACCCCAGTTCTTGTATTCATAAATAAATAAATCTTAAAAAAAAAAGAAAGAAAGAAAACAGATGAGTAATCCGAAGCCACAGCGAGGGAATGACACCCCCAATTGTGATCTGAAATTAGCCCCTCTTGCCTCAGTTTCCCACATCCACAGGACTTGCATACTAGTAAAAGAAATAAATCATTACTAAATCAACTGAAAAAACTAAAGGAGGAAATGGCAGGGCCAAGAAGCATCATGTCTGTGGGACTGGCAAGGTTTCCTGCGGAGAAGCCGTTCAGCTGAGATCAGAAGGATGAGGGGAAACCAGAGCACAAACAGCTCGTTCTAGAGAACAGGCCTGTGTTTACCTGTGAGACAGGACCCGGTGCCCTTCCCCCAGCTGGGCCCTGCTTTGTCCACAGAGCCAGTAAGAAGCTATCACTCACACCAATAAAGGCACCGGTTAACCTTGAGTGAGCCCCCAATTAGCCACAGGTCCCAACGCCATCATTAGCCGCGTGTGGGAGGGGAGGGCGTGGGGAACTGCATCTGATTTCCAAAATGACCTATGGTGCTAAAAAGTAGCCAAGCAGAGGCTGGAAGTCCTGCCTCTTCAGCAGGCATTCACCATGCTCTTCCTCACTTCTCCCTGAACAAGCGAGGCAGCTGCTTCCCAGAGGGAGGGCCGTCCTCGGTGGCTCCCAGAGCCCCCCATTGCTGGACACTTCTTCCGGGGACACTTGGTCAAAGCCCTTAGAAGCACCGCTGTTCTGGTAAAAGCTAACAACTAATCCCTTCCAGGGGGTGCTCTCACGGATAGTGTGGGGTAAGTGACCTGGTCAGGCCTTTACGCCGCTGGCCTCTGTGGCCGTCACCTGCAGCCTTGACTGCAGAAGGCGCTTGGGGGCGTGGGAGCGGGGCACGCATGCCTGATGGTGGACACCTGGAGTGTGGTGAGGGCATGCACAAGTGGGCACACCTGTGCCTGGAGGCGGAGGCTATAAGGGCGGCGTCACTCAGGAACGGGAGAACAGCTATGGTGGAGCAGCTATGAGAGTTCGAGCTACGGCTACGAGAGGAAGAGACCACAAGAGCACGCCAGAGAGAGCCCAGAAAGTGTAAAGATTCACGCAGGGCTGGGAGGCCTGCCAGCCCCCCGGCCTCCCTGCCTGGCCAGCCTGTGCGTTTGCCCCACAACTGGTGTAGGAAGAGGATTAAAGCCTGAAAAAGCCACTGAAGACTCCAGGACTCTCCTTTCTCCGTCTGCCCGAGTCAATAGAGAACCTGCCCTGTGCTTGCTGGCACTACAGAAAATGCCTGCCAACCTCTGTGGGGTAAACACACCCACATGACCAACTCGGACTACCCACCGGCATCCCCAGAGGCCGAGTTGGGAAGACAGCCCAGCCTGGCAATAACCCCTGTAGGTGAGTTTCCTCGTCTGCAAAGTGAGGATTAAATGAGAGCAGCGAAGCAGCCCTCAGGGAAGGGCGGGTGGTGCTGACTCAGTGGCGTTGCCTCCCCCGCCCCTCGAGCGCACGGGCATCCTGGTGCAGGCGGAAAGTATGGCTGGTGCACGCTGGGGGTGAATATCTTGTTTAAGCATCTGGGCAAAGGGAGGGGTAGGCCAGGGCAGAGAATGGGGGATGAGTTCCCTCCCGCAGCCCTCCCCAGCTAGTGGCCAGGACTGAGCGTCCCCTACTGGAGCAGCAGGGGGACAGGACACGTGGCACAGGACAGAGTCCAGGCTTGACTGGGTCCCCGGGATGCCCAGCCCCCAGCCCAGGGCACTGCAGGAAACAGCAGATGTCCATAAATATTTGCCCAATGAATGGATGAGGGTCCTCCCCAGATGGAGGGTGGTCACCTCCCCACTCCTCATCTCACACACCTGCGCAGAGGCAGCCTGGGGGCTGGGGAGCTATGTACGTGGGGCAGTGTCTGGGGCCTGTGGGCGGCCGGGCCTGCGGAGCTGTGTGCAGGCAGGGCCGAGACAGGCCGTGATTCATGGCAGCAAATGCCCGGGAAATAAATGTCACGTGGCCCCAGCCCTTCCCACCTCAGCCTCTAATATCCTTTTCTTGAGAAGAGGCCTTATTACTCAGTGCTCGTGGTGACAGCTAACGAGTAAATCAGTGGCCTGGAGCTTGCTCCCTGGGGAAATTGGATGTGGTTTCTGGTGATGACCACTCTGCGGGGGGCTGTGGGGGGGGGCCACACTGGGTCAGGGGTGGGTGTGGAGAAAAACTCTCTGCCCATCTTTCTGCTTCCTCTACCCGTCTTCCTGCTCCCGAAGAAGCATGCCTGCGGGGGCTGTCCCCTACCTTCCTGAGAGAGAACCAGCTCGTGGGTGAAACAGACAGGGGCACAGTTCAAAGGGAGCCCAGATGGTTTCTGGCACTCGTCCTTTCCAGAGCCTGCCCCCGACCCGGCCTCAGCTCCTGGCCCACAATTCCCCCTCCTAGGCCGGAGAGGGTGAGAACCAAATCCACCAGCTAACAATGCATAGAAGTCCCATCTCTTTTCCCAACATCAACAGCTCATTCTTTACTATTTGCCTGCACCCACTACCCCCTGGATAAATGTGTTGCGTGCGTAAGGAATAAATGAAGGCATGAAGAAATGACTGCAGAATGGAGCAGGCGTGGGGATGCGTTTTGCATCTATTTCTCTGCTCCTGTGCCCCTAATCTTCCCACCACTTCTCATCACGCGGCAACATAACTCGCTGGGTCCCACCAATTTCTAGTCTCTTGCTGCAAGCACCACTCGGTTTTGCTTTTTTCCCTCCCCCTGTCAAAATGACACTCCCCTGACGTCCCCTACCCCCTCCAGATGGCAGGCATCAAGCCAGACGCCGTGTCCACTGACCTCCTGGCCAGCAGAGTCTTCTCAATCCCAGGAGGCCCCCAGGGAGTGGCTTTCATGGTCAGAATTCCAGATGCCAGTCAGGTAAGGAGGCACTTTGGGGTCAAGAGGCCCTTCCCGCTGACTTGAAGCTTCACAGAGGAGCAAAGTGCTGGGGACAGCAAATCCCCATGCGGCTTTGCTGAGAAAGAGCCGTGATCTTGGAAGGATAAAAGGCCAGATCCAAGTTCTCCCCAAGGTCAGCAGGTTACGGCAGCACCAGCCCCTCTGACTGCCACTCTGGCAAACCTTTCTCCTAATTATATCTGAATTATGCAAATCAATACCAATGTCGATACACGATTTCCTCTAACAAGTCAAGAACACGCAGGAAGCGAGGACCTGGGGAAAACCATCTAATTAGGAGTGAGTTTCTCTGTTTTTATCTTGGCTGAGCGGATAAATGGTTGCGTGACAACCCCCGAGAAGAGAAGGTGAGGAGATGGAGGAGGGTAGAGGGCAGACAGGACGTGAAGATGGGGTGTGGGCTGCAGGGGTCGGGAGATGGGAGCCTGGCCAAGGGCATGATGGGTAGAGTGCCCATCACAGAGCGAATGTGATCTTCCCACTCAGCAGTTTAAAATGACCCAAAGATAGAGGCTGGGGGAGAGCAAGCACAGTCTCTAACCGCTGTGAACAAACTAGGAAGGGAAGAAAAGGGAAGAAGAGGAGAGGAAAGTTATCGCTGTCATACATGAACCTCTGCTGTCACCTCGGCTAAGTGCTGTCCCTCCTGCTCTCGTCTAACCCTCACCACTCTGAGTTAAGTACTCATGACCCATTTCTAAGGAGGAGGCAGTGGGGCCAGAGAGGGGAAGCAGGCTGCCAAGGTCCCAGGGCTGTAAGCGGAAGACTGGGACACAAACTCTTGTCCTGCACACACCACTGCCCCGCTGAGTGCAACTGGGGGTTCGCAGGCAGAGCTGCCTATGGGAGTGGGGACAAGGATTCCCATTTTGAAGCCATGGGGCCTTGGGCATGGATCTGCCTTCCTGCAGACCCCTCATGTAAGCAGAGCACTAGGACTTGAGCTCCAGGAATAGGGTGGTTTCACACCCTTTGGAGTTTATGCCCAATCATCGTGTTTTGGCATCTCCCCAGGGAGAAACCAGAACACACCTGATTAGCTCTTCATGTGCTGAATGAATATTTTCCTAGCTGAGTGCCAGGCATGAAGCACCAGAGCAGAGTTTTAAGTGCCTGTTCTCGAGGCAGACTCCCCCATCCAGGTCCCGGCTCTGCCACTGCTAGATATCAGGCTTATGGCCAGTTTCCCCCCAGCCCTGAGTTTTTCCATCTCTAAGATGGGACCAGTGGCCATGCTTGATACACAGCAGGAACTCGGTCAATGTTTGCTGTTGTGATTCTCAGAGCAGGATGAATAAGGCGCCATATTTGCCTCCTAGTATAAAACATATAAGGAGAAGGGGGGAGCATCGTGGTAAGTCAGTTATGGAGGTGAATGAGAAAACTATGGGAGAACAAGAAGTAGTACTTAACCTTGCCTAGCTCAGTATAGTGGGGAGGCTGGGGCAATCAGGGAAGGCTTCCAGGAGGTGATGACACCAGGGCTGGATCATGAATAAGTAGTACTTGCCAGGTTGACAAGAGAAGCAATGGTTTTTCAGGCAGAGGGCTCAGCCTGTGAGAAGGCCTGGAGACACTCAGGATGTCTTCAGCAGTTCGTTGTAGGATCTAAAGATGGCAAGACAGGTGAAGTCTTGTCTTTCCAGAAGCTTGGAAGGCCAGGATAAGAGGTTGGCATTCCATCCCAGAAATGCCAGAGAAAGGGACAAGAAGACCCTCCCACTTTAGAAAGCTTGCCCTGAAGTTGAGTAGAAGCTGGGGCACAGAGGTGGGAAATGAGGCAGGAGGTGGACTCCTGGGCCCCAAGCCCCCAGCCCCCCACCAGGCTCCCTCTGTGGGGGCTGCAGTGGGAGCCAGAGCTCAGCAGGACCGGAGGAGTTATTAATCGCTCCACGACGCCGCAGGCCATGGTCCATTTGCTGCTTTTCTTGGTCTGTTTTGAAACTGTGAAATGAGCCCCAGTCTTCAAGGCGGCCCTAATAACCATCCCGATTCTGACATTTAAATTACAGATGGCATTTTCAATTAAACAGGCGCTCTCAGCAGGTTTAATTTAGCTATCAGTTCTGGTCTGTTCTTTAAGTGCTTTGAAAAATAAAAAAAAGGCCAGCAGTGAATTCCAGGTCTCCTTCCAGGAGAGCAGGCCTCCAGAATGTGAGCCAACTTCTTGCTCCCATGAGGACCCCCCCATAGTGAGTGCCTCCTCCGCAGCCTCACACCCTGCTAGATCACCCCTGCACACACAGTGGCACCCACCAAGCCACACAAGCACGGACCTGGCCTCCCAGCTACAAACCCAGCAGCTCTGGTGTCATCATTGCCGCAAATGCCAGGGTCTGCACCTTTCCTACCCGAGCAGAGAAACAGTAAGAGATTCTGGAGTCAAACTTGAAGTGATGCTTTCACTGACTCCACTTGTGTGATCTGAGACAACTTCCTCTACTTTGCTGAGTCTGTTTTCTCCACTGTAAAATAAGACTCAAAAGGAGAAGGTGAAATCAAGTATTAAAAGTGTGTGATTCTGTTGCTGGCGGATGCAAATACCCAGTCATCCTTCTGCCGTACCTTTCCTTCCCTGAAACTGTGTGTCCCCACCCCCAGCTGTCAAGTGGAGCTCGCCAATTTAGAATTACTATTCGCTGGGGTGGGGCGCTATCCGCGGTGCTGAAGCACATCTCTTGCCTGCTATCGTTTCAAAATGGCTTACCTCCCAGCTGGTCAGCACCCATCCAGGGTGGCCTGGATGCAAGAGGCCCCAAGTTCCTCCTACTTGGCCTCTGCAAATTTCAAAGTGACTAAAACCCAGAGGGAGGGGTGGGGGGGAGCACTGAAAGGACCAGCACGACTGGTCCCCGACTTTTCCATCTCACATTGACAAAAGTCCCAAGCTGCAGCCAAGCTAAGTTGCAGCTACTGGGCACTGAGGTTGTCATCATTCCAAGTGGACTCCTGCTCTCCTTTTGGCTTCTGGGCAGGTGAAAACAGGCTGCCTTTTCTGCCCACAGTGTGACTGGTTGCAGACTTTCAGACGGGAGCCTTGGAGATACTGCAAGTGGCCAGTCAACATACACATGTATGCGCTGTCTGTCTCCTCACCCCCAGAGCAAGTTCTTATGGATGGAATTAAGATTTAAGGAAGGGGAAGGCAGAGGTTACCACCCCTATTTTACAGTCCAGCAAACAAAGGCCCAGGGGAATCCAGAAATCCATCCAGTGTGTTAGGTCAGATCTAGAGCTCAGTCTACACCATGGCCAGCAAGCCAGGTGAATGACCTCCCAAAGATTTCAGAAATTAGGGAGCAGGAAGTGACAGGCCAGAATCTGGTTTAAAGAGTGTCTCCAAGGCTGTGTGTTTGGGGTATGGTTAGAACTCTAAGTTTTACAACAGAGCAAACTCCACCTCTGGATCCTTGTTTGTAGAAGGATCACAAAGCACTTCCCAGCTGTTTACCCCATTGGCTGCTGTTCACTGTAAGCGCTATTATCCCATTTCACCAGGGAGGAATGTGAGGTTGAGAGAAGTGATTTGCCCAAAGTCACCCTGAGAGAAAGCACCAGTATTGGAATTGAACTCTGAACTTGGGAAGTCCCATTCTCCTTGTCCTCGTGCCCCAGACCACCATATCCAGGATGGAAGGGGAGCTGGCAGAAGGGGAAGGCCACTGTCTTCTCAGGGCAAAAACTTGGGGCCTGATATTGAAGTTACATGTATTCTGGCCAGATTCCAGAAGACAGATTGGTGTGTGTCCCCCCCCCAACCCTCATCCCAGACACACACATGTCCCTACACCCCTGCAATGGATGCTTCAAGACAGCACGTCAGCCTTGCCTGAGACCAGGCTGCCCAATCGCCCAAGGCAGCCCGTTGCTTTTGCCCTCTCACTGTTCTTTCCACTATTTCTAATCTGAGCCTTGGTCCTCTCTCCCCTGGGATGTCTGTGTCTAGCAAGGCCCACTTACAGGTCTCCCACCTCTCTCCTAGGTGCTGGACCCTATAGGGGATTTGATCTCCCTGCACATGTCAAAACCAGATCCACACCAAAATCTTTAGCGTGCACCTGGTGTGTCTCCGTTGCTTTTATGAGAACAAACTTAACCCCGTGGGATAAGCATTATTATGTCCATTTAAGAAAAAAAGATGTTTACCAAGATTCAGAGGAAGATGACTCGCCTGAGGCCATCCAGGTTGCTAGCGGTAGAAATCAGATTGGAACATGGGGTCCCTGTCCTTTCCCCAACCACAGCTAGTCTGCCCCCTTCTGCCCCAGCTGGAGGCTGAGAGCGGGGGCAGGCAGAGAAGACAGGGACTCTGGAAAGTGTTCCCAGAGGCAGAGAACATCTGAATTTCCCCAGACCCAGTCTCTGCTCTGCACCAGGTACCCCCGCCCCACCCCACCCCACTCCTGGTGCCTGTAAGCCCTGCAGACGCCTCCTCCTTGCTAGGGAGAGATGGGAAGGGTACTTTGGGCACACAGACGGGGCTGCTGGGGGCTGCTGGGGTCTCAGGAGCCAAGACACAGGGCAGTGGGGAAAGGGAGACAGAGGAAGCAAAGTGCGGAACCACCAGAAGCACCAGAAACGAAAGGAGTGGCGTTCACCCCCAGAAGAGAAACTCCCATCCTCAGTGAGGGCTCAGAGATGTCCAGCAGAGATGGGGGGCTCCATCTCCCCAAAGCACCCTCAGCTCTGCTGCACTCTCTCCCTTCCCTCCAGCCCCTTCTTCCTTCCCTCTTTTCTGATTTGCCACCCCCCTACCTTCTCACCTGTCCTTGCCCAAAGCAAAAAGTGCTCCCCCTCTTTGGAGAGTCCCCAGATATCCAAGAGGTAGAAGAGGGACCCTCCTGTGCTAAGAGACAAGGTTTTCCTTACTGCAGCGTCCTGGATCGGGGGGCAGACAAAGCATGGCCAAGGGCGTGACCCTGGTGCCCTTTCCCAAAATCCTGTAGTCCAGAGGAGGAAGCCCTGACACCCCCATTTCTTGTCCTTCACAGGGCCTGTTGCCCTTGGCTCCTCTGCCAGAGGCCCTGGATCGGCCTCCGTGTCTTCAGGATAAAAACTAATAAAACTGAACACGGAGCGCGGGCACCAGCCGTGGCTGGGACCACGCTGAGCACCTTAGGTCCAGCCTCCAGTTTCATTCTCATGACAGCGCAGCAGGGCAGGACCATCTTTATCCCTACCTGGCAGATGAGGTGTGTCTCCAGCCTCAATCAGAGTCACACAGCCAGGGAGGAATGGGGCTGGGCACTCTGCACCCAGGCCTGGGGTGGGGGGCTTGGTGTTCTGCCACCTCTCAGGGTCCCACTCCAAGTCCACTGCTCCCTGCTGGTCAGCCCCTCTGCCTCCTGAGGCCCCAGATTCCTGGTGGGCAGGGGACCGGCAGTCAGATAGGCACCCAAGGACCCCCTAAGAGGCAGATCTCTGCCAGCTCCACCCACTTCCTACCTCATTTTCTCCCTGGCTCTGGAGCTGCCTGCTGCCTCCACTCTCACTGCCCACAGTCCTGTCTCCCTACCCAAAGGCAACAGGCATGGGGGTGCCCACGCCTCATTCGCATACCGGATCTCAGAAGCAAGGTGGCGGTTCCCAGGAGAAGGCCGACTCTCAAGAGAGGCCTGTTTCTAGCAGTTTCTATGCGTAGCTGGAACAGTACAGGGCAGGGATGGGCACCTTGAGCAAAACCCTCTAAGACAGACAGAGCCCGAGCTCGGAGGTGGGGTTCTCTTCCTCCTCCTTCCTTGCTCCCTGGGGGCAGATGTTCGATCAATAAGGAAAAGTGGGTCAGAATCTCTCCGGACGAGGCGGAGGGGGAGTTGTAATAGAAAAAGGCAACTGCAATATTTTAACAAGACTTTATACTGGGGGGGGGGGGGGGGAAACAGATACCCAGTGTTTTCACAGTCCAGGTAAAAGCTAATAAAGTTAGCAAAATTGTCTCAGCCACAGGGATAGTTCTTACATGTGGCACATCAGATGGGGGGGGCGCTGAGGAGGCGTGAGCCTCAGTTCAGGGGCACAAAGCCCCAGTCGCCTCCTCTCCAGGGCCCTTCCCTTCTCCCTGGCCAGGCCTCCAGCCCTATGGAAACAGCCTCTGGACCAGAAGCCCCCACTGCCCAGCTCATTAGCCCGGAAAACCTGCTCAAATCCAGGGAGAGGGCTTTCCAGCTAAAATAGCTCCCTCTCAGGCCGGTTTTTCCTCTGTCCCCACATCATTAGTGGAAATGCAGCCTCTGCAGCTCCTGGGCTGTGTGGGGTGAGGAACGTCCCCTCTCTGGGGACCCCTGGCCAGGCAGAGGCCCAAAGGCGGGGTCTGGCCGAGGGCTGAGCTGAGGGGGCAGACGGACTAGGAGACCTTGGGGGGGCCCAGGGAACCCAGGTGGGCCCCTCACACACTCCCGCCAGGAGGATGCTGTGTCCCCTTTGGTGAAAAATCGGGAGCAATCACTGTCCGCAGAGTGGCAACCGGCCAAGCGCCTGCCCCCCCAGTGATGCCCGCCCATCGCCCCCGAACGTGAGGCTGGGCCTGATGTTCCCCTTCATCCCCGAACTAGCCGCTTCGTCCAGTGCCGCAGCCTGTGCCCCCTTGGCTCAGCCTTGCAGCTCTCTCTCCCTGGGTAGCTTTGCCCGGCCCTGCCCAGCAGGGTGCCATCCTCTGGCCACAGTAACTGACCCCAAGGGGAGTCTGTGGGCCCGCTGGACTTCAAGCTGGAAGAGGCAGGACGGGGGTGCCCAGTGAGTGGAGTGCGGCTGACCAGGATGAAGCCACCAGAGCTTCCTTGGGACTCTGGATCCAGCCCTGCCTGAAAGGGCTCTCTGCTGCCCTTTCTGTGGGGTGAAGCCCCACATTTGCTTTTTAGCGGGGCCACATTGAATTGCATCCCTGTCATTGTCTGCTGACAGAGTGGCAACCATGCAAGGATTTTAGTGACCCCTGGTTTTTGGCATCAGTTTACTGGGGCCCAGAGAGGTTGACCTACTTGGCCCAGGTCACACAGTATGGGTGGGCAGAACTAGTGCCCCAGAGCAAAAGCTTCCCAACCCCAACTTGTACCCCCATAGCAGGTGGGGCAGGGGGAAAAGGTGGAGACTCTGAGCCCATTTTCAGCAAGACCCACAGGACAAGGGACAAATGGGTAACAGGTTGCCATGGTGACCAGTTCAGCTGTGTGGCCTCAGGCCAGCAAACTCCTCTCTCTGAGCCTCCAGCAGAGAACAAAATTTCTCACCCCTGCAATGTGTAGGTGGACCCCACCCAGACAGGTGGCAGACTTCCTCTTGTCCCCCAACCCAAGGACTATGCAAGGGGCGTCCCCAGCGAGATGAGAGGCCCCAGTGGCAGTCAGACACCCCCCCCCAACACACACTCCACCTGGTTTTAAATGTCTCTCAAAGACCAAATTCAATTTTGTATAACTCCGCCAGCACTGCAGTGCAGAATTCATCGGACGAGGAGCCTGCTTTGGGGGGAATAATTCATTTTTCTGGTGTCGGAGAGGAGAGTAATTGATCCAGGGGGCTGACGCCTCCCTCCCTTCTCCCTTCCTGGGACCATCTAATTCCAAATGCAGCCGAGACTGTTAGGTCAAAGTCACAGCAATAACTGGGGGTGGGGGGGGGCTTCTGCTTTAATATATTGGATTATTCCACTCGGTGATGACGAAAAACAAGATTTAATTCCCCAAGAAACACCAACCAAGAAAATCACTTCCCTGCCTGCCTTCCCTCTTCCTTTTTTCTTTTTTTTCCCTTTTTTCCAAAGTCATCTTGGTCTTTATGCAGGTTCAGGGGCCTCGCCACACCCTTCCTCCCCAGAGACCTCCCTCCCGTACCTGCCATCCACTTGGGGACCCCTTATCCTGTGTCAGAGAAGATTCAGGACCCTCTGTTCATTTTCCTCATTCATGGGTCCCCAAGGACAGAGATTTTTATTCATATTCAGATGCCACGTGGTGGTTAGCACGTTGATAAATTATGACACTAAGTCCCAGGAAAAGACAAGTTGGTCCCACAGCTTTGGCTGATGAGACAGGAAGCTAAGCCCTGGCTAGGAACATACAGGAGGTCCTCGTAGTTCAATATTTCAGTTGTTTCTTTCAACATTGTTTCTTTGTGACATTGATGAGCAAAAAGAGGACCTGGTTTCATTATATACACTGTTTTGTTTAAAGTTGTAGTTTCCCAGATCCTGTCCAGTGGTTCTTAAATTGACCTTCCTTCTACTCTCAGATCAATGGGCCACTCATTGCCTCCTCCAGGAAGGCTTCCCAGATTAAGGCTCAGGTTAGATCCCTGATCTCTGGGCTCCTAAATGCAAAAGGCAAGAGCATCCCCTCAGAGCCCTTTTACTATCAACTGCAGTTGAGAGTTCATTTTATTAATCTAGCAAACTCGCGTATATAACATGATATCCAGGTTCTAATCTAAATGCTTTTCTTTGTAACAATGCCATGAGGAGGAACAGCCTCATTCTACAAATGGGGAAACTGAGGCACCAACTGCTTAAGTGACTTGGCCAGTCAGGCAGGCAGGAAGAGTGAGGACTGGGAAATTGAGTGAGCTCCCAGGGGACAAGGACCTCCCTGGACCCTGCCCTCCCCCATCTAAGCACCTACAGGACTGGAATCCCCCTTGAAAGTCACCTTGCAAGGGGCACCCCCTGGTGTGGGTGAGATAGACATCAGCTGGAGGCCAGCCAAGCTGTGTGACCTTGGACAAGACCACCCTTCTCTGAGCCTCTCTGTCACCCCAGTCTCTCAAGTGGGAGTGAAAATAGGACCGAGGTGTGCTGGGTGGAAACCAGCACAAAACCAGGCAGGAAAAGTGCTTTAAACACACCCAACAGTAGTGCGCATTCAGTAGGTGTGAACTATCACCAATTATAAAGTGTGGATTTGGGGGAAACATCAGACTCAGAAAATAAAACCTTATCCATCCACGTAAATGAAGCAAGTTCTAAGATGCCGATGGCAGGATGGGTTTTTCTTAATAGTAGCAGGAAGATGGGTGAGTTGCCAAGAATTTTGCAAATCACACACAATCTATTTGCTTCTGGGAGTTACCAAGATGTGAGAGAATCTGACATAGGGACTTGCTGGACCAGAAATAGCACTTGAAGAGTGTTTCCTTCATTCACCAAGTGTGGGCTGACTGCTGTCACATGCATGAGGCAAAGTGGCCTAGGGAAGGAGGCACAAGCTTTGGGGGCCCTGGGACCCCAGCCCACTCTAGCCAGCACTGCAGTTACAGCCTGGGACCCCCAATGACAGGCCCACCTCTCAGAGCCTCTGCTGCTTCTTCCATAATTTGGGGGATGAAATGAAGCCTCCCCAAGGGGTTGCTGTAGGTAACTGAGGGAGTAGGAAATCAACAAATGCTGCTTCCTGCCGGCCTCCACCAACAGCGGCCTTGACCTCGGCCGAGCTTCAGTCTCTCCCCTGGTGTAGAGACCCCATGGGTGCCAGGAGTTGGGAGGGTATCGTGGGGGCCTTAGCCCCTTGCAGCAGCAAAGCAGGTTGGCAGGTGGGGTTGCAGGTCCCGTTTTTGCTGATGAGAGCATGGGGCAAAGCCAGTGTGAGACCCAAATGTTCCTCTACATCCATGCTCTTTACCCTGGAAAAGTGACCTCCCCGATTTCTGGGAAAGGGAAGAGGGAAAGCAGAGTGGGGAGACTGCCAAGACCCCACACGCGGGTTCATTTATCGACGGCAACCCCTAGAATGGCCAAACACAGAGAGATCTCTTGAGGGAGGAAAGGCAGGGGAGGAGCCCAGGTGGCCTGGGCTGGAGATGGGCATGGAGTCCAGAGTCTCAGGAAGCAAATGCCCAGCTGTGCAAGGGTCCAGGAGTTCCCACAGAACCACCTTTGTGTCTTACAGAAGTCACGTGTGCGATTCCACGCTCTCCATATTCCCCTCGGAGACCCTGGCCCCTCCCGCGTCCAGGCAGTTCTACCTTACATCTAACTGAAATCTTTCCTGCTGCATCACCAACAGCCCCTAATGGAAGAGCGAGGAGCACGCCAGGCCCTGCCCACCCGTCTGCAGAGCTGGTGGCTCCGGCTCGGGGCGGTAATCCCGCTGACAATTAATTGGCTCTTGTTGGAGGAGCATGAATACCATCTCATCTTAATCTTCTTCATTATTCTCCTTGTTCAGCAGAGTCAACACAAGATTAGGTTTAATTTACAGGGGAGGGGGGGAAGAATAGGAAAGTCATTACTCACCAGGCGATCAAGATTGCCTCAGCCTGGGTGTTCTGTGTTCACTGCAGGCAGGAGGCCACGAGAAAGGCCTGGGGGCATCATCCCAGCTGGGGGCTGGCTGGGGGGCAGGGTACCATCTAGGCTTCCAGACTTAGCTGGGTCTGGGTTCCTGTAGACCACCAGCTCATTCTAGACTTACAGGCCTTAGGTCCCAGAGGACCCAGCCTCCTAAATGTTTCTCAGCAGCCACTGTGTAAGAGCAGCTCCCAAATGAAGCAGGGGTCCCAGCTCCTCACCCAGACTCAGTCCCAGGAAATGGAAAGAAATCTGGTTTGGGATTCGAATCCCACTTCTGAGGCCCCTTCCTCTGCCTAGAGGTGGGGACTCCCTTGTCTATACTGACACCTAGTGGTGCTTGGAGGAACTGGTCTTTCCTGCCCTTCTATGTCTTCAGCCATATACCAAGTGCACAAAACCCAGCTGAAAAAAGTAAATAAATCAGAAAGGGGAAGGAGCACTTTGTCCCACTGCAAAATGGTTAACTAGAGGGTCCCACCATGGAATCTCAAAAAATCATCTTACCTCCCCAGACCCCCTAGCCAGTTTGGCCCAGAAGGACTTAGCACCCCCAACCTCCTGCCTGGAGCAGTGATAGCCTGGAGCCGCAGAGCCTGACCATCTTCACCTCCCGCTTCATCTTCATCCCGAGTCCCTGGGCTCTGCCCCTGCTCCGTCCCCTAGCATGTGCCCGGTGCCCACCTCTGATCCTGTGCCATGGTGAAGTAGCTAGAACACGAGCTGGAAATTCAGCTCAGCTGGGTTGAAAATGAAACGCACCTGTCACTCACTCATTGAATGACCCTGGGAGTTACCCAACACCTCTGAGTCTTAGCTCTTTCATCTGCAAAGTGGGAATGCCTGTATCATCCAGAGAGGACTTTGAGCTGATTAAATGAGCCAGTGTGCTCCGCACACACCTGTCACAGCCCCATCAACATCATGATCGCGTTGTCATCCTGCTCATGTGACTGCACTTGGGAAATCTGTCTTCATCAACGAGACTGGAAGGTGCTGCTGCTACTGCTGACTCCCCATCCCCAGCTCCTGCTAAACAGAGGAAAGGTTTCTCCTAAAAGAAACTGATATACCTGTCTGTAGCCTACAGGACAAAGCACACAGTAGGTCCTCAGGAAACTCTCAGGATTGCCTGCCTATACCTCCAACCTCATATCAAACCACTTCCCACTTGCTCACGAGCTCCAGTCATGCTGACTGCTATTCTGTCATGTATGTCAGTTCATTCCCACCTCAGGACCTTTGCACCTGCTGTCCCTGCACTCCTCTCCCCCCAGAGATCTGTGTGGCTGGTTTCTCCTCACCATCCAAGTGTTACCTCCTCAGACAGGTCCTCCCTAATCACTTTGACCAAAGTAGCACTCCAGCCCTCACTCTCTACTTTTTTACTATGACATAAAGTTCAAATGCCTACATGGCCGGGTAAAACTCCACTTCTACCACCTACTAGCTATGCAGCCTCGGGCAAGTGGCTTGATCTCGCTTGACTTCAGTTTTCTCATCTATAAAAATGGGAGTAATAACAGTTTTACTTTCTAAGGTTATTGTGATATATCATGTTGGTAATTATTTTATTCATCTAGTTAGCTGTTTGTGTTTATGTTTCACCATATAGAATGTATATTCCAGGCGGGTAGAGTTCTTGTCTGTTTTATCCCTGCCTGGCAGATAGTAGTTGCTCAATAAATATAAATTGATTAGCAAGGCTCTTGGATGACAGCACAGGGATCCCGAGTGGCCCCTGCTGGACATATGTAGGTTTTTCCTTGAATCTGATAGCTTTGGTGGGGGGAGTCAGGTCGGGTCTCTGCTCTCAGGATTGCGGGGCAATAATGCTGGAGGGATCAGAGCACATACTTTAGGGCCAGCTGCACCTGCATTGGAACTTGAACTTCTCTGGTTTTCTTGTGTCACGTCCAGGAAAGTCTTTCATTCTCCCATGCAGAAGGGAGTAACAATGCCCTCTTCTCCTGCCCCCTCTCCTCTGGGATATGGGGGTGGCAGCACAGGGCCGATCTGTGCACTGTAAGGCTGGTGGGCCCAGCTCCTCCTTTTGACACCTCCAGGGCATCTGTCTCACCTTCCTGAGCTAAATAACAGTGGTGCATCCAACTGTCCCCCCCAGTGAGAGGCACCCCATTAGCTGAGCTCAAGTCTTCTCTGTGGGCTCCACACCCTGAGGAGAGCCACAGCAGTATTAGGGCGGAGAATCTGGCCTCTGGGCTTCTGGCTCCTCCTCTGCAAGCCGGCAGTGAGCTGGCGGCAGCTCCCTGGGCTTGCGGCCACCCCCACCTCCCTGACTGTGCTCTGTCTCCCTCTCTGTGGCCCCAAGGGCCGAGGTTTCCTGGGCCCTTCTGCCTCACTTGATGCCTGTTCCTGGCCTTCGCCAGTATCCTTGGCTTTGGCTGTTGGCCCATCTGCGACACCTCAATCTCCAGCACAGAGCTGGTGCCCCCAGGGGCTTCTTTCCTGAGTGCCTGGGGGGAGCTCTGCACCCCACCCCACCCCTGGGCCTCCCATATCCCCGCCCTGCCATCCAGTCCTCTGAGACTCCCAGCCTCCTCGTATAGACCCTATGGGGGCTCCGTCCCCTCCTAACACCCCCATGTGGCTCTCACAGGCCCATCTTAGTCTCTCACCCCAAAGCACGGCCTTCCTGTTACCCCTTCACTTAAACCAGGGAGCTCAGGGAGTGAGCAACTCATGTGGGTGTGGCTGGCCTTACCCACTAGACTGAAATCCCCTGGGAGGACCTGCGGGCAGAGGCTGTGCCCCCACCTTCAGACTGGGAGCCTCTGAGGTCGGGGCTTGTCTCCCCAGTCGGGCTGAGGGTATCTCCACACTTAGACTGGAGGCCCCCCAGGACACAGGGTCTATCCCTTCCCAGCATGCCCCATCCTTGACGTAGCCAGGCACCTGACATTTCCTGGGGCGAGGACTGTCTTACTCACCCCTGTAACTTCTGGGCCAGGTGGGGGTTGGGGCTTCAGGACTCGGGAGTGAATGAGTGAATGAATGAACCAGTGAAGAAGTGCAGGCGGGCCCAGCTCAGACCTGGCCTGGCCGTGGCCAGCCCGTAGAAAGCATGAGTTTGACTAGAGGGGAAGGGATGTTGCCTGGAGACCCTTGAACGCCTGGACCCTTGAGCGTCCCGGGAGGGACTGGGTTTGAGAACTGGTGGGAAGTCTAGAGTGTGCCTGGCGCAGAGCCTGGCACCAGGGCAGCAGACGATGCCAGGGCCAGCCTCCGGGCAGGGCATGGAAAATGACCAAGGGGACCAGATGTTAGTGACACCCATGGAATCCAATAGCAGGCCAAGGAGGACAGCGTGACATGCCCAGACCAAAGAGGGACACCAAGCAGGCCCCGTCTGTGCTCCCCCACCTCCGCCTTCCACCCTGGCCCCAAGCACTGGCATCCATGGGGGGGGGCGGGGGTTCCTACCACAGATAAGATGCTACCGGCTTCACCCATCATCTTGGCTTCAGAAAAGGATGGTGAGGGCAGCCCCCACCCCACCCCGGGCTCTGGTCCCTGGGCAGCTAGGGTGTCAGGCAGGCGCCAGGCCTGGCTCCCCACTCCTTGGCCTCACAATCCCAGCCTTTGTGCAGCCGGCCCAGGTCTGGCTGGCTCCCACCCGGCCAAGGGCCCCTGGAAACCAGAGCAGCTGGCACCTCACCAAGTATTTTTCCAGACTGGGCCAGGGACCTTCAGGAGACAGAGAAGGATGCGGGCGAGGGGGTCGGGGAGTTCATTCATCCGTTTGTTCATTCATTCCTTCCTCGGGCAAGTAATATTTATTGGGCACCCATTTTGTGGCAGGCGCAGTAAGAGCTGCGGGGATTTCCGTGGTGGGCCCAGCCCAAGCCCACGCCTTCTCCCATCTCATTTCCTTCTCCCATCTCATTTCCTAGCTGCAAACATATGCCAACAAGACCCTCTCGCGCACAGGTGCTGGGCTTGGTGTAAGGGGCCCGGAGAGGAGAGAGGTGCGTGGGGGTAGGGAAGGTGAGGCTGCTAATGCTAAGGCCAATCTACCCGCCTTTCGCGCGGCGGGGAAGCTGGAGGTGGGGTCATTCAGGGCTCCACCCACACGCTGCAGTTGGTCACCCGGGCCCCGAACCAGCCCTTCCAGTAGACTGAGTCCTGTCCCGCATGCTCGAAGCGAATGAAGCGGACGCCGGGCCCATAGTCGGTGAAGGTGTGGGAGATCTGGGGGGTGGGGGTGGCGGGGAGGAGGAAGGGTCAGGTTCGGGGCTCTGAGGCTTCCCCCCGACCCCTCTCCACCGGCACACTGACCCGCGACTAGCACCCCTGGGTTTCTCAGCCCAGCGTCCCTCCACCACGCCGCACGACCATTCCAGCCCTGGGGCCCCGCCCCGCCCCGCCTGGTGGGCGGGGCTTCCGCCTGCCCCGCCCCTGGCGCTCAGCCGGGCCCGCCCCCCGCCAGCCGGCTCACCTCCACCCAGCCCGCGTCGTCGTCCTGCGGCACGGCCACCTGCCCACTGTTGAACTCGGCCACCACGTCCTCGTGCTCCGACAGCAGCTTCACCGTGAGCTCATACAGGCAGCCCGCGTCGCTGCGGCCCGAATACCTGCCCCCAGGGAGGAAGCGGACACCGGCCGGCCTCAGCCCTGCTGCAGGTGCTGCAGGCGGATCTCCCACAGCCCTCGTTTACTCCTAAAAGCCCTGCCAGCCCCTCACCCATGGCCTCGTCTTACAGTGAAAGAAACTGAAGCCAGAGAGTGAAAGTGACTCCCCCAAGGTGCAAGCCCAAGGTGTAAACCCCGTTCAGCTAGACAAAAAGTTGGAGCCAAGGCCAGCCCGGAGACACGTTTTGTTTGGCCCGCAGACACATTAAAAAAAAACCTTTAACACTTAAAATTCAGAACAGGAGGCGGATTCCCCCACCACTTGGGAGGGAGCGCCCCCAGGCTGTGTAGTGAGCTCCAGTTGGCCTCCACCCGCCCCCACGGTCCTGGCCCGGGCCGCGGCAGCTCACCAGTCCTTCACCACGATGGCCGGCTGAGTAGTGTCCAGCAGCTCCTCCCAGTAGCCCTCGGCCTGCAGGTCAATGACCTGCGCTTTGCGACACCACCTGGGGGGGACTGGCGTCAGCACGAGTGGAGACCTCCTCCCCTCCCCTCCTCCCCGCTGCTCCTTACTCAAAGGAAGAGGCAAAGCACTTCTTGACGCTCTCGTCGTGGGCGAATTCCACCCCGCAGTCTCCGGGCAGCTCCTCCACCCGCCAGCCGTCCCCACCGTGCTCCACATCGCACCAGCCCTCCAAGTCCTCTGCAGGGACAGGACAGCCCCCTGGTACCCAGTCCTGCCGGAGGGGCTGGCTCTCGCCCCCGTTGTGGGGGAGGGGTAAAAGTGGGGCCCGGGTGGTGTCAGGTGGGTACAGCGTGGTGGGGACTGGGGTAGGCACCTGCTTGTCCCCACCCGGCCGGGCTTGTCCCAGCTCACGCAGGGTGGGAAGACCCGGGAAAGAGAACCCCCGGGAGCAGGGAGCAGGGGCGACACCAGCCACAGCTGGTCCTTGAACAGCAGGGGTTTGCACTGCGCTGCTGCTTTTACAGTCGGTTTTTCTAACAGAGGCTCCGATTCAGTTCGTTGCCTTTGCGAATGCAGAACCGTGTCTTCGGAGAGCCGTCTGCGGGTTTTCGATAAGGGGCGGGGGTACAGGAATGTTGGCGCCCCAACCCCCCCCCATTGTACAGTTCAATATCAACTGTACAATGTTAATTGGGGTTACTCAGTGGGGGCACCGTGCCAAGCCCTTTATCTCATTTAATCCTCAAAGCAGGCTGGCACTGTTAGGACCCATTTTACAGAAGGGGAAGCGGAGCTCGCCCGCAAGGCCCTCACCTTCCCCGCACGGGTTGCGCAGCAGGTTGCGCCGCCTCTTGCTCAGGAAGTAGAACTGCTGCCAGTGGTCGCGCCCGTCCTCCGCGCCGCCCTCGGGCACCAGCCCCTCCTGCTGGCACTTGAGCAGCCACAGGGGGGCGCCGTCCACCAGCTCCTTCCAGCGCAGGCACACCAGGCGGCAGGCCTGCACCAGCTCGGCGGCCGGCAGCTCGGCCAGCACGCGCAGCAGCAGCGGCTCGGGCAGCTCGTCCAGGTACACCGCCGCCTCCTCCCCTGCCTCCTCCTCCGGCCGCTCCTCCCCGGCGCTCGCATCCGCATCCTCCGCGGTCGCCCCCTCTGGCAGCTCCTCCGGGATCGCTTCCTCCGCCTGGCCCACGCTCTCTAGGGGGGCAAGGGTTGCTGTGACTCCCTCCAGAACGCCCCCTCCCCGCCTCAGAACCGCGACGCGTAGAGTAGCCGCCCCCACCCACTCGCGGACAATCCGCAGCTGGGGCTGCACATGCCGTGACCCGGCACTGGTCAAAGAAGGAGACCCCGGGGCCCGGGGCCACAGACCAGGCCCTAAGTACAAGAGCCAGCAGCCCCAGTTTCCCCTGCAGGGCAGGAAACGCCATACCTGAGTAGATAACAGCAACTGATATTAGTCATGGCACCCCTAACGTTTCACATAGGGTCTCCATTAGTCCTCCCAACCACCTCCGAAATCGCCGCTGTCACCTCCTCAAGGAAGCCCTCTGGAATTCCCCTCAATTACACTCACAGCCGGATTCATGTCCATCTAGCTTTGGCTCTAGGGTATGATGGTATGAAAAATGCCTTCCTCAGGATGAGACTGAGAGCATGAGGGCAGGAACAGGCCGGGGAAGGGCTATGTCATCCCGGCGGCCTGGCATCTGGCACCCTGCCTGGCACACTGGCAGCTGCTAATGTTGACTGGGCACTCAGCAAGTGTTCGGTACTGCTCTGAGCATTATCATTTTAGGTACTCTAAATCCCTACAGCACTTCTGGAGGCTATTCCTTTTGCTATCCCTATTTTATTGATGGGAAACTGAGGCACAAGGTGGTAAGAACAGCTCAGAAGCACACAGCAAATGAGGGGCTGGAGCTGGAGTTGAACCCAGGCAGTCCTGCTCCAGAGCCACCTTCCGCCTCCACCGCCTCCTTAAGTCATTGATTGAGGAGGCCCTCTGGGATTTTGATTGTGCAGATAAATACGCAGGCTCAGAGATGTAAAAGGACTACCAAAGGTCACACTGCTGGTATTCGGGCAGGCAGCATGGGGAGTGGAGGTCTGGGGGAAGGGAGAATGGCAGGGGGCCCAGCTGTCCCCAGCCAGCCACAGTTATGTGACTTGGGGAGTCTGGCGGGGCTCCTTAAAAGAGAGCTCCCCATCTATCAAATAGGGAGAAGTACTGTTTGGGAAAGGAAGGCTTCTTCACACCTTCTTTTCCTATCCCTGGCCTCAGTTTCCTCATCTGTAAAATGGGGTGATCCATTCAGGCGGGGCCAGGGCATGGAAACGCTAAGGAAGGAGAGAGATTTGGAGCTGCAGGCCAGACTGCGGCTGGACCCTAGCTGGCCTCAGCTGGGCCACGCACCCTGGAGTCAGCAGATACCGAGTGCCCCTCGGCTGTTGAGGAGGGAGAGCCAGAGGGGAGGAGCCGGAGCCTGCCGAGGACGGGGAAGGCCACGATGGGGAAGGCTGTGGCTCTCAGAGTGGTCTCGGAGTGGTCTGTGGCTCTCACCTGGGTGGTCTGGGGCGGGACGCTGGAAAGCCATGGTGGTGGGCCGGGCACTGGGGGAGGCGACAGGCCTAGACCCAAATCTGGGTGTTGCCAAGACCCCAGCCTGCCAGCTCTTCACCTGCCCACACAGCATTTTTTTCCCCTTCCTTGAGATCCCACCCTGAGTGAACCAAGGTTCACCTCTTCAGACCCCAGGGCTCACAGCGAGTCCTCGGTAAGTCTCACTTAGTGAGTCTCATCAAGCACAGACTTTCCCTTCATTATTACAGTATTTTTTTTCCCACTCCATCTTAATGATGTGGGGCTTTATATCCTCCCTTCTGGCAGAGAGGACACTGAGGCCCAGAGAGGCTTACTGGTTTCTCCCAAGTCACCCCAAAAGAACAGTGGGAAGGCAGAGAGGAAGATGCCAGGCCCTGGGGCCCCGGCGCCTGCAGCTCTCTGGGGAGCTGGGTCCAATGCCCTCACCTCTCCACCCCTCCCTCTGCCCTGCCCTGGCCCTGGTGGACACCTGATGCTCCTCCGAAAGGTGCACCTCGCTGGGGCCCCCCTCCTGGCCTCAGGCCTGGCACTTGAGGCCCCAGATCTGATTACAGGCCCCCCACCCCCTATTGAGCAGACACAACTCCCCACATTGTTGCTGTCGAAAGTGATCTGGCTTCTGGAAGCTGCCACTGAGGCTGATTCACTCACCTGGATTGGGCCTGAAGTCCAGGGAATAACTGGGCCCTGGGAAAGAATCAGGAACCCATTCGCCCTATAAAGGGTGTGGCAAGGGGGCACGGATGGAATTGGGGCTGGAGAAGCTGCGATTTTCAGGGCTGGGAGAGGGGAGGTGGCGACCTGGGCAAGCATCCATTTCCACTGCCTTCCCCAGGCAGTGCCCAGCGTGTGTGTATGGGGGGGGTCGGTGCAGGTCTCCCACCCTGACTCAGCAGGCAACCCGCACAGGCCCAGCGGAGAGTTAGAAGAATTGGGGGGGAAGGGTCTTTGGTGCCAGACACGATGACTGGGCAGTCTCTGAGGGCTCCGAGCATAAGGCTGGAGCCCCAACTCTTCCTCTCCGCTGGCCTGACCACCTTCATCCAGCCACCTGAGTGACGGGATGCCCCTCCGGACAAGGAAACCCACAAAGAAGGCTAGGATGGGTTGGGGAGAAATCAGTAACCCCAAGAAATCCATGGGGTTTCAAGCAGCTCTTGGCCAAAGCTGGCAAACAGAAGTTGATGGAAGAGAAAGGCCTGTCGCCTCCTCCATCCCAGATGCGCCCCAAACCGGGCCGTAGCCCCTCCGGAGGGGCTTGGCAGGGACGTGGGGTCACTCCTATGATAGCTCCTGGGTAAAGGGGACCCAGGAGTCCTCCCTCCCTGTCTGTCACCTCCCCGGGCCTCCCTCCAGACCGAGCCACCAGCGGACTGCGCTCTTCTGAGATGGCCTCAAGGGTTTTGCTCAGGTGAAAGTTTGCGGCGCTGGGTGGGAGATGTCGCTCTCTGCTGCCCCCTCTTCGTGGCGCTCGCCCGCCAGCCCCGGTCTCCCCTCCCGGGCTGGAGCCGGTGGATCCGGACAGCGGCGGCTACCTGGGTCGCCGTCTCCGTCCATCGCTGCAGAGGGCGGTCGCGAGAGGAGGAGGAGCAGGAGCGCAGCGGCCCGCGTCCGGCGGCGAGTCCAGGCGCTGCCCGAGTCGGGTCGGGTCCCAGCCCGCGGTGCCTCTTAAAGGCCCCCGCCCCCGCCCCGCCTTTGGCCGCGAGCCCGGACGCCCCGCAGTCGGAGGAGGCCGGCCCGACGCCTGAAGCTACCGGCTCCTCGGCGGACCCAGGAGGCTGGGAAAGGTCAGGAGCCAGGTTTTTAATTGTTTCTTTGTTTGTTTGTTTTTAATGGGGGGCCCGGATCGGAGCATCTCCTTCCTGGGGTGGCCTCTGGGAGGAGGCGGCGAGGGAGGGAGCAGGGAAAATCTGGGTCTGGCGAAGGGTGCGGGGCATCCGACCCAGGCGGAGGGAGGGGGCAAGAGGCTCCTCCCGGTACCCCCAGCCCTGGTGATTTTCCTATGTCGCGGCGGGGGGCGCGTCCCGGGGCGCGCGCGGCGCGGGGAGGCCCGCAGGGGGCGGGGCGGGGCGGGGCGCACCCACCAGCTCCGCAGGCCGCGGCCCGCTCAGCCCACCGCGGACAACGCAGCGGCGGCCGAGCGCAGGTGACCGGCGGGGAAGGGCGCGGGGAGCGGCGCGGCGGCGCGGTGAGCAGGCCCCGGCCTGGCGGGCGGGGAGGCGAGACCCACGGTTCGCGGTCGCGCCGCAGTGCGGAGAGGCCGGCCGGGTGCGGACGAGGTCCAGGCCGCTGGGGCTGCGCGGCGCGGGCGGGAGCCGGAGAGGGGTCGCCATCGATGCGCAGGGGTCCGTGCCCCGGTTTGGGGGAAATACTGAACCCACAACGGATGAATGGGATGAAAAGCCGTAGGGCGCTGGGGGGAGGGGGAGCTGGGGCTGGAGCTCAGCCCGCCGGTTGGGGGCCTAGGAAAGGCCTTTCCCCTTCGCCCACCCCTCTCCGGTCTTAGCGAGGCGGATTGTTTCCGCTGCAGAGCTGAGCCCTGTGGCCCTCTGTCTGTGGTGATCATCCCCCCCTTCTCTGGAGGAGGGAGATTGGGAAGGCTCCGGCCTGCCGAGCGTTGTCCGGCTCATTCTCAGGACTGGCCCTTTGAAAGGGGCTGGCTCTAGAATCAGGACATTCGGGGTCCTTCCGCCTTCAGCCCCCGTCTGTGTAACCTTGGGCAGGTCTTTGCACCTCCTCGGGCCTCCTGTAGAGACTATGGTGGCAGAAAAAAATTCACCTTTTATTGAGCACCTGCAGCGTCAGCGGCTCTGGAGCCCTCCCCAGGAGGTCAGCGCTGTGCCTGGCCCCATTTTTTTTTTAAGATTTATTTTTTTTATTTATACATACAAGCTGGGGTACAGGCCAGAGGCGTGGGGCGGCGAGAGGGTTCACCAGAGACAGAGTGGGGAGCAGAACAGGCAGATCAGAAACACACTGCTGAGGGGAGCAGTGGGTGAGGCAGGAGAGGTCTGCCGTGCCATGTGGGACTCTCCCCAGCCGGGCGTCGAACTCACGTCGCCCCTGCGGACAGCTCCACAGCGCAGTGCTTAACGGCTGCGCCACCGGGGAGACCCCATTTTACAGAGCAGGAAACTGATGCTCACACAGGCCCCGGCACTTCCCTGCCATAATAATGACCTCCAGCGCCCGGGCCCCGGGACAAGGCCGCTGGAGCATCGCTGTGTGGTACCCCAGCAGGTGCCCAGCCATGGCCGTGGGGAACATCAACGAGCTGCCTGAGAACATCCTGCTGGAGTTGTTCACGCACGTGCCTGCCCGCCAGCTGCTGCTGCGCTGCCGCCTGGTCTGCAGCCTCTGGCGCGACCTCATCGACCTGGTGACCCTCTGGAAGCGCAAGTGCCTGCGGGAGGGCTTCATCACCGCGGACTGGGACCAGCCTGTGGCCGACTGGAAGATCTTCTACTTCCTCCGCAGCCTCCGCAGGAACCTCCTGCACAACCCGTGTGCCGAAGGTGGGGGCAGAGCGGGCTGGGGTTCCCCCAACACACACACTGTCATGACACCAGCGACATGTATTAAGTCCTTACTATGAGTGAGGCTCATAACTGCAGTCCTTTAATCCTCCCCATAATCCTAAGAGGTGGGTACTGCACCTGTTTCTCAGATGGCAGACGGACCTCTGATTTATTTTTTTTAAGATTTTTTTACTTATTCATAACAAGAACTGGGGTGCAGGCCAGAGGCGCGGGGGTGAAAGGATTCCCCAGAGACAGAGGGGGGAGCAGAACAGGTAGATCTATAGAAATACACTGCTTAGGGGAGCCGCGGGTGAGGCAGGAGAGGTCTGCTGTGCCATGTGGGAATCTCCCTGGCTGGGGATCGAACTCATGCTGCAGTGGCTGGCCATAGTTTCATAGTGCTGAGACTTAACCCCTTGGGCCACCAGGGAGGCCCAAGAGTGGCATTTCTTATTCCACTCTTCAGATTATTTCTGCTGTGACCTTTCCGAAGAATGACAGTGCTAGCCAGTTGGGACTGACTGTGCCCGGGACTCCAGACCAGGAAGTCAGGGAGGGAGTTTGTTGATCTAATTGCCAGACTCCAGGGCCAGGCCTACCTGGGACTGTCCCAGAGGGCAAAGAGGGCTTTGCTTGTGGAAAAATGGGAGATCCAGGCTACTTTCCAAGCATGTTACAAGAGGTACGACGAGGCTTCTGTAGTCTTCTAGAACCCTCTTCCTCATTCTCCATCATATGGCCAAATTTGGGAGCAAAACAATGATCAGACAACACCAAGCTTTTAGGCACCTCCCTCACTCTACTTTCTTGACCAGCAGCTATACCAAACCTGACCTAAGAGCTAAAGTTTTATGGTTATAAAGGATTATATTTTTAAAAAGTAGACCAATTTGTGTGTGTGTGTGTGTGTGTGTGTGATAAAGACAGTCTGCAATTTACTAATCCTAAAATATTTTTGGCTCTTTACATAAAAAGTTTGCCAGCCTTTTTTTCCTTAAAAAACAAATTAATCCTACCAAAGTAATATTCATTGTAGACATGGAGAAAATATAAGCTAAAGGATATATAAACTAAATTGTATATCGATCTAAAGTCTTTAATTCAGTCACCCAAAGATAATTGATGTGATGTATCTTTTTCTCTTTATATTTAATTTTAGTTTTTAAACTTCCTTCTTTTTTCACAATACAGGATTTCTCCCCTCAAGTACAGTCACCATAGTTTTCCCACCACCAAAGCACCCACAGTTCTTCACCAGCCTCCACTGCACCTTCCTCTTCCCCGTTCTCTACTCTCCCCCTCTGTCTCCCCTTTCCCTCCGGAGTGTCTCAGATCTTCTTCTTTATTTAAAAACACGTGTTTATTCAGAAATGGTTTTGGGCTGTACACAGTCTAGTAGCTTTTTTTCTTTTAGTATATCATATTTCCATGTCATACAGTATAGAGCTAGAATATTTTTTACTTTTTTTAAAAATATTTATTTATTTATTCATACAAGAGCTGGGGTGCAGGCCAGAAGTGTGAGGGGGTGAGAGGATTCACCAGAGACAGAGTGGGGAGCAGACAGGCTGATCTACTGAAGTCCACTGCTGAGGGGAGCAGCGGGGAGACAGGAGAGGTCTGCTGCGCCATGTGGGAAGCTCCCTGGCCGGGGATCAAACTTGTGCTGTAGTGGCTATGGATAGCTTCATAGGCTGAGACTTAACCCCTTGCACCACCCTGGAGGCCCTAGAATATTTTTTTCTTTTAATTGAGGTACCATTTGTTTTCAGCATTATATAGGTCCCAAATTACATCTTCTCCCCAGGGCCACCACAAAATGTCCAGTCACCATCCACCACCAACCAACCCTTCTTTCCCCTCTGGTAAACACCATTATGTAGTCAGAGTTTGAAGGTTTGTTTTGGTTTTGTCTTCTTTATAGCCCATAATTGAGGGAAATCATACAGAATTTGTCTCCTAACGTATTTCATTTATATAGTATCATCAAGGTCTATTCATGTTTTCACAAATGGCAAGGTTTCATCCTTTTAACGATTGAGTAGTATTTCATTTTGTATGTACAGTCCATCTTTATCCATTCCTCCGTCACTGGGCATTTGGGTATTTCCATATCTTGGCTGTTGTATATAGTACTTCAATGAACATGGGGTGCACATTTGCTTCAAGTTAGTGTTCCCATATTCTTCAGGTAAATACCCAGAGTGGAATTACTGGATCATATGGTAGTTCTATTTTTAATTTTTTGAGAAACTTTTTTTTTAAAGATTGATTTATTTATGCATAGAACTGGGGTATAGGCCAGAGGTGTGGGGGCTGAGAGGATTCACCAGAGACAGAGTGGGGAACAGAACAGGCAGATCTGCTGAAGTACACTGCTGAGGGGAGCAGCAGGTGAGGCAGGAGAGGTCTGCTGTGCCATGTGGGAAGATCCCTGGCCGGGGATCAAACTTGCGCTACAGTGGCTGTGGATAGCTTCATAGTGCTGAGAAAACCTGTTGCGCCACCAGAGAGGCCCTTTGTTGAGAAACTTCTATACCGTTTTCCCTAATTGCCAGCCTCTGTTCTTGAGTCCACTTAACAGAGGACAAAACCAAGGCTCAGAGAGGGAAAGCGACTTGTCAAAGGTTACACAGCCCAATAATGGCAGAGCTGGGTCTAGTCGCAGAGGGAGCCTGGTCTTTGCCATCATCACAATGTCCAGTGATGATGCCCAGCAGAAGTCACTTATCACAGTGCCTGCCACACAGGCAGTGCCCATTACCAGGTGGACACTATTCATCTGCAGTGCCCCACAGCACAGGGCATAGGGCTGGAGGGCAGCTGCCGAGATGCAGGGAGATGAGCCAGGGCAAGGGACACTTGGGAAGAGGTGACCCCTGAGGGGCTTCCTTTTGATGGGATTTCTGATCTTCCACCAGAGGGGTTTGAATTCTGGAGCCTGGATGTGAATGGAGGCGACGAGTGGAAGGTGGAGGACCTCTCCAGAGACCAGAGGAAGGAATTCCCCAATGAGCAGGTCAAGAAATACTTCGTGACTTCTTATTAGTAAGATCCAAGGCCAGGGGTAGTGGGGGGAGATGATCTCGGGTGGGGGGAAGCCCAAGTCACGTCATCGTGGGACTTCTCTTGCTTTGGGAGGGGCAGTTCTAGCCCCCCAGTGTCCTAGTGGTGAGCCCCAGCCCCTCCCACCCCTCCACCTGCACCTGCTCTCCCAGCACCTGCCTCAAGTCCCAGGTGGTGGACCTCAAGGCCGAAGGGTATTGGGAGGAGCTGATGGACACCACACGTCCGGACATCGAGGTCAAGGACTGGTGAGTGCCTGGGGCGAGGGTCTGGGTGGGGGGCCTGCCACTCAGGCGCCCCACCCCCACCCTGCCCCCCACCTCCGAGGCCCTGATGGGCCTTCCCTCTGCTTACAGGTTCGCAGCCAGACCAGACTGCGGGTCCAAGTACCAGCTGTGCGTTCAGCTCCTGTCGTCAGCGCATGCTCCTCTGGGGACCTTCCAGCCAGATCCAGCAACGATCCAGAAGAAGAGCGACGCCACATGGAGGGAGGTAAGTGGCCCGGAAAGGGGACAGGCAGCACCCCAAGGCTGCAGCTACACACAGACAAGCCTGGGTTTCCATCCCAGCTCTGCCTCTGCTCACCTGGGCTCCAGAAAGATGTGAGCGAGATGATTCTGGTAAAGCCACGTTTAAGCAGTGTTCAAAAAGGTTGACTCTTGTTATTCCTAATGTAGGTTACTCCAATTATCTAGAGCAGGGGCCAGCAAATGTTGACTTAAAAGGCCAGATGCTAATATTTTAGGCTTTGCAGACCATACCTGTCTCTGCCGACCGTGCTCCACTCTTCATCTCTGCCGTCTTCTTGTCAAAGCAGCTTCAGACAAGGTGTAACCAAATGCATGTTGAAAATTTTAGCTACAAAAACAAGCAGTGGGCCCATAGGCTGGTTTGCCAACTCCTGACCTAGACCAGTGCTGCCCAGTAGAATTTTGCACAGCGACAGAAATGGTCTGCTCTGTCCAGTACAGTAGCCAGTAGCCTCGTGTGACGAGGAGAACTAAAGAACTGAATTAACTGGATATAATTTTAACTTAAATAGTCAACACGTGCCCAGTGAAGACCGGATAGGATAGTATTGGACAGTTTGCAAAGCGTTTCCTTCAGTTCCTTCGAAGGATTTGCACCATAAGCCCATGGAGCGGACCCAACAGGATTTTCGTCCATTTTACAGATGAGGAAACTGAGGGGAGTTTCAGTGGGGAGGGAGTCTAGAATCAAGTTCTACCGTCACCTGGTCCAGCACTAAGACTTCAGTCTGTTCCTTGCCCACCTGCCCCTCAGGGTGAGCTCCCCTGACCTCGCTCCCACCTCTGTCCCCCCACCACCCCAGGTCTCCCACACGTTCTCCAACTATCCGCCCGGCGTCCGCTACATCTGGTTTCAGCACGGCGGCGTGGACACTCACTACTGGGCCGGCTGGTACGGCCCGAGAGTCACCAACAGCAGCATCACCATCGGGCCCCCGCTGCCCTGATGCCCCCGAACCCCCAACCATCGAACCCCTGACTGGTAAACTACTGTCAGAGTAAGGGCTGGGCTTGGGAATAGGAGGGTGGATGCCAGGCTCCCCCAGACCTCCTAGTTCATCCTTTCCTCTCCCTTTCTTTGTGGGGCCTCTCAGTATATACAGCCCTCAAATGCTGTGGAGGTCCAGCTCTGCACCCAGTGATGGCCAGGAAGGCGTACATGAGCTCTTTAAGAGCTGGGGCCCCTGGGGTTAGGCAGGTACAGGGTATTCCGTAGGCTCCTCCCCCAGGCTCCTCCCAGAGTAGGTCTGCAAGCTCAGCTGGCAACCTAGACCTGTGTCTCTACCTTCGCCTCCTGGGCCCTAGCTCTCTGTGTTTTTTGAGGGCCCCCAAAGCAGGGACATTGGACATCTGGCAGCCCTGGTCAGTGCAGATGCTGCAAGGTGGCTGTGTAGATCTGGGAGCGGAAGGAGGGCTCCCCTCGTGGTCCTCTGCCCCATTCCGCCACTGCAAAGTTCTCTCGCTCTGCCCCTGTGCTCAGAGAAGTGGCTTAGCCCAGAGGCTCAAGTCTGTTCTGAGATGGGCAGGCTTAGGGGTCCAGGGGAAAGGTATAGGTCTGGTACAAGACTATCCTCACTGTCACTGAAGCCCAGAAGCCAGACAAGAACCAGGTGGAGGTGAGGCTTCCCAAAAGACCCCTGGAATCCTGCCCTTGGTAACCCAGCCAGGTGAGGGGGCAGACTCGGGCCCTGATTCTGAGAGCTGGGATATGTGAGCTCTGGATGAGAGGGTAGGGGGTTTTCAAGGACCACCTGTCTACCTCCAGGCCTAGGCCAGGCTCCCTGTGTCTTGGAGAGCATTCCAAACCCCCACCCCACCCTTGGAACTGCCATTCCCAGGACCTCCCCACCCTGCCCGGCCACGCTCCTGCCTCTCCCTCCTGCTGGAAGGACAGCAGTGCTCTGATCTGCCTGTCCTGCATGCGGCCAAATAAAAGGTGTTCCCAGCCCAACCTGTGCCCTGTGGTTACTGGGAGCAAAGGAAAACGTCATACGAGGGCCTGGCCTGGAACGGCAGAAGGTGCAGCACGTGGGGCTTCGGTGCTAGGTACAGGGAGGGGTGACACCCAGAGGCCCCAACCAGCACAGAACCTGGGTAGTGGGACAGACCCCTCGCTGAGCTGCCAAAACCTCATTCCAGCAGCCCCCCAGAACTGCCAGCTTCCACTAGAGACCTAGCCACAGGGTGGGGGACAGGGTGTATGGCTCTCTCTGGCAGCCCTTGCGTCTACCTCTGTGAACACCTTACTGGGGTAACTTACTGCCAAGAGCCTGATGACCTTAAATGAAAGGAGAGCACTTAGAATGGTGCCTGCACACAGTGGGTGCTCAGTAAGTCCTGTTACGTGTCATCAGCTCCTTCCAGTGAGCCGACTAGTGAAGGAATACCAATTGCTGGCTGTATAGCAAGCTGGCAAAAGACACTCTGGAGGACGACGCAGCCCTGCTAGGGTGAGCGCTGGCCTGAGCCAGGCACCCTTGCGCAGTGCACAGCCCGCATCACCTTTGCCCTAGCCTAGAGTAGGTATTTGACACTCCCTCCCACCCCACCCCCCATTCCTTACTGAGAAAGAAATGAACGAATTTAATCTTGACATGAACGCTGAGAGGTTTCTACCCCCGCCTGGAAGCCTGCCCGAGGCCCACCCTAGGCTCAAACCCGGGGGGGGGGGGGGG